>QXEO01000624.1:1036270-1490868 GCA_007115705.1 Dactylis glomerata
GTTGTGACCTGCTATCTTTCCTGGATGCCTATTCAGGCTATCACCAGATCCCGCTCTACCAGCCGGATCAAATCAAGACGTCCTTTATCACCCCGTATGGAGCCTACTGCTACGTCACCATGCCATTTGGCTTGAAGAACGCTGGAGCGACTTACCAGTGAACCATGCAGCGATGTCTGCAAGGGCAGATTGGGCAAAACATGCACATTTACGTGGACGATGTGGTGGTGAAGACCAAGCAGAGCGGCACGCTCCTAGACGACCTCAAGGAGACCTTCGCCAACCTGCGGCGCTATCGGATGAAGCTTAATCCTGAGAAGTGCACCTTCGGCGTGCCGGCTGGATAGCTCCTAGGTTATATTGTTTCCTAGCGAGGGATCGAGGCTAACCCCTCGAAGATAAAAGCCATCGAGGCCCTAGAGCTGCCCACCCAGCTCAGAGACGTGCAGAAGTTTGCCAGCTATCTGGCCTTGCTTAGTCGATTTGTCAGCCGGCTAGGAGAGAAAGCCATGCCGCTGTACCAGCTGATGAAGAAGACAGACCATTTCATTTGGTCCCAGCACGCTGATGAGGCCTTCAACGACCTCAAGGTAGCCCTGTCCACTGCGCCAATCTTGGCAGCGCCGGCTCTGTGGGAGCCAATGCTGCTCTACATTGTGGCTACTCCGCAAGTCGTTAGCATTGTGATCGTGGTGGAGCGCATTGAGGAAGGCAAGGAGCTGCCGGTCCAACGCCCGGTGTACTACCTGAGTGAGGTGCTCACTCTCTCAAAGCAAAACTACCGGCACTACCAGAAGGTCATGTACGGCGTGTACATGGCGGCTAGGAAGCTGAAGCACTACTTCGAGGAGCATCCTATCACGGTGGTGAGCACCACCCCGCTCTCGGAGATCATTGGGTGCAAGGATGCAACAGGCAGAGTGGCCAAATGGGCCATCGAGCTAGCCGCCCACACCATTCAGTACAAGCCCAGGACGACGATCAAGTCTCAGATCATAGCGGATTTCTTCGCTGAGTGGGGAGAGCACTAGTACCTGCCACCGACACTAGTAGGAAAGCCCTTATAGATGGGATGCAATTCTGTGGCGCACCAGCTAGTAGTGCACCACAAAAATTATTTCTGTGGCTCACCAAACCAGCTGCGCCACAAAAATATGTCATTTCTGTGGCGCACCAAAAGACCATGCGCCACAGAAATAGGGTGGGACCCATGCCCTGCCAGCCCCAATCATTGGTTCCTCTATTTCTGTGGCGCATTAGGGCCAGTGCGCCACATAATTAGAGCATTTTGTGGCGCACCAAGACCAGTGCGCCATAGAATTAGAGTAATTCTGTGGCGCACTGGCCCTGGTGCGCCACAGAAAGAAGTCATTCTGTGGCGCACTGGTCTTGGTGCGCCACAGAATTAGCTCGTCCCACCTAGAAAATTGCCAACCTCCCACCTAGCTACCAAACTCCCAAGCCATTCACCTTCCTCTCCTCCATCTAGATCTAGCTTGTCCCCCCTTCCCTCTCATCCCATTTTGGCCATACTTTTCACTTTCTTTGGTACTTATTGCACTTACTTTGGTTGATACATAATTGGTATTGAGGAGAAGCCTCTCCATACTCTCTCCTCCTCTCCAACTCATCGATCGCGGTCTCGTCTCGGTATCGAATCTACAAGGTGAGTATTTTGAGGGGACATGCATATGCATGTCGATCTTGTGTATGGATGATTGTTGCACGTGAAGCGCTTGTGTGTGTGCCGGTGTGGTGCATGAATGTTTGTTGAGACGTTGATTCATTTCCGTTTCGGCAAATTTTTGCACTACCCATACGTCCTACCTTTAGGAGAGGTCATGCCGAATTTTTCTGCTCTATGTATACCTTTAGGAGAGGTCCATGCATGTGTGTGCATGTGTTGCAGTTCTAGTTTTCTGCTCTATGTATAGCATTGGCAGACAACCATGGTCATCTCGATGAGTTCTGCTCGAATTAGTAGATAGAAGAAAGACGCGAAGGAGGTCATAATTCGGAACAATAGGCACCAGATAAGATGTCTGTGTCAATCATGCAAACTCGAGCACTGGATCAACCCTGATTCCGGACAACTGGAGGAGCACCTGCTGAGGCGCGGTTTCATGCAGGACAACCAGGCGCGGCCGGCCCCAACAAATGGTGCGCATGAAGACCATGGTGGCGAGCGAGATGACGAAGCACCACATGTCGGTGGAGAATATCATCATGAAGAAGAAGTCAGCGGAGAAGATCATCATGAAGTAGAAGTTGCCGGCAGAGAAGATCATGATGAAGAAGAAGATTCCGGCGTGACTCCGCTAATTTTGGCCTTGCGGGAGACAAGCAACGACAGAGCTGCAGCCCGAGAGAGAGCCAAGCTGGCGCAAATGGAGAAATATGGGATGACTCCGATCTTTCCTGGGTGCCGTCCGCAGGATATGCGCTTGCATGTAACGCTTGATTGTCTAAAGATGAAGATGCAGAACAAATGGACCGATTCCAGCTTCAGCAAGAACATGAAATTCTGGCACGATCGTCTCCCAGAGGGGAACACATTGCCAAGTAGTATCGAGGAGGCCAAGAAAGTTGTGTGCCCTCTTGACCTACCGCACGAAAGATACCACGCCTGCATCAATGATTGCGTGATTTATCAGGGGGAGTACAAGGACATGACCACATGTCCGGTATGCGGCCACGGACAGTACAAGGTTGGGAACAAGAAGGTACCTCAAAAAGTGGTATGATACTTTCCTATCACTCCCCGTCTGCAGCAGTATTTCGTGGACCCTAAGGAAGCAAAGCTCATGCAATGGCACGCGGAAAGGGAGAAGCCCGAAGAAGATCCTGAGATGGGCTATATGCTGACACACCCTTCAGACGCTGGCCAGTGGGAAGCATTGGACATCGCCTTCCCTAGGTTCAGGGGCGACGGAAGGAACATTAGGCTGGGTATGAGCACCGATGGACTCAATCCGTTCGGCAACCAGAGTAGCACGCATAGCACCTGGCCTGTGTTTGTATGGCCTTACAACCTACCCCCGTGGCTGTGCACCAAGCAAAGGTACATACACCTGAGTATTCTCATTCAGGGGCCAAAACAACCAGGTGTCGACATGCATTTGTATCTCGGGCTGCCAAAAGAGGAGTTAGACACGTTGTGCAAGACGCCACCCCGTATGTGGGATGCCTACAGTAGAACTTATTTCGATATGAGAGCCTCGTTGATCATGACGGTCACGGACTATCCTGGTTGTGCATACGTATCTGCCCAGGTCAGCCACGGATTCTGCGGCTGTGTGAAGTGCATGGACGAGACCCCACATCTACAGCTACCATGGGATCCTGGGTCCTCGAAAACTGTGTACCTAGGTGCTCGAAGGTGGCTTCGCTTGGATCACCCATAGAGAAAATGCGGTGATCTGTTCAATGGTAAAGATGAGCCTGATGGACCCTCGCGACAGAGGAGCGGCGCAAAAATCGACGATCTTCTGAAAAATTGGAAGGAATGCCGGGAAAGAAGCGACCGAAGCCAGAGCCGCTGCTCGGTGTATGGAAAGCGAGGTCTATTTTCCACGACTTGGAGTACTGGAAGGTCCTCCACATGCCCCACAGCCTCGATGTCATGCACATTACGAAGAACGTTATCGAGAGTCTGCTTGGCACTCTTTGCAACTCGAAAAAGTCCAAGGATGGGCCGAAAGCATGATACGATCTGAAACATTTTGGCATCGGAAAAGCTCTTCAAGCCCCCAATACTGATGATAACGACGACGATGATGATGATGATCAAACGGAAGGGACTCAATGTCTCTGCAAAAGGGCTAAGAAGAACGCGGTGGTGCTTCCCGCTGCCTGCTTCACAATGAGTCCGGAGGAGCTCAAGCAGTTTTTCAGGTGCCTCCTACGAGTGAAAGTTCCTCACGGTTACTCGGGGAATATAAGCAGATATCTGGACGTAGTGAAGAAGAGGTTCACCGGGATGAAGTCTCACGATTGTCACGTGCTCATGACGCAGATACTTCCTGTTGCGATCCAAGGGATAATGGATGAGCACGTCCGTGATACGCTGTTTGGCCTTTGCAACTTCTTTGACATTATCACCAGGAAGTCGATCGGCGTGAGGCAGCTCAAGATGCTACAGGATGAGATCGTGGTGATACTATGTGAGCTCGCGATTTACTTCCTGCCCGCATTCTGTGATAGATGCGTCCATCTCCTTCTCCATGTCGTTGATGACATCAGGCAGCTCGGCCCGATGTTCCTCCACAACATGATGCCTTTCGAAAGGCAGAACTGTGTCATGAAAGGATACGTTCGCAACAGGGCCCGTCCAGACGCAAGCATGGCCAAGGGGTTCCTAACCTACGAGTGCATCTCCTTCTGCCAGAATTATCTAAGCACCGAGGATGACCAAGATCATGTTGGTATGCCCACCAGGATGCACCTCGGCAGGCTCGCTGGAGTCGGTCACCGCGAGGACTACCGCTCAGTCCATGTCGGCATTGTCAATCGACGCGATGACTTTGAAAGGGCTCACCGGGTCACGCTACAACAGTTAAAATTGATCGAACCTTTTGTGCAAGAGCACAAAAGCATAATCGAGCAGAATTACATCGATATGGGCCAGCCAAGGAAGATGGGAGACCTAACCAAAGAGCACAACTCCAGCTTCACGCGTTGGTTTAATCAAAGTCAACTGCTTCAAGCATAGAGCAGAAGGCCTTCTACCGAAGATGAAAAACTCATATACACCTTATCACAGGGCCCCGGGCATAACGTAAGGACCTATCAGGGGTACGACATCAACGGTTACAGATTCTACACCGAGGAAAAGGACAAGAATAGTGAAAATCAAAACTCAGGAGTAACTATGCTATCATACGCCGATGACGAGACTAGTGTCAAGGAAAGATTTTTCAGAAGGATCAAGGAGATATGGGAGCTCAATTACTGTGGAGAGATGGTGCCAATGTTCCGTGTGAGATGGGCCAAGAAGGTCGAAAAAGAAGGCCGATATTTCACCACCATGGTTATACCGGATGCCAAATCGAAGAACGCATCCGGGAAAAATGAGCCATGGGTACTCAGTAGCCAAGTTGACCAATGCTTCTTCATCACCGACCCGTCGAGGCCTAGCCGTGTTGTCGTGAGGAGGGGCAAGAGGAGCATCATAGGAATGGAAGGAGACGCAAACGAGGAAGACTTGGATAAGAACGGTGACCCGAAGATCGAGGAAGAATTTGACAAGCACTTTGACATGCCTACTACTAGTAAAGTAAGAAGGAAGACCTCCCTACCTACTAAAGGTTGTTCGTTCACACGAAGAAATCTCAAGGTAGCCGCATAAAGTATTCAACCGCCAACAAGAAGGGCAAGAAGATTTTGAAAAAACGCTAAGCTAGCTCGGAACCGGACGGAGAAGACTTTTAAGTATGCACATGTGTTGTGATCGAGACTTTTTTTGTGTATGCATATGTGTATGCACATGTGTGTGTGATCGAGACTTTTAATTTTGTGTGTATGCACATGTGTGTGTTAGACAAAAAAGAGCAAAAAGATATGCACATGTTAGACAAGAAAGAGCAAAAAGATATGCACATGTTTTGTGTATGCACATATATGCATCTAATAACTAAAATATTTTTAAAAAATGGAAATAAATTCTGTGGCGCATCTACTGGTGCGATGCGCACAGAATTCTCCAATTCTGTGGCACATCCCACAGAATTTTTACACTTAGTAAAACCGTCCAGATCGCCCTCCACTGAGCCCGCACTCTTTCTTTCTCTCTCGATCCCCTCCCCCGCGCCGCGAACCCTACCTAGCCGCCGGAGCATCCCCACCTGCTCCGGTCTCCCTCCCGCCGGCGATCGGCCATCCGTGCTGGGTTTTCGTGTGACGCTGGTAGAGATCTGCTGCTGGGTGCTGAGGCCGACGCGGAAGGGAACCAGGAGGGGAGCCATCCGTGCTCGCGGCAGGCCATCCACTCGCACGACAGATTCCGCTGCGCCTGTCCGGCCTCGCGTGGCGACGTGAGCAGGGGGAGACGACCTGGGCGTTGTCGAGCCAGACCACGACAACACTCCGCGCGCACAGGTACCCCACCACCACCACCGATCTAAAGATGTTGTTTTTCTCCCATCTTCTGTCGTGTGCTCTAGCCTCAATTGGTACATTCGCCAAGTAGCTTGGCTTGTTCCGCGTATGTTAGCTTTAGCAAGAGAGATGACTTCAGTAGGTAGGCGTAGCTTCAGCACGGGTGTTGAGAAGTTACGCGTCTGCAACTTTGCACGCATGATTTCATCATTAGAAAACATAATACGGGTGTGCCAAATGCTCAAACTTCCTGCATTCTTGCTAATCTCTTCCGGTGCTCTCTTTTTATTAGATTATTCATTGGCAATTGACGTTGCTAATCAAGCAGCATCCTACTTAGGATCTATACAATGTAAGTAGCTTAAAAGACTCTTGTAAAACAATGGCTGCATGTCTAAATAATAATGGTTAAAACAGTTGAAAATAATTAAAGCTGAAGGGACTTCTAAAGAAAACCACTAAATTTAAGATAGTGCCACTCTCTGATACACATGCTAACTAGTCAGAACTGTTGAGATGACTATGGTCTTTCTTTGATATCATTTCACGTGTTCAGAATCTGATTGTTAAATGAAGCGTAAGCACGCTGGATTTCTTGCATTTTCATGACCACAGTACATCCTCTAAGTTCAGTCTTATACTTACTAGCACAATACCCGTGCGATGCAACGGGTGAACAAATTACAAATGATAAATAGTTCTCGCAAATATAAAAATAATTGATTTTGTGGTATTCAGGTGTTTTCAATCAAGATTATACACTTGGATGTCAAGCTGGTGTTCTGGTTAGCAGTAATACCCCATGGAAGCGTGGTCTCGAGTAGAGTCCATGTCGAAAGCGATGTGTACTGGCACAAGAGGGAACCCATGAGGCGTTATAACTTGTCAATTTGGTACTCCCTTCGATAAAAAAAAAATGTCGATGAGCTAGTACAACTGAGGGTGTAGATTTTTGTGTCTACCAGCCTACCATTTTTGTAAGTACTTTGACGTCTTGGACCCATAGAAGTACAAAAAATTGTGATTGTTTTGATTTATATGCAATTTAGATAGGTGTGGTATTTGTAGTAATGATCTAGAGAAGTACGTACCTTGTCACGACACTAAATTTGATCTTTTGTAATGTACGGTAGTTATGACAAGAATCTGATTATCTAAATTGTCCCATGCAACCGAATATAGCAATTCTATTAAAACCTATATGAAGCTGCATGCACTTATCAGGGTTTAGGCTACACTTGGCGAGGAAGCGAGAAGCATGCTCAGGCCACGCTGCGCCGCATGCAAGCCCTCCTCATGGCGCAGACCCGCACTACCCAGGAAAGAATACCACAGTGTTGCCGGCCTGCCGTTGCTATCAACCGCTGGTTGCCGCAACTCCTACACCCAGTCATCACGCGCGAGGGCCAAGGCAGAGGTCAGCTCGAGCAGCAGTCGAGCAGGCGGCAGAATGCCCCTTCCGAGGTGAGCGCCGCGATCAGGCTGGCGCCGGAAGCGTTCTCACGGGCGGCGCAAAGGGGCGTTAGGAGCCCCGCCGAGAGTGTACTTGCCGGTGTTGTGGGGGCGTAGGCCATGGGCCGTGGGGGACGATGGCCATCGGCATCACCGCCCTCCCCCTACCCGTCACCCGATGAGCCCCACCTCCTGCGAGTCCCGACTCCCAACTCTCGACACGTTCGATCCCACAGCTGAAAATGATGCTTCGCCCATCTGCCATGGCCCTCATCGTGGCTAAGCTTCTCCAGCGTAGACCCCTCCGACAGTGCAGAAACGATCCTTAGATCATATATCGTCGCGGACATCGTCGCTACGAAGAAGACAGCGTGCGCTCACGATGATACGCGGCTAGGCGTATTGCGCTCTCTAATCTCCATCATTAATTTCCAAGGCAATCAGCCCTTGATATCAATCGCTGCTTCTGTTGATTGGACTATAAAGCAATCATCTGTCTTGAAAAATCATCCGGACAAGAACTCCTCCTTCTACACATCTGGGCAGCGAGGACAGTGTACGGATATGGCCTGACAATCATCTGTCTTGTAAAATCATCCGGACTGGACATGAACTCCTCCTTCTACACGTCTGGGTATCGGGGCAGCGTACGGGTATGGGCTGGATGACAGAAGAGATAGATTAATTAATTTTTCTCTTTATAAAGTTTAAAGAATTCAAGAGGAAACAACATACCATTGGCTTCCACCTTTATTCTTAAATCTTATAAAATGCAGTTTCATATAAGCGATCAAAATGACTACACTTAGCTTCTCAAATAACATGGCCCGACCTAGCCTAAAAATAACATGGCTCAAAGGCACCCGACAAGTCCACGTCCTCTAATTTAATATGGGTTCCATCCATGTCAGCTACCTAATACATTCGTAGGCACAAAAATTTCGTGATTGCTATATCAAAAAATAAAAGTAAATTAAATTGGGAAATTTTTATACATTCTAATGATTCTGAATTTATTTCCTTAAATAAACCACAAACAACTTCAGGATTTTGTAACTTCAAAGGATAAAAGGAGTAAAGACCAGTTAAACATTGATTTTTACAAACAATCTTGCAAAGAAACCTATGTTGTGTGTTCAGGGAGTTGCAAATGCCACAGAAAAAGTAGACCGAGCAGACTGAAATAAGTGACTTTGCAGAGAAAATGAATCCTGAAGAATCCCCATAAAGTAGCTAGCAACAGTTGGCTCCACAGCAGGCTTTTTCAAACCAACTTATGGATTCCAAGCAGTTCAAGTTAGCTCAGTATTTTGCCAAAGAGCAGCTTGTTAGCTTCAGGGAGGCCAATTACATTCTACTACCAAAGCAACCAAGAGAAGACCAAAAGCATTAGAAAATGACATCTCCATGCACCAAATAACAACATTTAATTACTTCTAGGGAAAATTATGAACAAACTGGTGAGTTATATCATACGATATAAATACACTTCCTGATCTTGAATTAAAAGTATCCCCTATGATCAAATGCCTCATTCACAGGTTACTATCTTGAGGCTTTAAGAGTTTCTTCACTTCTCCATAGGCCATCTGACAACTTTGATAAGGTATTAATTGAGCGTTAAGCTAAACCAAAATCTTGAATTAAAAGTATCCCCTATGATCAACTGCCTCATTCACAGGTTACTATCTTGAGGATTTAAGAGTTTCTTCACTTCTCCATAGGCCATCTGACAACTTTGATAAGGTATTAATTGAGCGTTAAGCTAAACCAAAATCACGACCATGAGCATACACACGACCACCACAACTTCTTGGCCGATTGTCCTCCTACGCCCTTCTTCTCATATAATCTAGTGCTCCTTGGTTGCATGCTTCCCTCACAAAATACAGTTGGTTGCTACACTATGTGTTGCAGTCTGAACTTCTGAAGTTTGCATAGGGAGAGATGCCTCATTCATCATGATAAGGTTAATTATCAGAAGTCAGGATGCTGATGCTAAGAGATTCTTGTCGTGTAAGTGTAGAAAATCAGTTATCTCACGGAGCATGTAATCGATCAACCTGTTGTAGTATTCCACTCCTTCCAGGTTCCACCTTCTAAGTTGTAGAATTATATACACAAGTACACGTAACTTCTGATTTGCAATTAGCAAACTGCTGCAGCTAGAGGTATCATGCCACATGCTTGGGAAAAGTCTTCTAGCAAAATATCAAAAATAGGTATGCACCGAACCTCATGTTCTTCTTGATGTCCACATATTCAAAATCGGCATAGGATCCCATATTATGACCTACACAACACAGATAAATCATAATAAATATTGAGAATTTTTCCTATCAGTAGTCGAAAGTCTGGTTTGAACATATCAGTAAACGAAGAATAACAAGCACCATGTCCTTAGCTACAGAAAATATTCATTGTAAAAAACAACGTCTACACTCTTGAGGTTGAGATACATATTTTATTTTGTAGTATTGTTAGTCAATACTTTTATTAGTCAGTCTGCAGCACTACATACGCAAGCTGCTGCGGATCCATCAGGAGACTGGAGAAGTTCCTGCAGGAACGGGCATCAGGCGCGGGTTGATGCCACCCTTGCGTCGTCCGTGAAAGCCAAATCATGAGTCCTAGACAACAGAGTAGTCCAGCGATGTCAGGGCAGCCGTGGCGTCACAGACATTGCTAAAGATGAGCAGGAGCTGCTGGTCGGCGCTCGCCATCCGATGTCCCCATTTAGGTCAAGAACCCTCAAGAACTCCAACCTCGCATGCGCGCTCCCAGCATTCTTCACGCCCTCGACGCACTCCAGTACCACAGACTCCAGACCAATACGCTCTCTGGCACGCTCGCGTCCTTCCAGGGCATGGCCGCGCTCCGCCACACATGCCTCAAAGGCAAACGCTTTCGACGCCTTCCCAGCCGAGTTCTTCAACAGCCTAGCCGAAGGAGATCTAATTAATCAGTGCACTGCCCTTAATTTTTTTCCACTGCATTGTATGACTGTATTGCTTTTTATATGAATTATTATACATATCAGAAACTTGCCATAAAATATTCGTCATATGAAGGCAGCAAAAAAGCTCTGAGAGTGAGTGGAGCTTTGAATTTGCGTTCCAAGCTCTATGAGATAGAAAATTCTTAGTACATAGCATGGCCCAAAGACAGAGCTAATAGTCATGCCTGAAGTGTTGTAATGTTGCAGGTGCCAAAATTCCAGCATCTTCATTACCAACAATCAATCCCCCTAGATGTATCTATCTCTTACACAGTAATTCCAAATCCTAATGGAAAAAAACAGAGATAAACATCAAAGGAAGTTGCTGAATTCCCATAAGCATATCACCAAACAGGTGGAGAGCACAAGCTTCGGAGTAGCGCAATGAACAAAAATTGAATGATTGGTGACATCAAGGAATTAGAAGAAGTACTCGCCACTGCAAAATCAATTAGAGAGATAGACTTGCCCACATTCCTTACTTGATTTGATGACTTTCTGGCTTAGAGTACGACCATGCCTCCATGCTCAAGGTCTTCGGGGCAGGGAGCCAGGGACAACATCTGTCTGATGCAGAACCGAGGGGAAGGGGGAGGGCATACCAGGGTAACGTGCCGGTCGATGGAGATGCCGGTCCTCGTCGCCGGGGCTAGGAAGATCCTTCCGCTCGTAGGCCTCCTCCACCCCGCAGGCATCCCTCGCGACGCCCGCGAAAACCGCTCTGGCCGCCGCGCTCCGACGTAGATTCCGGCCGTCCGCGTGCTCCTCTGGCCTCCTCCTCTGCTGGTGCTGCCTAACCGGAGATAGCGTGGATCCTGGCAGCGCCCCACCCTCCTCCGCTCGGCTGGGAGTCGTCTTGGGTATCAGGAGGAGGTCCTCTGGCCAGCGACGGACCGGGGCGGTTTTTCAGTCGGCGCTCCGATTATTTTGACGTACGAAATAAGCTGGTTTTTTTTTTTGACATACCACGGTTTTTGAACCATCACGACCTCAAGCCGTATTATTAGTAGAGATTGCTACACCAACAGCCAGGTTATCTGTTTTTCTTAGCTTGTCAATGCCTGAAGTATCATGATTGTTGATGACTGAAAAAAACAAAGGAACACATGATTCCTCAGCTAATTTTGTTGCACTACGACATGAAATTATTAGCAAACTTTGTTTTAGGTTATAGGTCAATGTTAGCACTCGGGTTGGGAACAATTTGTTTTGACCTGGTTTGTGAACAAATTGATTCCCGGATCTTAACAAACCTTAGTATGACAATCGGCATCAAGTCCCTGAGAAAATGGCCATCCATCCACAAGTGAATTATGTATGCTGCAGCAAAACGTGTCATACCGTAACTGTTCACTTTTTCAGATCAGTAATTAGTACAAATTAAAATAAGGAGTGCATATCGATGAATTATGTATGTTGCAGCAAGCAGCAGTTTTAGGCGCAAAGGCAGATTATTACTCAGGGGCGAAGCTAGGAAAAAAGGTCGTCGGGGTCAACTTCAGCAAGCAACACTAACACCCTAAGAAAAGTGGTATTTTGAGGTCTTCCTCCTTTAACAAAACTGTAGCACTAATGTATAGCTTATATAGCTTGAATATCTAGCTGGTGTGAGCTAGCAGACATATAAACTATATTTTAATAAGCTCACATAAATAATAAAATCATACTTACTAGTGCCTCATAAAAAATTCTTTTGAACTTTGACCTAGAGAAACATGTTTACAAAATGAATTACCTTTGCCCTCTATATTATAGCTAGAATACCTTTGCTCTAAGAAATAAAGGATGCACAGACGGGCTTTTATCCTTATCATTGATCGGAATCATTTCTTTTCAAATTGAAAATATACCATTATATTTGAGACTAGTTCTATTACATGTTTAGTAAGATACTAAAATATATAGGGAAATTTATAGATACTACTTGTGGGGTTACATATATTGATGTGTTTACTGGGCCTCGAAAATTAGTGGCCTGGAGCATTGCACTAGCGCATGAACGTAAGCTGATGGGCTGGGGTCAATTCGTTATTTCACAGGAATAATTTATGTATTAGGCTATAGTTTACAAGGGATTGGGGCAGAGTCGTCGGGGTCAATTGACCCCGGCTGTATAAGGTAGCTCCGCCCCTGTTATTACTGGCATGTTGGAAACTGGGGTGCAACAGTTCGATGCCTTCCTGTTGTTCTACAGGTCATAGATTGTTCTACATGCTAACAAGGGTGGCATCCTCGCAAGTTGATGGATGTTGCAAGCGGCACTGCCATGCCCGGCCGAACTATGAACCACAGAAACATTGCAGAAGATTTGATGAAGGTCAAGTTGGCAATGGTAGTGCCAGAGTACCGCGACATCCTCCCCCCCATCAACCTCCGGGCGCAGAAGAGGACGACGTTATGGTCTTTGGGAATTGCACCGGTTGGCTTATGACATGGCCGAAGAACCAGATCTGTCTGGGGGGGTCTTCCGAGTGTTAGGCGCAACATCGGCGCCACCTCCCCTATCATCCGGCCCAAGATTGTCCAGCCCCACGCCGCCGCCACCCTTAAGAAACCGGCGGTCACCGCCGCCACTACCCTGAAGGAACCAGCGGTCACCTCCGCCACCCGAAAGGAACCGGCGGTCGCCACCGCCACCCGAAAGGAACCGGCGGTCTCCGCCACCACTACCCTGAAGGAACCGGCGGTCGCCGCCGCCACCCGGAAGGAACCGGCGATCGCCGCCACCACCACACGCCACCAACAGCTATTGGGAAAGCTACCGCAACGACCGTCGACCAAACGCAAGGTACGCCAAGCAGCGGCATCGCAACCGCCACCACGTAACTTCCAGGACATGGCGCCACTTGATGACAACGATGATGATGATGACATCGATGCCTACATCAACACTGGTGCCTGCAGCCAAGATATGTACATGCCTCGTATGGATGAAGAAGCCTTCCGCACTCACGGCGATCAACTTGGTCGTCCCACTACAGTCACGCAGCGCCTGACCTTCACAGGTTTTTCTCTGCAAGACACTCCTCCGGAGGCTGGCAATCCAGCTCAAGTCAAGCTGGCTACCATTTTCAGCCCTAACACGCTATATAAGATGATCGCCAGGGAGCCACGCAAATCAACCCCAGCACCCCAAGCAACCCCAGCACCCAAAGCTCCACCATCAGCACCACTAGCACCCCAAGCAACCCCAGCACCCGAAGCACCACCATCATCACCACCAGCACCCCAAGCAACCCCACCATCAGCACCACCAGCACCCGAAGCACCCCCAGTAGGTCAGGTGAAGAAGCCAAGGAAGAGAGGAAATAAGAAGGGCGCATCTTCGAGCCAGACTCTTCCTAAGAGGATGCGGGCCAACGACATGGTACCACGGACACCGGGTGGCTTGCCCTGGCTTCATGAAGCTGGTAAACTGATACTGCCTGAGGACCTCGAACACCTTGCAAGTGGACCAATGATCAGTTTGTAGCAAAATATTCAATTTCTAGAGACCCTCCTTCTTAAAGACAAGGATCCAAATTGCCCGGTGTTTACGGTCAAGGTGCCAGCAGCAGACCCGAACTTTGTCCAAGCAGACCCCGCGGATATCTTCTTCATAGCGTTCGAGGATGTCTTCAATCTATTTCACTGGAAACGGCTCGACTATAACTTGGTTCGCCTATACGCGATCAATCTTCAGATGAAGATCAAGAGAGAGAAACCCCCCAACGTCGTGGTAGCGGATCCCTACTACATGCGCGATAGCCATCTGGTGGATGGCTTAAGCACATGGACCGCGGTGGTGCGGTACCTCCAGAGCTTCATGCTCATGAACAAAGAGAAGAACACCATTCTTCTGCCTGTCTTTCCCGAGTAAGTACACATTCGCTCGCGGCCGTCATAACTTATGCTTTCTTATATATTTCTTCCATTGCCGATCCTTTCCAACATTCCATTTAAATTGCATTTGTTGAGTAGGGACACATACTGCACACTCGTCGTCCTTTACCCGAAGTGGTCACTAGCCCAGTATTTCGACTCGTCGAGTACAACGAGGAAGAAAGACTACAAGAGAATAAGGGGTGTTCTCGATGAGGCTATCCTTTTCTACTCCAAAAATGGAGACATCTTCCACGAGAAGGGGAAATTTATCAGGCCGTACACTAAAGAGCACGGGTTCAAGCACGTGATCAACTTGCCTTGCATCAAGCAGCCAGATGATAGCATGAAGGAGGCCTTCTATTTCCTCCATCACCTTAAAGGGCTTGTCGCGGATGCAGAGATGATGCGTCTACCACCTAGTATGCGAGACCCCAAAAAAATGGCGGGGGAGATCAGCGATGCTGATCTTAGAGAAGACTTCCATCGCATCCAAGTAAAGGTATCGGAAATTATCATAGAAGATGTATGCAACAGATCGGGGCTCTTACACCAACTCAGAGGGTTGTGTAAGAGGGATATAGAAAAATGCCTACATAGGCAGGGTGATAGAAGGACGTGGACGACGAAGGACATGTACAAACCGTTCCCGGAGCCCATGAACAAGACATCTCGTTGATCGAGAGGCCGGTGTGCCTACCATTACTTTGAATCGATGGACAATGTGTGTACTGTGTTGTAAACTAAACTTGCTTAATGTCATTGTTGGACTTCAATTACTATTGTAGTCGATGTCGTTGAACTTGATTACTTTTGTGATACCGATGCTATATGACTTTTAGGTTTATTATTATTTCCTTGCTTTAATTCTTGTGAATATGTATGCATGTGAACCCTCTAATTCTTTCCATTGCATTATATACTAATATGCCTTGTGTCCATAGAGATGACGTGGTACATCGTGTTCGAGGGGCGGGTTCCAGGAGTCTACGAGGAGTTGGCGGACTGCAAGAAATAGGTGTACAAGTTTAGCGGCAACTGCTACAAAGGATACCCGAATCAACAAGAGGCGGTTGCCAAGTGGAGGAAGCACCAGTCGAACAAGAGCAAGATGAAGACCTTCATTGTGCTCTCGCTCTTGCTCACCATCATCGCAGCGGTACTCTATTTCATCCAAGTGTAGGCGGCGGCCGGTGTCACTTCATTTGTATCTTGAGATGATGCACTTAATTTGCATGGATTATGAGTTGTATGGAGATATATATGTATGATGAGTTGTATATGGAGCTATATGTATAACTCGATCGGGCTCTAAGTAATGTAATGATGATGTATAATGTTGCTATATTATATCTGTTAATATTCTCTCTGTATATAACCTGTATACTGTATATAACATCTGTATAAAACTTGTATATCTACACCAGACAGAACAAGTTCTGTATAAAACCTATACTATTTCTGTGGCACACTAAAACTTAATTCAGTGGCGCACCTAGGCCTCATGCGCCATAGAATGCCTTATTTCTGTGGCGCATATGAACTGGTGCGCCACAGAATGCCTTATTTCTGTGGCGCATGTGCTGTGCGCCACAGAATTCTTATTTTTGTGGCGAAGATTCTATGGCGCACCACCCATGTGCCATAGAATATGAATACTGGTGCGCCACTAATGAGGTTTTCCCTACTAGTGCGGCTCCGGACTCCACGTACTGGCGCATGAACTTTGATGGATCCAAGATGCTCGGGGGCTAGGGAGCCGACGTCGTCTTCACCTCTCCCAAGGGGGACAAGCTGCAGTACATACTGCAGATCCACTTCCGCGTGTCGAACAACGTCGCCGAATACGAGGCCCTGGTGCATGGGCTCAAGCTGGCCAAGGAGATTGGCATTCGGAGGATCCTCTACTTTGGAGACTCCGACCTAGTGGTGCACCAGGTCTCAGGGGAATGGGATGCCAAGGATGCCAACATGGCCTCTTATCACTTCTACGTGCAGCAGCTCTACGGATTCTTTGAGGGCTGCGAGTTTCATCACATCCCTAGAGCAAACAACGATGAGACGGATCGGCTATCCAAGATCGGCTCCACCAAGTAGGATATCCCGGCCGGGGTGTCACTGGAGATAATCCGCAAGCCATCCATCAAGCCATCGCCAGAATCCGGCTCCATCTTTGTGCCGGAAGACCCCGCTCTGGCTAAGATACCATTGCTGGACTCGGGGGCTACCGCCTCCGAGTTGAAGGAACTAGCCAGCCAGCCCTGTGCGGCCGGCTTGACAAAGGACTTGGGGGCTACCGTCTCCAGGCCGGCCCCCACAGCCGGCCAACCAGATGGAGCCGGCACATCGATGGACCCAGGGGCTGCTGATCCCCTGGTCGCCATTGTCTTCCACATCCGGGAGATACCATCCTGGGCGGAGCCATTCTCCAACTACCTCATCACTAGGGACTTGCCAAAAGACGAAGCAGAAGCCAGGCGACTACAACGTCACGCGCAGGCGTACACCATCATCAACAGCGAGCTGTACAAGTGCAGCATGTCAGCGATCTTCTAGAACTGCATCGAGCCAGAAGAAGGGCTGTAGTTGCTGAAAGAGATACATCAAGGGGAGTGCGGACACCACGCATTATCCAGAGCCTTGGTGGCTAAAGCCTTCCGCCACGGTTTCTACTAGCCGATGGCCCTGCAGGATGCAGATCAGCTGGTGAAGCATTGCAACGGCTGCCAGCGTTTCTCCAAGCATCAGAACACTCCAGCGGCGGCCCTCAAGACCATTCCGCTCAGCTGGCCGTTCGCTGTCTAGGGCCTGGACATGGTGGGACCATTCAAAACAGCACCCGGGGGCTTGACGCATCTGCTGGTAGCAGTGGACAAGTTCACCAAGTGGATCGAAGCCAAGCCAATCAAAAAACTCGACGGCTTGTCCACCATCAAGTTCTTCAATGAGATCATCACGAGATATGGAGTCCCCCATAGTATCATCACTGACAACGGGACAAACTTTGCAAAGGGAGTATTCGCAGAGTACTGCGGCCAGAAGGGCATCCGACTGGACCTGGCGTCAGTGGCGCATCCTCAGTCCAATGGGCAAGTGGAGAAGGCAAATGGACTGATCCTAGCCGGCATCAAACCAAGGCTGGTTGAGCCTCTCGAGCGCTCAGCCGGCTGCTGGGTCGAAGAGCTACCCTCAGTGCTCTGGAGTCTGCACACCACTCCTAATCGCTATGTCGGCTTCACTCCTTTCTTCCTGGTTTACGAAGCAGAGGATGTGCTGCCCATAGACATTGAATTCGATGCGCCCAAAGTGGTCCAGTACATGGAGAAGCAAGCGAAAGAAGCTCGCGAAGATGGCATCAACCTCCTCGAGGAGGCACGAGAGCAGGCCTTGGCTAGATTAGCGCTCTACCAGTAGCAGCTGCAACGATACCATAGCCGGAAGATCTGTCTTCTCGCGTTTCGCGAAGGAGATCCCGTGCTCTGGTTGGTCCAAAACACCAAATGCATGCACAAGCTGTCCTCTCCTTGGGAGGGACCGTTCATTGTCAGTCGGGAGCTAGGCAATGGGGCATATTACCTTATCGATGCGCAAGAGCCCAGAAAGAACAAGGCAGATACTTCTGACCGTTCATCACCCCATATGGAGCCTACTGCTATGTCACGATGCCATTTGGCCTAAAGAATGTTGGAGCCACTTACCAGCGAACCATGCAGCGATGTCTACGAGGGCAGATTGGGAGAAACGTGCATGCCTATGTGGACGATGTGGTGGTGAAGACCAAGCAGAGCGGCACGCTCCTGGACGATCTCAAGGAGACCTTTGCCAACCTGCTGTGCTATCGCATGAAGCTCAATCTGGAGAAGTGCACCTTTGGTGTGCCGGCTGGACAGCTCCTAGGTTATATCGTTTCCCAGCGTGGGATCGAGGCTAACCCCTCAAAGATGAAAGCCATCGAGGCCCTAGAGCCGCCCACCTAGCTCAGGGATGTGCAGAAGTTCTCTGGATGTTTGTCCTCACTCAGCCGGTTCGTCAGCCGGCTCGGGGAGAAGGCCATGCCATTGTACCAGCCGATGAAGAAGACGGACCACTTCATTTGGTCCTAGCGCGCTGATGATGCCTTCAACGACCTCAAGCAAGCCTTGTCTACCGCGCCAATCTTCGCAGCGCCGGCTCCGCGGGAGCCAATGCTGCTCTACATCGCAGCTACTCCATGAGTCATCATCGTCGTGATCATGGTGGAGCGCACCGAGGAAGGCAAGGAGCTGCCGATTCAGCGCCCGGTGTACTATCTGAGTGAGGTGCTCACTCTCTCCAAGCAAAACTACCCGCACTACCAGAAGGTCGTGTATGGCGTGTACATGGCGGCCAAGAAGCTGAAGCACTACTTCGAGGAGCATGCTATCATGGTGGTGAGCACCACTCCGCTCTCGAAGATTATAGGGTGCAAGGATGCAATGGGCAGAGTGGCTAAATGGGCGATCGAGCTTGCCGCTCACACCATTCAGTACAAGCCCAGGACGATGATCAAGTCCCAGATCATAGCGGATTTCTTTGCTGACTGGGGAGAGCACCAGTACCTACCGCCGGCCCCGGACTCAACCCACTGGCGCATGGACTTTGACGGCTCCAAGATGCTCGGGATCTTGGGAGCCGACGTCGTCCTCACCTCTCCCAAGGGAGACAAGCTGCAGTACATGCTACAGATGCACTTCCGTGCGTCGAACAACGTCGCTGAATATGAAGCCCTGGAGCACGGGCTCAAGTTGGCCAAGGAAATTGGCATCCGAAGGATCCTCTGCTTTGGAGACTCTGACCTGGTGGTGCACCAGATCTCAGGGGAATGGGACGCCAAGGATGCCAACATGGCCTCCTACCGCTTCTACGTGTAGTAGCTCTGCGGATTCTTCGAGGGCTGCGAGTTCCACCACGTCCCCAGAGCAAACAACGATGAGGCGGACCGGCTATCCAAGATCGGCTCCACCAAGCAGGATATCCCAGCTGGCGTGTCGTTGGATATCATCTGCAAGCTGTCCATCAAGCCCTCGCCGGAGTCCACCTCCATCGACATGCCCGGAGACCCCGCCCCGGCTCAAGTGCCACCGCCGGACCCGAGGGCTGCCGCCTCGGGGCTGAAGGAAGCAGCTGGCCAGCCCAGCATGGCCGGCTCGATGAAGGACTCAGGGGCTGCCTACTCCAGGCTAGCCCCCACATCCGGCCAACCAGACGAAGCTGGCACGACGATGGACCCGAGGGCTGCTGATCCCCTGGTCGCCAGTGTCTTCCACATACAGGAGATACCATCCTGGGCGGAGCCGTTCTCCAACTACCTCATCACTGGGGACTTGCCGCAGGACAAAGCGGAAGCCAGGCCACTTCAACGTCGCGCGCAAGCATACACCATCATCAACAGCAAGCTGTACAAGCGTAGCGTATCAGGAATCTTCCAGAAGTGCATTGAGCCGGCAGAAGGGATAGAGCTACTGAGGGAGATACATCAAGGGGAGTGCGGGCATCATGCATCTTCCAGGGCCTTGGTGGCCAAGGCCTTCCGCCATGGTTTCTACTGGCCGACAGCCCTAAAGGACGCAGAACAACTGGTAAAGCAGTGCAACGGCTGTCAGCGCTTCTCCAAGCGTCGAAACACTCCAGCGGCAGCCCTCAAGACCATCCCGCTCACCAGGCCATTTGCTGTCTGGGGCCTGGACATGGTAGGACCATTCAAGACCGCACCCAGGGGCTTGACGCATCTGTTAGTTGCTGTCGACAAGTTCACCAAGTGGATCAAGGCCAAGCCAATCAAAAAACTCGACGGCTCGTCCACCATCAAGTTCTTCAATGAGATCACCACAAGGTATGGAGTTCCCCACAACATCATCACTGATAATGGGACAAACTTTGCAAAGGGAGTCTTCGCTGATTACTGTGGCCAGAAGGGGATCCGGCTAGACTTAGCATCAGTAGTGCATCCTCAGTCTAATGGGCAAGTGAAGAAAGCAAATGGGCTGATCCTGGCCGGCATCAAACCAAGGTTGGTCGAGCCTCTCGAGCGTTCAGCTGGCTGTTGGGTCGAAGAGCTGCCCTCAGTACTCTGGAGTCTGCGCACTACTCCAAATCGCTTTGTCGGCTTCACGCCCTTCTTTCTGGTCTACGGAGCAGAAGCGGTGCTGCCCACTGACATTGAATTCGATGCGCCCAAAGTTGTCCAGTACACGGAGAAGCAAGCAAAAGAAGCTCGTGAAGATGGCGTCGACCTCCTCGAGGATGCACGAGAGCAGGCCTTGGCCAGATCAGCGCTCTATCCGCAGCAGCTACGATGATACCACAGCCGGAAGATTCGTCCACTCGCGTTTCGTGAAGGAGATCTCGTACTCCGGCTGGTCCAAAACACTAAAGGCATGCACAAGCTATCCTCTCCTTGGGAGGGACCGTTCATTGTCAGCCAGGTTCTAGGCAATGGGGCATACTACCTCATCGACGCACAGGAGCCTAGGAAGAACAAGGCAGATAATTCTGACAAGGAGATGGAGCGTCCCTGGAATGTCAATCTCCTACGACCTTTCTTCTGCTAAGGCAAAAGCTTGTATCCCAAAAAACTTGTCAATGAATAAAGGATAACAGAGCGGCTAGTTACGGCTGGCTCCGAGGAAAATACTTCATCTATGTTTTGCGTCCTATGTTATTCACTTGACCGGCTGCCGGCTGCCCTAAAAACGGTCGATCCCTCATCAGCCAGATGAGTACTACGTGTGAAGTAGGTCTCAAGCCCTGCCTCCATTCCCCGGCTCCGCGCAGCCGGGCGGATAGGAGCCGGCAGGCCACATACGAAGGAAAGCCGCCGAGAAAAACCGTAAACGATAAAAGATAACTCAAGTAAGTGTTGAAGATAGTGCTCGTTAACCATGCGTTGGCTAGCCCGAGCCAGGTGCCCGATAAATCGAAGTACTACTTCTCACCCCACGGCACGCTCCGACCCTAGGCCGGCATTCGGCTGCCGGCCCAAGGGAGACCAACCGGCACCAGGCTGCCGGTTGGGGGTAGAAGGGCCGAAGGGTGGGGAGATTAAGGAAAAAGTTGAGGGAATCAGGCTAAGGCAGGCCAGCAAATGGTCGATGATCACAGATTCTCGATGTTTAGGCTGAGCAACCACGTCAAAGAGGTTTGAAGCTAGAGCTGCCTCGCTCGACGTCGGCACCGTATGCGGATAAGCTAGTTTCAAGCCAGCTGTCATTCCAGCTGCCCTAAAACTCGGGGGCTAGGGGGAAGGGGAATTGGCCCTCAGAAGTGGGCTGGCTCCAGTCCCTCGCCGGCTGTTCGATCAGTTAATGCTGCGACATGATCAGCAAAAGAGCATCAAAATTGAAATCTAGCATTCGCAAAGAAACGACTAAAGCCAGAGATCTGGAGGTTTACCCCAGCCGCGGCAAGGGTCATGCGAAGGCTTGGGAAAGGGAGACATGCCGGCTCCGGCCTTGCCCGAGCCGGCGTAGGACTTGGCTCCCATTTCTGTCTCCTCAAGCCGGCGCTACTTTGCATCTCCTGAAGCCGACCTGCAGAGGCACTTCTCCCTCCACGCTGAAATCGGAAGACCTCGCCAGGAACTTCTGCTTAAGTGGGTGGTTATCTTAGCCCCTACATACAAGCTCGCGTAGTGACGGTTCTAGCGCGGGAAAGATCCTAATTGCGAAATCGTCACCGCGCTCCGATGGAAGCAGAGAACATTCATACAAAGATGAGCACATAGCAAAGGAAGAAAGATAAATGAAGACTTGCAAAAAATTAAAAAGTTCTTGACATCCGGTGGGCGGTTACATAGCATAGGCCACGCTAAGGGCCGAGAACAACAAAAGACACTCCCCCACCCTAAGCACCCGGATCTCCATCGGCGAAGCTGTCGTCGAGGAAGGGGCTCCGGGGGCGCTCGCCGATCATGGCCAGGGGGAGTAGGCGCGGGCGCTGCCGGAGGTGTCGATGACGCGGATGCAGAGGACGGGCGACCCAACACGGTGGGTCAAGATAAGGGACCAGCCGCACTTCAGGTCGTAGTCGTCGATGAACCTCGTTCAGCCATCGGTGAGGTAGCTCTTCCCCTGCTCGTCATGGAGAACCTCGACGAGGTACAGGGGCTGGCCACGCAGCAGGAGCGGGATAGGTTCAGTCGTCAACTACGTGAGTATAAGGCTGCCCAAGGTTTTACTCCTGTCGTAACCTAGCCTAGCCGGATAGAGGAAGTCAGAACTAGAGGTAGAGATCTGAACACTGAGCTGGATAAGGACAGTAGAGCTAGAGCGCATAGTGCAACCAGTACTGTGCTGGCACGCCTAAGGTAGTATATAGCTCACGAGTAAAGAACCTTAGACCAGCAGTAGAGGTAGCTAAGGAATTATATAGTTTATCCGGTGAAGCACTGCGTGAGCAGCATGCCCAGCTTAACCAACTTTTGTCTGAAGCTAGCAAGCAGCAGGAGGCCTTTAAGAAGGCAAATTGTCGTGGGGATGACTTCTGGGGCATGCCAAGGGCCGTGCTATCTGCCGGCTGGCATCCCCGGAATCTCCACGGCGCTAGGATGAGAAGACCGGCTCTGCCCGAAGGACAGGCTGCGCGAGCAGCCGGCTGGCGACTCCACCAAGGAGAGCCAGAGCGGGCGATGAAAACAAGAATCCTCCAATGGCTGTTTTGCCAAAAGTGGCCTAGCCCCGACAAGATCGACAGAGGCAAAGGACAGGAGTGACGCATGCCACGACCGGACTCCACCAACCAGCGAGCAAAGAGCCTTCCCACGAAAGGATCCGAGGTAAAAGGGAGGACATATGCCTCCCAGATGCTGGTCCAAGGGGGAAAGGCACTTTATAAAGTGCGATCGTCAGAGCAGGGCCAGAGGATCATGCCGAAGACGCAACCACGGAGGAGCCAGCAGCCGAACGGCCGGCCACCTAACCTGTAACCAGACCCCCGCCTATATAAGGGGGTCTGGACCCTTAGACTAGGGAGATCCGATCTTCTTCTTCCTCCTCTAGACTGAACAGCTCGAGGAGCGTTGTAACCACTATGGAGATAATACAAAACAAGGCAGGAAGTAGGGGTTTTACCTGCGGCATGGAGGGCCCTGAACCTGGGTAAACCGAGGTGTCTCTGTTGGCAAAATCCCGAGCCGGACCCATCGTCGCACACCATCGAGCCCCTTCGTTAAGCCACCCCCATGGCTACTGTCTCCAAATTCCCACGACAGTTGGCGCCCACCGTGGGGCAACACGCGGCGGCGACCAGAGTCAAGTTTCGGCCAGGACCTTCATCGGCTCTCAGTGAGAAGGTCGCCTCTAGCCTTGTCTGGAGGTTCCACACCTTCGACTACGTTAGCGACAACTTAGCCTGCTTCAAGAATGGCTTCGGCAACTACGGCTCCTTCCTCGATGTCGGCAGCCACCGCTTCTATGTCGCCAAGCCCTTCCCGGAGGAGGTGACAGACATCTTCGACCCTCTCAGTGAGAGAGGCTCGAGCTGCAGTTGTCGTGGTTTCATCAATAGATCTGCCATAGGGGTAGGTATATGGCGGTTTGTGGAAGGGGGTGAACACAGCAGAGCGATCCGGGATGGTGGTAGCACGAGTTTACCTAGCTTCAGATCCCGCAATGGTGGCGAGACCCTACGTGCTGCTATAATTCACTATATGGCAACAAGTGCTCGATTACAATGATGAGGCCGGCTGTTTCGCTATGCGATTGGCTGTAAGTCTAAGCTATTGAGTTGTGCCTCAAGGGCTTCCCACGCCGGGCTTATAAAGGCGCCTGGCGTGGGCTACACGGTGGTACCGAAGCGGATACAAACTGGAGTCCTAGACTAAGTCCTATGCGTGTACTACAAGGCAACCCGCCATGGGCCTGTCTCCGGATCCGCCATAAGCTCCTGCGTCCAGTATCGCCATGGTAATTCCAGCAACTGGGCCGCCCGGTAGGCAATCCGCCATACCACCCTGATGGGCCACCCTGGCTTGTTGGTTTAGGACTATGTCGCTGGTATACCCGTTTGGTATATCCCCAACAGTAGCCCCCAGGGAACTTTAAGATCGCCATCTCCATCCGCCATGCCTCGTCTTTGGTGGAGTATATCCGCCATAGCTCATCTTCTGTTCTACGTCTGGATAGCGGTTCTTGATGTTCCTCTTTTCTCCATCTATCAATCCTCTGTAAATAGCAGATCAGGCGATGTAGTTTTAACTTAGCGAGATTTCCGGGATCCGTTGGATCATACCATAGAAATCTGCCATAAATCTCGGCACGTAGTTCCTTCTAGGGCAAGATTCACAGCGCATGCACTGTTTTTACTAAAGTTACTTTTTTACCCCCGGACACATGTTCCTTGATTAGGGTTTCTGCGATCAGGACGAGCGGCTGTGATGGCTGCGGGATTCAACCTCTGTTCGCCGCTATGAACCCTGGCTCTCCTTCCCGCCACCCTTCTGAAGCTGAGGAGGAAGATTCCTCACTGCAGCAATCAGTTCAGGGCGCGCACCCCTCAATGGCGGATTCGTATCTGGAGGATATTACATCCGAAGTTGAGGAGGAAATGGCGGGGACGACCACAGAAGAGGCCACGGACAAATAAGCGGATGGCAAAGCCGAAGAAGAAGAATAGGATGACAGAGCTGATGCCGAGGAAGAGCAGATTCCTTAGAACCTTCATGGGTACTGGGCAAAATGCCATGTCAAGGATGCTCACGTCCAAGCATTGGAAAACGAGGGCACCGTGGCCCCCCAGGCAGAGTCCCACTGGCGGACTGACTTCAAAGCCCCGGTGCCAGCCCCTAACTCCACCGAAATCGTGATGCTCAAATCTCACATGGAGAGGGGTCTCAGTATGCCGCCATCTTCTTTTTTTACTAATCTTCTGAAGTTCTACGGGCTGCAGCTCCACCATATACCGCCAAACAGCTTGGTGTCTGTAGCGGGTTATGCGGCCCTGTGCGAAGGATACCTTGGAATTCGTCCCAGGGTAGACCTCTTCCAGCTCTTCTTCTCCGTGCGGGCCAATTACGAAGATGACGGATTCCTTTGAACCTGTGGAACAATATGCTTTCTTCCACAGAGATCAAAAGAATATCCCTTCATCACGCCTCTGGATTCCGCCATAGGATGGAGAGGGTCCTGGTTCTACATGGCGGACAAGCCCGCGCCATCTCAAGCCCGCGGCCTTCCTTCCTTTGAGAACATAGCAGCTCAGCCCCGCGACTCCTGGAAGCCCGTCAACGATGAAACCGCCACTCCCTCGTCAAGCTCCTGGCTCGGCGGATCGCCAAGCTATACAAAGATGGCCTGAAAGGGATCGACACCATCAACTGTTGGATATCTCGGCGGATCTAGCCCCTTCAACACCGCGATAGCCTGATGCACGAGTATACTGGTGCAAATGATGGCATGCGTTATTCAGACAAGGAGCTTGACCCTAAGGTGGTGGAGAAGCGCATTCGCTCTCTTATGAAATCTCCCAGGAAGAAGCCTTTGAAATTTGGCATGGCAATGTTTGAGAATGGCAGCTGCCCTCTGGTAAGTTACTTTTCCGCCATAATATTCCATGATACCTTTGCACTTTGTTCTAACTGATATCTTTATTTATCAGCTCAAATCGCTTGGCCCTGTGGACTTTGCTCATCCCCTTCGCCGCTCCAACTCCAAGCCCACCGCAGCTGAGGAAGTAGTTCACTCCAGCAGAAATAAAGAGGAGATGGCGGGGGACGTAGATGACACAGCCCGCATGACTAAGGCGAAGGTGGTCCCCAAGAAGCGGGGCAGCTGCGGGAAACCTCGTGGTGGTGGCGGGAAATCTACTGATTCCCACCGTTTCGAAGCTCAACGCAGGGCGGAGCTGGAAACGCCATTCGAGAATACCGCTACCATCAACCTGCCAAAGTCAAGGTAAGCTTTCCTTATTTCCTTCATTATTGCTGATTTCATTGCTAATCCTCCTTTTGCTTAGAAGGTAGAAGACTGTCGTTAAGGAACCGCCATTCAAGCGAACCAAGCCCTCCCCTGCCGCCATCCTGCCGACCCCTGATGCACCGATTCCCTCCCCTGCTCGTAACGATATTGATATGGAGGATGCTGGTGGTCAGTTTGGCCCGATGCCAGAAGCCAACCCAATGACTGAAGCTATGGCTAATGTCGTCCAAAGTGAAAAGGCTTCTGACTCGTTCGAAGGTCAATTGGTGGATGCTTCGGTGGGAGGCAGTTTGTTTTGGAGGCAGAAGCAACTTGAGATTGTCAACCTTATCACCAGCCAAGAAGATGCCAGCAATCAGCTATCCAGCGGTATTGACGCTTTTGTAGAGAAGACAGCAACCATGAAGAAGGTACGTACTCCCAGTAGCCCCCGAGCGCCGTGGCGGATTTTCATAGATGATCCGCTATGGAGCTCTAAGAGAAACTACTTTAAACTTTTGCATAGTATAGCCCCCGAGCGCTGTCATATTATACAGTGCTCTGTAGAGAACTTAAATTTTGCACTGAGTAGCCCCTGAGCGTTATGGCGGATGGTTATCCGGCATAAAGCTCTAAGAGGACTATAAAATCAGTATGAGTAGCCCCCGAGCGTTATGGCGGATGGCTATCCGGCATAAAGCTCTAAGAGTGACTAAAAATCATCGTGAGTAGCCCCCGAGTGTTATGGCGGATGCTATCCGGCATAAAGCTCTAAGAGTGACTAACACTTCATATCATTTTGACAGAATTACAAGAAAGTTGTGGAGGACCTGGTCCAGGTCGTCAGCTCGCAGGAGAAGGAGCTGGCGGAAAGAAGCGCTCTAGTGGCGGACTTGCAGTAGCAGCTTCAGAACAACGGTAATTTTCTTTTGCCTTGGACAAGTTTAAGTACCTTTATGCTATCCGATCAATACTGTGCTGATACTTCCGCCATGCAGATGTTGTCATGAAAGATTGGTTGGTGATTGTATTTGTTTTGTGTGTTTCTTTATTTTGCGAATGCTAGATTCAAACGTTGATGGGCAGGGGCGAAGCTAGGAAAAAAGGTCGTCGGGGTCAACTTCAGCAAGCAACACTAACACCCTAAGAAAAGTGGTATTTTGAGGTCTTCCTCCTTTAACAAAACTGTAGCACTAATGTATAGCTTATATAGCTTGAATATCTAGCTGGTGTGAGCTAGCAGACATATAAACTATATTTTAATAAGCTCACATAAATAATAAAATCATACTTACTAGTGCCTCATAAAAAATTCTTTTGAACTTTGACCTAGAGAAACATGTTTACAAAATGAATTACCTTTGCCCTCTATATTATAGCTAGAATACCTTTGCTCTAAGAAATAAAGGATGCACAGACGGGCTTTTATCCTTATCATTGATCGGAATCATTTCTTTTCAAATTGAAAATATACCATTATATTTGAGACTAGTTCTATTACATGTTTAGTAAGATACTAAAATATATAGGGAAATTTATAGATACTACTTGTGGGGTTACATATATTGATGTGTTTACTGGGCCTCGAAAATTAGTGGCCTGGAGCATTGCACTAGCGCATGAACGTAAGCTGATGGGCTGGGGTCAATTCGTTATTTCACAGGAATAATTTATGTATTAGGCTATAGTTTACAAGGGATTGGGGCAGAGTCGTCGGGGTCAATTGACCCCGGCTGTATAAGGTAGCTCCGCCCCTGTTGATGGGTTTGAACAAGGATATTTTGAAGAATGTGAAGAAGTCCAGGGACAAATAGCCAAACAAGGCAAGCCATCTAAACTTGTTGCATATCTTTATCCTAGTTTTACTTACACATGTTTTCAAATATGTTTTATGCAAGATGCATTGTTTTTAATTGCTATTACCCCTTTATAGCAATTTGTTGGCGACTAGGCTCCACTAGTCACTTGTTATCATCCTTTTGGATGACACCCTCTTGAAACCTACTTATCCCTTGGTTTTAGTGGCTTGATGGCTAGCATCATGCCTTCCCTTGTAGCCTTATTTAGTGGAGCAAAAACTCTAGGTTGGGACACTCAAAAAGATATTTGGAAAATGGTTTCAAAAACCTTGGGAAGGTTGGCCTTGCCCAAGTGTGATTTTTGTTTCAGAAATGAGTTTTGAAAATGAAGAGGTGATGATCAGGAGTTGGTGGAAAGGTTTATGTAAAAATGACATTGGTGATCACTAGGTGTTCGCTCAGAACAATTAACCCGTGCAATCACATTACCCTGGAATGGGACGGGGCTTAGCCCGTAGTTTGTTCACTTTATTATGGGATACCTCACAACTTCTTATAAGGTCTCAACCCCTCGAAGCCGGGTCTTCCCCGGTAAAGGTCGTGTGATGAGTTATGGTTGGCCTGGGGAAGATACACTGTAGTTGCCTACAGCCGGACGATACTATGAGCCTCTCATTGAAAGTGCACACCAATGGAAAGGGTCTGCGCTCCGGATGGTCTTTGGTACCCGACGTCCCGGCGTTGCGAGGAACAACTCATAGGGTAGGTTCCCATACTAGAGTGGACAAGCGAAAGGTTTTGATCGGGTGCTTGTCGTGGCATATGTTGTTATGCAGGGATGATGCCCACACGATAAGTATCTGGATGGTGTGGGAAAAGTGTACAACCTCTGCAGAGTGTAAATCTATTCGAATAGCCGAGTCCTCGGTCATGGACGGTTGGGATGACCGTTACTTAGCCCAATGTTGGTTTTGTTTTAAAAATGTTTTAAGGAAAATGAAAAGGAGATGGTTTGGAGTACTCATGGGGTACTATCGTTAAAATGGAGAAGTTTTAGAGGAATGACAAATTGGGTTACCCCTTCCTAGTGGTTTATAAACTAAAACTAGTTTTACAAATGTTTTTAATAAAGATATAGAGATGCTATATCGATAAGAGAAACTTTGTTTTAAAATAAAATAAGCTTTAAAATAGAGCCAAACCTTGATACAGCCATACTAGCATATTTTTGCATATCTCTCATCTTAGGTGGTTTGCGAGTACAATTCAAATGTACTCACGGCTTTGTCCCTGGCTATTAACTTGGTCAGACTTTGATGACTATGAAGAAGAAGAAGGGTTCGATGATGACCATGCGAACTAGGACGTTCTCCCAGTCAGTTGCCTGTGTGGTTAAGGCTTGACTTGGGCCCGACGATGTTGCTGCTTGTTATGTTGATTTAGCCCGCGAGGCATTGTTGTAATACTTGGCCATGTGGCCGTTATTGTAAGTTGTTTAAATTTGGTTGTATGGATTTTGTAATCTGATTACCAGTTCGGTTATGTTGTTCATGACACACTGATCATTGGATCGTGAATGAATGCATAATGGGTGTTTCGGACACCTTGTTCGGGGCCCCCCACAGAGCTGGTATCAGAGCCATCCTGACTGTAGGAGACCTTAGATAGCATGGTCGTTAGTTAGGAAAATACAATTTTGATAAACTACTTACAGAAGGTTATTTTCTTAGGTAGACAAAAAAAATTGATTTTTACATTTATCATCTCTTCAAAGCTTCTAAATCTTACCTCTCTTTTGCTAAAAAGTCTTTGAAATCATTACTATTTTGTCTTACCCCCTTCAAATCTACATATTGGACGATTTCCTCATCTAAGGCCCGAAGGCTATCACACTCTTTGACTCAACATCCACCAAGTAACGGTTTCATCACCATCTGCCATCAGAATTCCAGTTGAAGCAAGAGTCAACAAAACGAAGATATCAACTATGATCCATAGGACGGTTAGGACAAGCTCCATTGAGCTACTCCCACATACCACGAGTGATAGGTGTCCTTTGGTACTTAAAGTACATGTGTGGTCCTTATGTTTGTAGATTATCGTGTGTGTTGCCATGTTGCTTTGTGTCCATATTGTTTTTACCTTTTCGCCAATAATAATAATAAACTTTTACTTGTCAACCTTGTCCAAGAAAACTCACCTACGATGCTTTGTTCCCTTTCCTCTAACACAACTTTGAGTTAGATACTAGCCCCACCACTAACTTGGATAATAGCTGGTTATGACTCTTCATACAAAAGCTCCCAAGTTGTGGGCAACAATTCATGTCAAATCAAAGGTTTCCTCTGACACCAAGGAAGAAGAAGTTGGACTCTCCAAGACTGACTGTGACTTTTTTTTGACTACACTAACATGTTCTAACACTAGGATATGATCTTTAACCCCAACAATGTGGGATTTTCTATCAAGCCAAGTAACCTAGAGTAGTGGTATCAAGACAAGCTAACTTACGTGGTTCATCAACTTCTTGCACCATGAAGCCAAAGGATTGCTGGACTACACTCAACAAAACAACAAAAGCGTGAAGACTCTACGAGATCAAGCCTCAACTCGACCTCACCAATATAAGATAACCAAGAAAGAAGCAACAACAAGAATTGAAGACATATAACTTGACCCTTCACTTGTCAATTATTTTGAGTATAAAACCAAAACTAACTTAAGCCCATGGATAGAAAGCCACATGTAGGTTACTCAAAAGACAAAGTTAGATCGACGTACCCCAACCTACCTCATGATCCTTGAAGATGCAGGAAGATGAAGAAGCAAGATCTTAAATGCCATTCACCAACCCGAAAACAAGAAGGAATGGGTAACCGACTACTTGAAGACACGTCATTGGTAATGCACCAACACATGAAGCACCTTTAGCTCAAGATCAGGACGAACCACAAGAATGCTTCTGAATAGGACTAACCTGTGCCCTTGTAGTTAAGAAGTGTAGAGGGTTAAGTCGATAAATCTAAGGCGGAAGCTTGAGTTTTTCTATCTGCAAAACTCTAGAGCACTACAAGCTCAAGAACCTAACCCCTCAAGGAGAGACACCAAGTTTTGAAGTTTTTGTCAAGCTACTCAAAGGAAGAAATGTTCCATTTTTTTAAAAAAGCTACATTGGAGAAGCCACGATCCTTTAGGACCTCGGCTGCAAACTGAGAACCCTGTAACTCTTGTAGAATCCTCTGGGCACACTAGATAGCTTTATCGCGCTAGCCTTAGAGGTGTTTCGACAAGGTTTCAACAAGACCCTTCCGGCAACATCAACTTCAAGCCAATCAGAAGGTCTACATCTTTGGCAAAAGCAAGTCTTCGATGCAACTAGAAGTATAATCACAAATCTGAAGGGCAACCTTTTGAAGTCTAACTCTAGGCTCTACACCTCTCTAGTGCTACGCTTAGGAATCTCGGGGACGAGATTCTTTTAAGGGGGGAAGATCTGTGACACCCCAACTTTTGTAAACATGTTTAAGCAAAGTTTAGAAAGGCAAAAATGAGGGCCAACAAAAACTTTTTTTGCAATTAATCAAAACTACTAAACTTTCGTGCATGTTTGACTTGTTTGTTGTGAAATCTTGTCTGTTATAATTGATTTCTAAAACAATATTGTTAACCAACACCATTCTCGTGCTCTTGATCATGTCACACTAAAAACTTCTTGGTAAATATATTATCTTGGCAACCTCTCATTTTCTAAAATGATTTTACTTCTCCAAGACATATTGCCAAGGTTCTTTTGACAAAAAGGCTTTTCGAAAAATTATGTACTTATAAAATCTATAGGGATTTATAAGTTGGTCCCACTATTTTGCAAAGCTAATATTTTACAAGCTTATGTTTTCAAAATACTTCCAAATGATTTATATCTTATAGAAGAAATCCTTAAGAAAGGGGATATAATGTCCCCCCTTCTTTTTCAAGAAAATAGAAATACCCAAACCAGGGTATCTCCCTAAAACTCTTTTCTTCCTCAAACCATTTTTTAAAGTATTTTACCCTTATAAAACTTTTCTTGTGTTGATTGGTTATTTGCATGCGTTGATTTCACTAACCTTGTTAGAATTCTTGGATGGTAGTATTATCTACTTGGGTCTGTGCCCAACACTTTACCTTTAGTTTTTACCTAATAAGGTTTTTGCTTATCTTTTAGCCCTAAAACTATCTTCCGGCATAAATTGGAGACCCTCAAAAACCACATCTTAAAATTCATCTTCTTCGTCAACCGTTATGCCCACCCCTACCACCATCCTTCTAAAACTCATTCCAATTTCTTCTCTTACATTCTTTAGCTATATGGATGTGACTCTAGCTCAACCATGTTTTCAAATCTAACAAAAACCTGATTTTTTCCTCATGGTTTCTCTCTAGTCTCCTACGCATAATGGCAATAACAAGATCATCATGATCTTGCTCCTTTTCTCAAGAAAACCCTTCCATGCCAAATTTCCTCTCCAACTCTATTTTCAAAACTTTTATCTTTTGCTTATGAAACTAAAACATATGTCCATGGACCTATGAGATTACTTTCTCTTTTGTAATTTTGATGAAAATTATTTCTCCTTTCTCTCTCAACTTTGATTCCACCTTCTGTTAAATTTCCTTCCCTTGCTCACATAGTTCCCTAGAATTATCTCATCCCTTGTTTTATCAGAAAAACTTCTTCAAAGAAAATGATTCTTAGCTTCTCAAACTCAAGAAAATATTGTGAGGTCCTACCTCACCTTTTATTCCAAAAATAATTTTATAAAGGTATACTCCAATTTTATTTTGTATTTCTTAATGTTTTGAAAATACTTGCTATACCCTTTCATGCATAAACTTTGTTTAAAAATTTCTCTGTAGTCATGCAATGCCAAATGTGGGCAAGTACATGGCCACTCCCCAATTTTTGGTCTATCAACACCACCTTCCTTTCTCTCTTATTCTAAAATCAAGTGGAGGCCTTGTTTTTTTTTAAAAAAAGAGAGAATATAACCGTCTTGATCATTTTCAGAGTCTCCAAACCCTAGCCACCAATTCATCTCTCCTTGTTTTCAAAACAGCCTTGTTCTCAAATATTTGGGCCAAATTTGATTTGTTTCTTTCTCAAAACCGGCTGCTCATCCCTCTCTCCTTTTCCTCTGTTTTCTCTCTCACCAAGCCCAGGCCAACACCCTGGCCTAGTCCCTCTCACCCTGCACGTTTACATCCAGGGAAAGAGGCAGGGCGATCGAGCCTTCAGTTTTTCTTCCCAGAGAACCATGCCGCTGTTCGACCCCAGCCCCAATCCGACCTAGCGTTGCACACCTTGGCTCCTCCTTGCTATGCCAGCCCTACAGGTCACCCTGACGATACCCGCCCTACGTCAGCCCTCGCTCTCCATTGGCCAACTCACCCCCACGGCATACCCCCGAGTCCCCTCGTCGCTATAAAAAGGGACACCCAGCACCCCCTCCTCACACCTCTCCACTCCTCGCTCCACTCACTCCCTAGTGCGGATGCGCTGCCCCTCTCTCTCCCTCGCTGAGTAGAGCGAGAGCTCTCTCTCTCGGTACCTGGGAGCGAGCGGTGAAGGAGGTGGTCGTTCCGACCGCTCCTCTCTGGTTCTCCATCCCAGCAAGCCTTCCGAGAATACCTGACCTAATCCGACCTTTTCCCTGCGCAGAGTCGACCGAGACGTGTCGTCAAGTCATACCAGGGAGCACCGCCGGCGGAGGATAGGACCGGACCGCCCAGTAGTCGAGCCCCGGAGCTGGAGCCGCTGCCCGACCCGCCTTACCCCCTGCAGCCCCCGCCACCTCGCCGTCGACCGCCCCGCCTCTCTGAGCTCCCCGTCGAGCTCCGGTAAGCTTCCGGCCCCGCATCGTGTTAGCTAGCAGGCAGAAGCTAAAGACGATGCATGCACACACGTACCTGTTCGCACGATTTTTAAAGCATCAAGACTTGCCAAATTCGGCCCACTAGCACAGCCAGATCGTTTCGGTCCATAATGAACAGTAGACTTAATAATTCCCTGGAAACAAAATCTGAATTCATGTTTGATCTGAAAACTTCAAATAATCCTAGTTTTCAAACCGTAACTCTAAATCAAATGAAACAGTTGCAGTAGTTCGAAATTTCAATATTTACCCAATGCCATGGTATCATATCCATACGATTTTTATAGAATATCTGGTGATTTAATTGTGTTCTATGTGTGTTCCAGTAAGTTCGAAAAATAATATCTTTTATAGGGACCTCTTTTTTTCTACAAAACAACGTTTGTTAGTTTTATATTATATTATACTTTAAAATCACTATTTATTTCCTTTTATCCTCCTAGCATAGTTTTGTAGAATCTATGCATGGGAGTTGTTCTAAGAAATTGATAACTTATGTTTGAGTTTTTCAAAAATTATGAAACCTATTTTATAGATCTTGTAGATCTTAAACCAACACAATGGAACTTATATCTTGTTTATTTTTTTCTTGATTGTGTTGTTGTCATGAAAGATTGGTTGGTGATTGTATTTGTTTTGTGTGTTTCTTTATTTTGCGAACGCTAGATTCAAACGTTGACGGGTTTGAACAAGGATATTTTGAAGAATGTGAAGAAGTCCAGGGACAAATAGCCAAACAAGGCAAGCCATCTAACTTGTTGATATCTTTATCCTAGTTTTACTTACACATGTTTTCAAATATGTTTTATGCAAGATGCATTGTTTTTAATTGCTATTACCCCTTTATAGCAATTTGTTGGCGACTAGGCTCCACTAGTCACTTGTTATCATCCTTTTGGATGACACCCTCTTGAAACCTACTTATCCCTTGGTTTTAGTGGCTTGATGGCTAGCATCATGCCTTCCCTGTAGCCTTATTTAGTGGAGCAAAAACTCTAGGTTGGGACACTCAAAAAGATATTTGGAAAATGGTTTCGAAAACCTTGGGAAGGTTGGCCTTGCCCAAGTGTGATTTTTGTTTCAAAATGAGTTTTGAAAATGAAGAGGTGATGATCAGGAGTTGGTGGAAAGGTTTATGTAAAAATGACATTGGTGATCACTAGGTGTTCACTCAGAACAATTAACCCGTGCAACACATTACCCTGGAATGGACGGGGCTTAGCCCGTAGTTTGTTCACTTCTTATAAGGTCTCAACCCCTTAAGCCGGGTCTTCCCCTGTAAAGGTCTGTGATGAGTTATGGTTGGCCTGGGGAAATACACTGTAGTTGCCTACAGCCGGACGATACTATGAGCCTCTCATTGAAAGTGCACACCATGGAAAGGGTCTGCGCCCGATGGTCTTGGTACCCGAGTCCCGGCGTTGCGAGGAACAACTCATAGGGTAGGTTCCCATACTAGAGTGGACAAGCAAAGGTTTTGATCGGGTGCTTGTCGTGGCATATGTTGTTATGAGGGATGATGCCCACACATAAGTATCTGGATGGTGTGGGTAAAGTGTACAACCTCTGCAGAGTGTAAATCTATTCGAATAGCCGAGTCCTCGGTCATGGACGGTTGGGATGACCGTTACTTAGCCCAATGTGGTTTTGTTTTAAAAATTTTTAAGGAAAATGAAAAGGAGATGGTTTGGAGTACTCATGGGGTACTATCGTTAAAATGGAGAAGTTTTAGAGGAATGACAAATTGGGTTACCCCTTCCTAGTGGTTTATAAACTAAAACTAGTTTTACAAATGTTTTTAATAAAGATATAGAGATGCTATATCGATAAGAGAAACTTTGTTTTAAAATAAAATAAGCTTTAAAATAGAGCCAAACCTTGATACAACCATATAGCATATTTTTGCATATCTCTCATCTTAGGTGGTTTGCGAGTACAATTCAAATGTACTCACGGCTTTGTCCCTGGCTATTAACTTGGTCAGACTTTGATGACTATGAAGAAGAAGAAGGGTTCGATGAGACCATGGAACTAGGACGTTCTCCCAGCAGTTGCCTGTGTGGTTAGGCTTGACTTGGGCCCGACATGTTGCTGCTTGTTATGTTGATTTAGCCCGCGAGGCATTGTTGTAATACTTGGCCATGTGGCCGTTATTGTAAGTTGTTTAAATTCGGTTGTATGGATTTTGTAATCTGATTACCAGTTCGGTTATGTTGTTCACGACACACTGATCATTGGATGTGAATGAATGCATAAGGGTGTTTCGACACTTGTTCGGGCCCCCACAGAGCTGGTATCAGAGCCATCCTGACTGTAGGAGACCTTAGATAGCATGGTCGTTAGTTAGGAAAATACAATTTTGATAAACTACTTACAGAAGGTTATTTTCTTAGGTAGAAAAAAAAATTGATTTTTACATTTATCATCTCTTCAAAGCTTCTAAATCTTACCTCTCTTTTGCTAAAAAGTCTTTGAAATCATTACTATTTTGTCTTACCCCCTTCAAATCTACATATTGGACGATTTCCTCATCTAAGGCCCGAAGGCTATCACACTCTTTGACTCAACATCCACCAAGTAACGGTTTCATCACCATCTACCATCAGAATTCCAGTTGAAGCAAGAGTCAACAAAACGAAGATATCAACTATGATCCATAGGACGGTTAGGACAAGCTCCATTGAGCTACTCCCACATACCACGAGTGATAGGTGTCCTTTGGTACTTAAAGTACATGTGTGGTCCTTATGTTTGTAGATTATCATGTGTGTTGCCATGTTGCTTTGTGTCCATATTGTTTTTACCTTTTCGCCAATAATAATAATAAACTTTTACTTGTCAACCTTGTCCAAGAAAACTCACCTACGAAGCTTTGTTCCCTTTCCTCTAACACAACTCTGAGTCAGATACTAGCCCCACCACTAACTTGGATAATAGCTGGTTATGACTCTTCATACAAAAGCTCCCAAGTTGTGGGCAACAATTCATGTCAAATCAAAGGTTTCCTCTGACACCAAGGAAGAAGAAGTTGGACTCTCCAAGACTGACTGTGACTTTTTTTTGACTACACTAACGTGTTCTAACACTAGGATATGATCTTTAACCCCAACAATGTGGGATTTTCTATCAAGCCAAGTAACCTAGAGTAGTGGTATCAAGACAAGCTAACTTACGTGGTTCATCAAGTTCTTGCACCATGAAGCCAAAGGATTGCTGGACTGCACTCAACAAAACAACAAAAGCGTGAAGACTCTACGAGATCAAGCCTCAACTCGACCTCACCAATATAAGATAACCAAGAAAGAAGCAACAACAAGAATTGAAGACATATAACTTGACCCTTCACTTGTCAATTATTTTGAGTATAAAACCAAAACTAACTTAAGCCCATGGATAGAAAGCCACATGTAGGTTACTCAAAAGACAAAGTTAGATCGACGTACCCCAACCTACCTCATGATCCTCGAAGATGCAGGAAGATGAAGAAGCAAGATCTTAAATGCCATTCACCAACCCGAAAACAAGAAGGAATGGGCAACCGACTACTTGAAGACACGTCGTTGGTAATGCACCAACACATGAAGCACCTTTAGCTCAAGATCATGACGAACCACAAGAATGCTTCTGAATAGGACTAACCCGTGCCCTTGTAGTTAAGAAGTGTAGAGGGTTAAGTCGATAAATCTAAGGCGGAAGCTTGAGTTTTTCTATCTGCAAAACTCTAGAGCACTACAAGCTCAAGAACCTAACCCCTCAAGGAGAGACACCAAGTTTTGAAGTTTTTGTCAAGCTACTCAAAGGAAGAAATGTTCCATTTTTTTAAAAAGCTACATTGGAGAAGCCGCGACCCTTTAGGACCTCGGCTGCAAACTGAGAACCCTGTAACTCTTGTAGAATCCTCTGGGCACACTAGATAGCTTTATCGCGCTAGCCTTAGAGGTGTTTCGACAAGGTTTCAACAAGACCCTTCCGGCAACATCAACTTCAAGCCAATCAGAAGGTCTACATCTTTGGCAAAAGCAAGTCTTCGATGCAACTAGAAGTATAATCACAAATCTGAAGGGCAACCTTTTGAAGTCTAACTCTAGGCTCTACACCTCTCTAGTGCTACGCTTAGGAATCTCGGGGACGAGATTCTTTTAAGGGGGGAAGATCTGTGACACCCCAACTTTTGTAAACATGTTTAAGCAAAGTTTAGAAAGGCAAAAATGAGGGCCAACAAAAACTTTTTTTGCAATTAATCAAAACTACTAAACTTTTGTGCATGTTTGACTTGTTTGTTGTGAAATCTTGTCTGTTATAATTTATTTCTAAAACAATATTGTTAACCAACACCATTCTCGTGCTCTTGATCATGTCACACTAAAAACTTCTTGGTAAATATATTATCTTGGCAACCTCTCATTTTCTAAAATGATTTGACTTCTCCAAGACATATTGCCAAGGTTCTTTTGACAAAAAGGCTTTTCGAAAAATTATGTACTTATAAAATCTATAGGGATTTATAAGTTGGTCCCACTATTTTGCAAAGCTAATATTTTACAAGCTTATGTTATCAAAATACTTCCAAATGTATTTATATCTTATAGAAGAAATCCTTAAGAAAGGGGATATAATGTCCCCCCTTCTTTTTCAAGAAAATAGAAATACCCAAACCAGGGTATCTCCCTCAAAACTCTTTTCTTCCTCAAACCATTTTTTAAAGTATTTTACCCTTACAAAACTTTTCTTGTGTTGATTGGTTATTTGCATGCGTTGATTTCACTAACCTTGTTAGAATTCTTGGATGGTAGTATTATCTACTTGGGTCTGTGGCCCAACACTTTACCTTTAGTTTTTACCTAATAAGGTTTTTGCTTATCTTTTAGCCCTAAAAACTATCTTCCCAGCATAAATTGGAGACCTCAAAAACCACATCTTAAAATTCATCTTCTTCGTCAACCGTTATGCCCACCCCTACCACCATCCTTCTGCAAAACTCATTCCAATTTCTTCTCTTACATTCTTTAGCTATATGGATGTGACTCTAGCTCAACCATGTTTTCAAATCTAACAAAAACCTGATTTTTTCCTCATGGTTTCTCTCTAGTCTCCTACGCATAATGGCAATAACAAGATCATCATGATCTTGCTCCTTTTCTCAAGAAAACCCTTCCATGCCAAATTTCCTATCCAACTCTATTTTCAAAACTTTTATCTTTTGCTTATGAAACTAAAATCATATGTCCAGGGGACCTATGAGATTACTTTCTCTTTTGTAATTCGTCCCACATGAAGCTCCACCATATAGCGCCAAACAGCTTGGTGTCTGTAGCGGGTTATGCGGCCCTGTGCGAAGGATACCTTGGAATTCGTCCCAGGGTAGACCTCTTCCAGCTCTTCTTCTCCGTGCGGGCCAATTACGAAGATGACGGATTCCTTCGAACCTGTGGAACAATATGCTTTCTTCCACGGAGATCAAAAGAATATCCCTTCATCACGCCTCTGGATTCCGCCATAGGATGGAGAGGGTCCTGGTTCTACATGGCGGACAAGCCCGTGCCATCTCAAGCTCGCGGCCTTCCTTCCTTTGAGAACATAGAAGCTCATCCCCGCGACTCCTGGAAGCCCGTCAACGATGAAATCGCCACTCCCTCGTCAAGCTCCTGGCTCGGCGGATCGCCAAGCTATACAAAGATGGCCTGAAAGGGATCGACACCATCAACTGTTGGATATCTCGGCGGATCCAGCCCCTTCAACACCGCGATAGCCTGATGCATGAGTATACTGGTGCAAATGATGGCATGCGTTATTCAGATAAGGAGCTCGACCCTCAGGTGGTGGAGAAGCGCATTCGCTCTCTTATGAAATCTCCCAGGAAGAAGCCTTTGAAATTTGGCATGGCAATGTTTGAGAATGGCAGCTGCCCTCTGGTAAGTTACTTTTCCACCATAATATTCCATGATACCTTTGCGCTTTGTTCTAACTGATATCTTTATTTATCAGCTCAAATCGCTTGGCCCTGTGGACTTTGCTCATCCCCTTCGCCGCTCCAACTCCAAGCCCACCGCAGCTGAGGAAGTAGTTCACTCCAGCGGAAATAAAGAGGAGATGGCGGGGGACGTAGATGACACAGCCCGCACGACTAAGGCGAAGGTGGTCCCCAAGAAGCGGGGCAGCAGCGGGAAACCTCGTGGTGGTGGCGGGAAATCTACTGATTCCCGCCGTTTCGAAGCTCAACGCAGGGCGGAGCTGGAAACGCCATTCGAGAATACCGCTACCATCAACTTGCCAAAGTCAAGGTAAGCTTTCCTTATTTCCTTCATTATTGCTGATTTCATTGCTAATCCTCCTTTTGCTTAGAAGGAAGAAGCCTGTCGTTAAGGAACCGCCATTCAAGCGAACCAAGCCCTCCCCTGCCACCATCCTGCTGACCCCTGACGCACCGATTCCCTCCCTTGCTCGTAACGATATTGATATGGAGGATGCTGGTGGTCAGTTTGGCCCGATGCCAGAAGCCAACCCAATGACTGAAGCTACGGCTAATGTCGTCCAAAGTGAAAAGGCTTCTGACTCGTTCCAAGGTCAATTGGCAGATGCTTTGGTGGGAGGCAGTTTGTTTTGGAGGCAGAAGCAACTTGAGATTGTCAACCTTATCACCAGCCAAGAAGATGCCAGCAATCAGCTATCCAGCGGTATTGCCGCTTTTGTAGAGAAGACAGCAACCATGAAGAAGGTACGTACTCCCAGTAGCCCCCGAGCACCATGGCGGATTTTCATAGATGATCCGCTATGGAGCTCTAAGAGAAACTACTTTAAACTTTTGCATAGTATAGCCCCCGAGCGCTGTCATATTATACAGTGCTCTATAGAGAACTTAAATTTTGCACTGAGTAGCCCCTGAGCGTTATGGCGGATGGTTATCCGGCATAAAGCTCTAAGAGGACTATAAAATCAGTATGAGTAGCCCCCGAGCGTTATGGCGGATGGCTATCCGGCATAAAGCTCTAAGAGTGACTAAAAATCATCGTGAGTAGCCCCCGAGTGTTATGGCGGATGCTATCCGGCATAAAGCTCTAAGAGTGACTAACACTTCATATCATTTTGACAGAATTACAAGAAAGTTGTGGAGGACCTGGTCCAGGTCGTCAGCTCGCAGGAGAAGGAGCTGGCGGAAAGAAGCGCTCTAGTGGCGGACTTGCAGTAGCAGCTTCAGAACAACGGTAATTTTCTTTTGCCTTGGACAAGTTTAAGTACCTTTATGCTATCCGATCAATACTGTGCTGATACTTCCGCCATGCAGATGTTGCCAAGCTTAAGTCCACACTCGAGGGGGTGGAAAAGGGCCACGCTATTGCGATGGAGGGGCTGCAGCAGCAGCTCCAGAAATCATTGGCCGTGAATACCCTCCTCGAAGAGCAGCTGAAGGACCAGGAACGCCAGAACCTGAAGAAGGATAAGGAGATAGAGCATCTCCGCAAAGCCACCGCCGAATTTGAACAGCGGTGAGATGGCTATAACGAGCTCCTCGATCACTTCCAGAAGACCTTGCTAGGTATCAATGGCTCTCCATACTGCGTAGTTTGTAATAATGCGTTTATGCCGAATGTGACACCTTGCTTGTTTCCGCTATGCAGCGACCCTGGATCAAGGCGAAGTGGATTCCGCCGCAGGCTTGCGCATGGCCACTGACGCAGCGAAGAAGGAGCTTGATGGCCTTCTCAACGCTGGACGTCAGGCGTGCGGGAGCCTACAGATAGCGGGCTCTGCTAGCCTTTCCGTCATAGGGCTCACCAAGAAGCTGCTGCTTGTGCCTAGGCTAGTAGCGGACTGGAAGGAGTCTTCCGCTCGGGGTGGTGCCAGAACTGCCTTAACCTTGGCGAAGGCCCACTACCCCAAGCTGGATCTGGACCTGATCACCTCCGGCATCCTGAAGAGTGGCGAGGACGGAGCGCCGGTGGACGAGGCCGCCATCCGGCAGAGTGTGTTGGGATACGATCAGCTGTGTGCCTTGGGCACCCAGCCGAACGTATACTACGAGGCATACGATCTGCCGGGGTCTCCAAGCCAAGCTTCGGCGTCGGTCTCTGCAGCCACCGCTGGTGCTGATGGCGGTGATGAAGTGTCTTCTGGAGTTCCGCTAGCCGTTTAAACTATGCCCTGCAATGTGGCCGGAGAAAAACAATTGCATCAATTTGGCCCCTGAGTGGGTCTGTAAGTTAAACTTATTTAAACTGCATGTATGCTCTGCACTGTGACTGATCTGCTTGTGGCAGATCAGTGAAATGCTTTTGAACTTTGCAGCTCAGTTTTTATTAAGTGGTTTTATTGTGTGAAAAAAAAACTGCCAGGCCTAGTTTTATGCAACTTGCAGTTGTTTGACATGCTCAAAAAACAACACTTTGAATTTTTTTTCACGCATAGGATTATGCGATCCGCCATCCGGCTCTTTGTGCTTGACTTTTCGTGAGATGGCGAAATCTTCGCGCGAACAATCTGCTAGGGCGACGATACTTAATAGCAACCGTCCAAAACCCTTAGCAGATGGCGGCTTAGATCGTCAAAAGGTCACTACTCAGGAATCCACACAAAGAACATCAGATGGAGATCAAAACATAAATATGCTATGTGGACCGTTATGGCGGATTCAAAAAGACGCAAGTGCAAAGAACAATTGCGCAAAGGTTCCATACGATCTAAATGAACAACAAAGGAGGTAAAAGACTCAGAAAAAATCAAGAGTGAACCAAATGCTTTATTTCATTGATCATATAGAGGTGCCTATTACATAGCTAGGTAAGTGCTAAGTGTAGAAAGGACGTACCTGTGCGATGTTCCATGGACAATCTGTTTCATCGTAGATATCGTTAGGGTCTCTTCATTTGTGCTTCTTACTGGGTCGCTTATCTAGCTTGCGAATATCAACAAGGTAGTAGGAACCATTCAGTAGAGCTTTGCTGATGACGAAGGGTCCTTCCCAAGGCGGGGATAACTTGTGGGACTTCTGCTATTTGAGGTGTAGCACCAGGTCCCCCTCTTTGAACAAGCATTTCTGAACTCGCCGGCTGTGATAGCGGTGGAGATTCTGCTGGTAGATAGCGGATCTCTGGGCTGCTAGGTCACGTTCCTCTTCTAGCAGGTCCATGGATAGTTGTCTGGACGCTTCTGCATCTTCCTCCTCATAGGCCTCGACTCTTGGGGAATCATACTGGACATCACTTGGCAAGATTGCCTCTAATCCGTAGACTAAGAAGAAAGGGGTGAGGCCAGTTGATCTATTTGGCGTGGTCCGTAGACTCCATAGCACAGATGGCAACTCTTCTGCCCAGGCTCCAGCTGCTCTGTGTAGCGGTGCTTCTAGGCGTGGATTGATCCCTGACATGATTAGTCCATTGGTCCGCTCAACTTGGCCATTGGACTGTGGATGCACCACAGATGCCAGGTCAAGGCGGATTCCGTTGTGATGGCAGTACTCTTCAACTTCTTCCTGAGACAAGTTAGTTCCATTGTCGGTGATGATGCTATGTGGGATACCAAATCTGACCACAATGTCCTTGATGAGGTTTAGGGTAGTTTTGCCATCAAGTTTTCTGATGGGCTTATCTTCCACCCACTTCGTGAATTTGTCTACCGCTACCAGGAGGTGCGTAAATCCTGAAGGTACTGTTTTTAGCGGACCCACCATGTCTAGCCCCCAGACCACAAAAGGCCAGGTTATAGGGATCGTATGCAGCGCTGTGGCGGGCATATGGGTTTCCTTGGAGTACATCTGGCAACCTTGGCAGAGCTCCACGATACGGTCTGCATCTGCCTTGGTTGTTGGCCAGTAAAATCCATGGTGGAATGCCTTAGCTACTAGGGATCTGGCGGCGGCGTGATGCCCACATTCACCTTCATGGATCTCCCTTAGTATTTTGATTCCATCCACTTGGGATATGCACTTCATAAAGACTCCCGAGGTGCTTCGCTTGTAGAGCTGGCCATCTATGATGGTGTACACTTTTGCTCTACGCTCGATTTGTCTCTTTTGGACTTTGTCTTTGGGTAGCTTCTTGTTCGTCAGATATTCTACGTAGGGCTCTGCCCATAGCGGATTGCTGGGCAAAACCACCATAACGGGGGAGCTTGCTAGTTCCGGATTTTCTGGATCCACCATCTTGACTGATGGTACGTGCAGATGCTCGAGGAATACGCCTGGCGGAACTGCCTTGCGACTAGATCCTAACTTGGGTGTCGGCCGCCATGTTATCTTCTCATCGTATGTGCTTTATATTGTAGCCGAGGAAACTTTTGGCCATCTCATCCACTTCGTCTCTGTAAGCCGCCATAACTTCGTTCCGAGTTTTGTATGTGCCAGCCACCTGCTGAGCGACAAGGTCAGAATCTCCACAACACATAATGTGAGATCGGCGCACAACACATAATGTGTTGTACGCCGATCTCCTTTGCAACACGTAGCCCGTGCAGTAGCGCTTCATACTCCGCGATGTTGTTGGTGGTGGGAAAGTGGATCTAGAGAACGTAGCTGAGCTCATCTCCCTTAGGAGATTTGAGTGTCACTCCAGCCCCCTAGCCGTGTAGCAGCTTTGAACCATCAAAGTGCATCACCCGATGCTCTGGTTCTGGGACGGGCGTAGTCTCCTGCGCTTCCTTCCAATCCGCCATAAATTTTGCCAAAGCCTGAGACTTGATGGCGGTGTGAGGCTTGTAGTCGATGTCGAAAGAGGCCAATTCAATGCCCCACTTTGCAACTCATCCTATTGCATCGCTATTGTTGATGATGTCCTTCAGTGGAGCCTTGCTCACCACTGTGATCTTATGGTCATAGAAGTAATGCCTTAACTTACGAGAAGCTAGGAAAACTCCATATGCCAACTTTTGGTAGTGAGGGTAGCGCTGCTTGGATTCCGTCAGGACCTCGCTGACATAGTAGACTGGTCGCTGTACGCCGTACTCCTGCGCTTCTTCCTTACGTTCTACCATGATGATGATGCTGACGACCCTGTTGGTTGCCGCCATGTATAGTAACATGGGTTCCTGGTCTTCGGGAGCTGCTAGGACTGGTGCAGTGGATAGCACTCTCTTCAGATCCTTAAGTGCTGCGTCTGCTTCATCGGTCTAGACGGATTTGTCTGATTTCTTCATCAGCTTGTAGAGTGGCAAAGCCTTCTCGCCAAGATGACTGATGAACCTACTCACTACTGCCACGCAGCCTGTGAGTCTCTATACGTCCTTTAAGTCATTAGGCCGGGAGATGTCGAGGATTGCCCTGATCTTCTCCGGGTTGACCTCGATTCCATGGTGGGAGACGATGAATCCCAGGAGTTGTCCAGCTGGTACCCCAAAGACGCACTTCGTGGGGTTGAGCATCATGTTGTACTTCCTTAGATTGTCGAAGGTCTCTTGCAAATCCGCTATAAGGCCATCTTGCTTCTTGGACATGACGGCGATGTCGTCCACATATGCATGGATATTGCGTCCGATTTGATCTGCCAGGCACTTTTGCATGGTGCGCTGGTACGTTGCTCCCGCGTTTTTCAGACCGAAAGGCATTGTCACATAGCAATACGTGCCATAAGGTGTTACGAATGACGTAGCGAGATGATCGGACTCCTTCATCTTGATCTGGTGGTATCTTAAGTAGGCATCTAAGAAGCATAGCAGCTCCGATCCCACCGTCGAGTCAATGACTTGGTCAATGCGAGGCAAGGGAAAAGGATCTTTTGGACACGCTTTGTTTAGGCCAGTGTAATCTACACACATGCGCAGAACCTTTGTGATTTTCTTAGGAACTAACATAGGATTTGCCACCCACTTCGTATGGATCACTTCTTTGATGAAGCCTGCTTTCGGTAGCTTGGAAATTTCCTTTGCTATCGCGTGGCGTTTTTCATCTCCGAAGCGTCTCATGGCTTGTCTTACTGGCTTGGAGCCAGGGATTATCTATAAGGCGTGCTCGGCAAGTTCTCTAGGTACACCTGTCATGTCAGATGGCTGCCATGCGAAGATGTCCCGGTTCTCATGGAGGAACTCAACGAGCGCGCTTTCCTATTTGGGGGACAGATTTGTCCCAATGGAGGTGGTCTTGGCGGCATCGCCAGTGACAAGTTCCACCTGTTTTGTATCAACTATAGGTTTGAAGGTGGGCGGGGAGGCGGAAACCTCTTGTTTGGATGCCGGCATCTTTGCGGGGTCCGTGGCGGCATGGATTTCTTTGAACTCCTCGCCAAAGAACACTGCTTCCGCGAAAGCGGCTTCTCCTTCCTCGCACTCCTTTACGTTTCTGAAGCTGCCATAGATGGTAATTATGCCATCCGGTCCTGGCATCTTCAGCTGGTTGTAGATGTAGCACGGCCTAGCATGGAAACTGTGGAAGGCAGGGCGGCCGAAGATCACGTGGTATGTACTTTTGAACGGGACTATCTCAAAGGTTATGGGCTCTTCTCGGTAATTTTCTTCACTACCGAAGGCAACCTTGAGGGTGATAGACCCGAGGGACTTAGCTTGGCGGCCAGGAACCACTCCATAAAAAGTGACAACACTATGGCGGAGTTGGGTCTTGGTAAGGCCAAGTTTTGTCAAAGTTTCCACGTACATGATGTTCAGGCTGCTGCCGCCATCCATTAGGCACTTGGAGAACTCGTAGCCGTGGATTACAGGGCATACTACCATGGCATAATATCCATCCGGGATGTGCTCTGGATGATCATCGTGGCTCCAATGCACCGGTACTTCGGACCATCGGACGTACTGGCGGATTTTTGGCATGGTGGCATTGAGGGAGGGCATAGCAGCTCTTTGTGCCTTAGCCGTGGGAGGTCCAAGGAACGTGTGAAAGGCTCCTTTTTTTATTTTTGATTGGGTTACCCTTGCCAGCATCACCCTCTGCCTTTTTGGCGGGTTTGGGCACAAGATCTTCATCCATATCACTGCCATCCTTGGACTCCTTGTCCTTGTCCGCTTTTCATTTGCCATGAGGCCGTTGTCGCTGGTTGTGCTTGTAGCCAGCTTCTTGATCTGCCTTGAAGTCGTTGACAAATTTGCAGTTCCGGTTGGTGTGATTGCACTTCCCTGAAGCGTCGCGATGGGCGAAGCATGGCATATCACGGTATTCATCATAGGACACGGGGGCGGATGACGCCGAAGCAGGGGCTGTAGAGCTCCGCGGCTAGCCACTGCTAGTACCGCGTCCTCTACCGCACTGGATGCTTTGACCCTTATTGGCGAAGGTTGTGGCCACCATATTCGGAGTTTGCTGCTCTTCTGGCAGATTCTTCCATTTATTGCTATTGTTCTGCTTTCCAGTATTCTGGATGGTGGAAGCCTTCAGGGACTCGCAGGCGTCGTCGTCGGCGGCCGTGTAGTTGCTTGCAATGGTGATCATGGAATTTAGGGTTAGTTTCCCTTCGTTCCTTTCCCACAACATGCAATGGCGGAGCAGCTGTCCTCTCTCCAAACTATCGATGAACGCAAGGATGGCGGATTCGTCGGTACCTCCCTCACAGGAGTTCTTCATATCTAGCCATCGCGCGAGGAAAGTTCGGGAGGTCTCATCGTTAGCCTGTCGGCACCATTGGAGGTCACCAATGTTATGGGGTCTCTTGTAAGTCCCCTCGAAGTTTTTGGTGAACGCAGTTTGCATATCGAGCCAGGTTTGGATGGAATTTTCTGCCAAGTCATTGATCCACTGCCGCGCTGTGTCGGATAGCATCAGGGGCAGCTAGCGGACAGCAACGTTGGGTGATCCCCCGGCGAACTGCACTGCATTGAAGTAGTCTTGTAGCCAAGTTAGAGGCCTGTCGACTCCATTGTACTGGCGGATATTTTTCTCGATTTTGAACCCATGTGGGATAGGCTCATCACGGATCCGTTGTCCAAAGCACTTTGGGCCGAGGAAGAAGGCTGTTTGAGACTTGGCAATCTCGTTTAGGTGGGTACGTGCGTCGTAGGGCTTCTGGTCCTGCGAATCCTTGCGAGAGTTGCGTGATTTTGCTGGTCCGCCGCCGCCACCATGGGGGCTGCCTGGTGGGGATGGTGAAGGATCATGTCGTCTCTTACTCTCGACGTCCTGCGATTGATCTCTACAGCTAGGACGGCTTCCCTCTGCTCTTCGTGGAGATGGATCATCGTCATGGCGGCGGGAGCCTTGCCCTTTGTCATCGTGGCGGCGGGAAGAGCAATGCTTATCCTTGTCGCCGCTACGGTGCGCGCCGTCGTCATGGCGAGATCGTTCCCTTTGCTTGGATCCGCCATCTCGGCTGGCTTCCCATCGTGGCGGATCATCTCTGTGTCCAGCATCACGGCTTCATCCTCGCTTGCCATCATTGTCGCATATGACGATTCCTTCCTTTGGGACTTCGAACGTCTTATACTTTGGTGGCGGCATGTTGGTCTTATGGCGGGAAGCAGCATTGTCTTGCTGGTATCCGTAGGCAGGGTAGTTCTTGCGAGGTGGTGATGGATTTCTCTGCGGACCCTTGCCGTGTGGCTTGTCATCGGAGGATATTGGGATGGCATCTGCCCGGTTGCGAGCTTCTCTTCTTCGGACCTCTGAGGATCCGGTATGAGATTTGTTATCAGGGCGCATACCATAGTTGCTAGCACCCCAAGCCTTGGAGGCTGTACTAGACCTGCATAGCGCGGGATCAGATTCGAGCCGTCGTGACGACGTAGCTTTCTCCTGCTGCACCAATGCTTTGGTCATCAGTTTTACCGCCATCTCTAGGGCTGCTGGGCTTTTATTATGCTCCAATAGCTCATTTGCGGCCACGATGTTCTCAATGGGCGTAGCCTTGACTTCATCGCGGTTCTTGTCCACGTATGGCGGGTTCTTGATATACATCTTGGCCAGAGTTTCTGTGGTTGGTACGGTGAACTCAAGGTTTCGTACCAGCTGTGGGTCGCCTCCCTCGTCCATCTGATTCTGGATGAGAGTAACATACTTCTCTTCCATGTTCCTTGCGCGCTTCAGCGTGTCTTGAGCTTTAGCAATGTCGCCATCTAGCTGTTGGCCCATCTTCTCGACTCGCTTTGCGTCTTTGAGGATTGCTCGCCTTTTCTTCTCGAGATCATTCACGTCCCTAACATAGTCAGGGGTGATTGGATCTGCTAGAGTTCCATAGACGACCTTGTCCAGCGGGTCGTGAAGTCTTCTGGGTGATGGACCTCAGGGATGGCAGGTTGTAGGGGCCTAGGGCCGCCCTGGATCTCAGGAAGCTGTTCCGTGGCGGGATCGACGGCTAGTGGCGGATTACCCTGCTCTTTGCTGGCATCTCCGTCATGGGCTGCCTGAGATGGCGGATCACCGGTTGTCTGCCCAGCATCATCTCCTTTGCTGGTCACGAACACCTGCTTGGCGGCTGCGTTCTGCTCTTCAAGTGCTTGCTGAGCTAACTCCGCCTTGATCTTTCTCATGGCGGCGTCATAGTGATCAGAGTCATAGCCTTTGCTATCCCAGTCATCCGATTCACCACTTTCGTTTAGTGCCTCTAGGATGGATTCACCTGGGCTATCTTCTCCATTGGAGGTAGATCCCAAAGTGATACCTGTGAAAGCAGCAAGGCAGTACCGCAGTGTCTCTAATGCCAGATTGCTCATGGTGGATTCACAGCGGTCTTCCACCACTTCCTCTACCTCTAGGGCGGGCTGGGTGGGATTGTTTTTTAGATCCGATCTAGGTAACTTTGGAAGTTCCAGATCAGATGAGTCCTCCTCTGTATTCAGCTCGAAAGCGGTCCGTTTGGGGGTTTCAGCCATACCGATCCGCCGGAAATTGGTTTCCGTAGCGGGGGTAGGGTTTGTCTCTCCAATAAAGATATGGATATCTCTGATTGGAACGACGGTATATCGAGCAGGGTCTTCTCTAGCCGGCACCCAGAGGTTATCCGCAGGGACGATGGGGAAGCCGGAATCATAGAGGACGCGCCCGAGGGCGACAGTGTCGCCGATGCCTGCGAAGGCGGAACCCGCCTGGATCCGCGCTCCTGACGCGTTTTGCCCCACGGTGGGCGCCAACTGTCGTGGTTTTGTCAACAGATCTGCCATAGGGGTAGGTATATGGTGGTTTGTGCAAGGGGGTGAACACGGCAGAGCGATCCAGGATGGTGGTAGCACGAGTTTACCCAGCTTCAGATCCCGCAACGGTGGCGAGACCCTACGTGCTGCTATAATTCACTATATGGCAACAAGTGCTCGATTACAATGATGAGGCTGGCTGTTTTGCTATGCGATTGGCCGTAAGTCTAAGCTATTGAGTTGTGCCTCAAGGGCTTCCCCACACCGGGCTTATAAAGGCGCCTGGCGTGGGCTACACGGTGGTACCGGAGCGGATACAAACTGGAGTCCTTGACTAAGTCCTATGCGTGTACTACAAGGCAATCCGCCATGAGCCTGTCTCTGGATCCACCATAAGCTCCTGCGTCCAGTACCGCCATGTTAATTCCAGCAACTGGGCCGCCCAGTAGGCAATCCGCCATACCACCCTGATGGGCCACCCTGGCTTGCTGGTTTAGGACTACGTCGCTGGTATACCCATTTGGTATATCCCCAACAGCAGTGAAAGCAACAACCTTGGTGCCATGGTCGAGGTGATGGCCCTGGGAGAAGAGGAGGGCGGCGACTCACCGCGCCCCGCGCGCCCGTCGCCCGAATGCCTTTTTCCACAGGAGTAGGATGCTCCGCTCCCAGAGCAAGATGCCTCGGACATCTCCGTGGTGGACCTGCTTGCACCACTCAACCGCGTCATCGACTCCGCCCGAGTCACCGAGGCCCTAGAGCGGACACGCCTCGTTCTCCTCCGCAAGGTGGCCGAGGACGAGGACGCCCAACGCAGAACGAGCACCGTGCTCCGCGAGTTCCACGACACGCAGGGAGGCATGCCGATTGAGCTTGCTCATGACCCGCGGCGTGGCCATGGCCTCGCTGCCATGGGCCCAGGCCAGGTCCAACGATCGCCATCGGCAAGCCAAGGCCGCGAAGGGCGCGGACAGGGCGGTCGTGCTCCGAGCTGCAACGCCCGAGGCCGCCGCGCCTAGCAGGCCGGCGGAGCTGGTAGGCCATGTCAAGTCCCGGCGCTGGCGCCAGGGCTAGAGCCTCAAGCTCACCAATCGGCCCTGCACATCCACCTGTGGCTTGACCACATGAAGGCGCTCCCCAAGGGATCTGCTAGCTCAAAGCGAGCGTCTTCTGACCAAGGAGGCCCGGGGGCTGCCGACAGCAGACGGTGGCAGCAACATCAACCTTCTTTACCGGAGTTCTATGGAGAAGCTGGGCATCCCGCTTGCTCAGCTGAAACCGAGCTGGCTCACTTTCCATGGCATCATGTCTGGGCAATCGTGCCCCTTTGGGCAGAGTGCAGCTGTACGTTTTCTTCAGGGAGAAAGGTAACAGCCATCGCGAACCCATCTGGTTCGAGGTGGTGGACATCAGCAGTCCCTACCATGCACTGCTTGGCTGCCCAGCCCTGGCCAAGTTCATGGCGGTGCCGCATTACGCCTATCTGAAGATGAAGCTGCCGGGGCCCAGAGGTGTGATCATAGTCTCAGGAAACTTCAAGAAGTCCCTGGCCTGCGCCAAGGAGAGCTCGCAGCTGGCAGAGGCACTGGTCATCGCCAAGGAGAAGCGGTAGCTTCTTCATCGCGTGGAGCTAGCCCAACAAGATATGCCGGTTCGCCAGTCACCGGTGGAGCAGTTCAAGCCGGCCGACGACACCAAGAAGATCTTGCTGGACGAGAGTAATCCCTCCAAGTACGTCATCATCGGCACCGGCCAGTCTGCCAAATAGGAAAGTGAGCTCACCAGCTTCCTCCGTGAGAATCGGGACATCTCCGCATGGTCTCCAAAGGACATGCCAGGTGTGCCGAGGGAGCTGGCTGAGCACTCACTTAACGTCCGGCCAGATGCCAAACCGGTCAAGCCATTGGTGAGGAGATCGCCCGACTCCTCGCAGCTGGCTTCATCATGGAGGTATTTTACCCTGACTGGCTGGCGAACCCAGTCTTGATCCTAAAGAAGAACAACACTTGGCGCATGTGTATCGACTACACCAGCCTCAAGAAGGCCTGCCCCAAGGATCCCTTCGCGCTACCGTGCATCGACCAGGTGATCGATTCCACAGCCGGTTGTGACCTGCTGTCCTTCCTGGACGCCTATTCAGCCTATCACCAGATCCTGCTCTACCAGCCGGATCAAATCAAGACATCCTACATCACCCCATATGGAGCCTACTGCTATGTCACGATGCCATTTGGCCTAAAGAACGCTGGAGCCACTTACCAGCGAACCATGCAGCGATGTCTGCGAGGGCAGATTGGGAGAAATGTGCACGCCTATGTGGATGACGTGGTGGTGAAGACCAAGCAGAGCGGCACGCTCCTGGACGATCTCAAGGAGACCCTTGCCAACCTGCGGCGCTATCGCATGAAGCTCAATCCAGAGAAGTGCACCTTTGGCATGCTGGCTGGACAGCTCCTAGGTTATATTGTTTCCCAGCGTGGGATCGAGGCTAACCCCTCGAAGATAAAAGCCATCGAGGCCCGTGAGCCGCCCACCCAGCTCAAGGATGTGCAGAAGTTCGCTGGATGTTTAGCCTCGCTCAGCCGGGTCGTCAGCCGGCTCGGGGAGAAGGCCATGCTGTTGTACCAGCTGATGAAGAAAACGGACCACTTCGTTTGGTCCCAGCGCGCTGATGATGCCTTCAACAACCTCAAGCGAGCCTTGTCTACCGCGCTAATCTTGGCAGCGCTGGCTCCGCGGGAGCCAATGCTGCTCTACATCGCAGCTACTCTGCGAGTCATCATCGTCGTGATCGTGGTGGAGCACACCGAGGAAGGCAAGGAGCTGCCGATTCAGCGCCCGGTGTACTATCTGAGTGAGGTGCTCACTCTCTCCAAGCAAAACTACCCGCACTACCAGAAGGTCGTGTATGGCGTGTACATGGCGGCCAAGAAGCTGAAGCACTACTTCGAGGAGCATCCTATCACGGTGGTGAGCACCACTCCGCTCTCGGAGATTATAGGGTGCAAGGATGCAATGGGCAGAGTCGCTAAATGGGCGATCGAGCTCGCCGCTCACACCATTCAGTACAAGCCCAGGACGATGATCAAGTCACAGATCATAGCGGATTTCTTCGCTGACTGGGGAGAGCACCAGTACCTGCCGCCGGCCCCGGACTCAACCCACTGGCGCATGAACTTTGATGGCTCCAAGATGCTCGGGGGCTCGGGAGCCGGCGTCGTCCTCACCTCTCCCAAGGGAGACAAGCTGCAGTACGTGCTGCAGATGCACTTCCGTGCGTCGAACAACGTTGCTGAATACGAAGCCCTGGTGCACGGGCTCAAGTTGGCCAAGGAAATTGGCATCCGGAGGATCCTCTACTTTGGAGACTCTGACCTGGTGGTGCACCAGGTCTCAGGGGAATGGGATGGCAAGGATGCCAACATGGCCTCCTACCGCTTCTACGTGCAGCAGCTCTGCGGATTCTTCGAGGGCTGCGAGTTCCACCATGTCCCCAGAGCAAACAACGACGAGGCGGACCGGCTAGGGGTGAAAACGGAACGGATACGGACGGATAGTAGTGAAACCATATTCGTTACCATATTTTTTTTAGATTCGGAAGTGGAGTGGATAATGTGCGGATACGAATATGTAATCGGAGTCTATCGGTAACGAATACAGACCGAATATGAAGTGAATACAGTTCGGTTGCGGATAAACATTTTATCGGATCTCCCGTTGATAATAAAGTAAAATTAGCTTGTAATTTTTTCTACATACATAAATATATATTCATATAAAACTATTTTGTGCCTTGCATGGTGTTGTTTGTGTACCATAAGACAAAATATATAACTCTCTTTTATCTTCTCTCCCCAATCACGTACTCAACAAGTCATTGATGAATATTTTATCGGATATTGTCCAGATATAACCATGAAATATGGTATATTTACGGATACGGTCGGATATTAGTAAAACCATATTTTTTTCCGTATCCATTAAGCACTAGCCGTATCCGTGACCATATCCGCCAACTATCCGACCGAACCATTTTTGCATTCCGTAAGCTTTCGGTCGATCGGTCAGAAATAATCCATTCCGTTTTCACCCCTAGGACCGGCTATCCAAGATCGTCTCCACCAAGCAGGATATCCTAGCTGGGGTGTCGTTGGATATCATCCGCAAGCCGTCCATAAAGCCCTCGATGGAGTCCACCTCCATCTATGTGCCCGGAGTGTTGGGGATATACCCAACGGGTATACCAGCGACGTAGTCCTAAACCAGCAAGCCAGGGTGGCCCATCAGGGTGATATGGCGGATTGCCTACCAGGCGGCCCAGTTGCTGGAAAGACCATGGCGGTACTGGACGCAGGAACTTATGGCGGATCCGGAGCCGAGCCCATGGCAGGTTGCCTTGTAGTACACGCATAGGACTTAGTCTAGGACTCCAAGTTGTATCCGCTCCGGTACCACCGTGTAGCCCACGCCAGGCGCCTTTATAAGCCGGCGTGGGGAAGCCCTTGAGGCAAGAGCTTAGACTTACGACCAATGGCATAGCGAAACAGCCAACCTCATCATTGTAACCGAGCACTTGTTGCCATATAGTGAATTATAGCAGCACGTAGGGTCTCGCCACCGTTGCGGGATCTGAAGCTGGGTAAACTCGTGCTACCACCATCTCGGATCGCTCCGTCGTGTTCACCCCCTTCCACAAACCAACATACACCTACCCCTATGGCAGTTGGTGCCCACCGTGGGGCATAATGCGTCCGGAGCGCGAATCCAGTTGGTGCCCACCGTGGGGCATAACGCGTCCGGAGCGCGAATCCAGGCGGGATCCGCCTTTGCAGGCATCGGCGACACCGTCGCCATCGGGCGCGTCCTCTACGATTCTGGCTTCCCCATCGTCCTAGCGGATAACCTCTGGGTGCCGGCTAGAGAAGACCCCGCTCGATTCACCGTCATTCTGATCGGAGGTATCCATATCTTCATTAGAGAGACAAACCCTACCCCCGCTACGGAAACCAATTTTCGGCGGATTGGTATGGCTGAAACCCCCAAACGGACTGCTTTCGAGCTGGATACGGAGGAGGACTCATCTGATCTGGAACTTCCTAAGTTACCTAGATCGGATCTAAAAAACAACCCCACCCAGCCCGCCCTATAGGTAGAGGAAGTGGTGGAAAACCGCTGTGAATCCGCCATGAGCAATCTGGCGTTAGAGACACCGCAGTACTGCCTTGTTGCTTTCACAGGTATCACTTTGGGATCTACCTCCAATGGAGAAGATAGCCCAGGTGAATCCATCATAGAGGCACTTAACGAAAGTGGTGAATCGGATGACTGGGATAGCAAAGGCTATTATTCTGATCACTCTGACGCTACCATGAGAAGGATCGAGGTGGAATTAGCTCAGCAAGCACTTGAAGAACAGAACGCAGCCACCAAGCAGGTGTTCATGACCAACAAAGGAGATGACGCTGGGCAGACAACTGGTGATCCGCCATCTCAGGCAGCCCATGACGGAGATGCCGGTAAAGAATAGGGTAACCCGCCACAAGCCGCCGATCCCGCCATGGAACAACTTCCTGAGATCCAGGGCGGCCCTAGGCCTCTGCAACCCGCCATCCATGAGGTCCAGCACCCAGAAGACTTCACAACCCCGCTGGACAAGGTCGTCTATGGAACTCTAGCAGATCCAATCACCCCTGACTATGTTAGGGACGTGAACGATCTCGAGAAGAAAAGGCGACCAATCCTCAAAGAAGCAAAGCGAGTCGAGAAGATGGGCCAGTAGCTGGATGGCAACATTGCTAAAGCTCAAGACACGCTGAAGTGCGCAAGGAACATGGAGGAGAAGTATGTTACTCTCATCCAGAACCAAGTGAACGAGGGAGGCGACCCGCAGCTGGTGCAAAGCCTTGAGTTCATCGTACCAACCGCAGAAACTCTGGCCAAGATGTATATCAAGAACCCGCCATATGTGGACAAGAACCATGATGAAGTCAGGGCTACGCCTATGGAGAACATCCTGGCTGCAAAGGAGCTATTGGAGCATAATAAAAGCCCAGCAGCCCTAGAGACGGCGGTAAAACTAATGACCAAAGCATTGGTGCAGCAGGAGAAAGCTACGTCGTCACAACGGCTTGAATCTGATCCCGCGCTGTGCAGGTCCAGCACTGCCTCCAATGCTCGGGATACTGGCAACTATGGTACGCGCCCTGATAACAAATCTCATACCGGATCCTCAGAAGTCTGAAGAAGAGAAGCTCGCAACCTGGCAGATGCCATCCCAATATCCTCCGATGACAAGCCACATGGCAAGGGCCCACAGAGAAATCCATCACCACCTCGCAAGAACTACCCTGCCTATGGATACCAGCAAGACAACGTTGCTCCCCGCCATAAGACCAACATGCCGCCACCAAAGTATAAGACGTTTGAAATCCCAAAGGGAGGAATCGTCATACGTGACAACGATGGCAAGCGAGGATGAAGCCGTGACGCTGGACACAGATACGATCCGCCACGATGGGAAGCAAGTCGGGACAGCGGATCCAAGCAAAGGGAACGATCTTGCCATGATGATGGCATGCACCGCAGCGGCGACAAGGATAAGCACCGCTCTTCCCACCGCCATGATGACAAAGGGCAAGCCTCCCGCCGCCATGACGACGATCCATGTCCTCGAAGAGTAGAGGGAAGCCGTCGTAGCTGCAGAGATCAATCGCAGGACGGCAAGAGTAAAAGACGACGTGGCGGTGGCGGCGGCGGACCAGCAAAATCACGCAACTCTCGCAAGGATCCGCAGGACCAAAAGCCCTACGACGCGCGTACCCACCTAAACGAGATTGCCAAGTCTCAAACAGCCTTCTTCCTCGGCCCAAAGTGCTTTGGACAATGGATCCGTGATGAGCCCATACCACATGGGTTCAAAATCGAGAAAAATATCCGCCAATACAATGGAGTCGACAGGCCTCTAACTTGGCTACAAGACTACTTCAATGCAGTGCAGTTCGCCGGGGGATCACCCAACGTTGCTGTCCGCTATCTGCCCCTGATGCTATCCGGCACAGCGCAGCAGTGGATCAACAACTTGGCAGAAAATTCCATCCAAACCTGGTTCGATATAAAAACTGCGTTCACCAAGAACTTTAAGGGTACTTACAAGAGACCCCATAATATTGGTGACCTCCAAAGGTGCCGGCGGGCCGACGACGAGACCTCCCAAACTTTCCTTGCGCGATGGCTAGATAAGAAGAACTCCTGTGAAGGGGTTACCGACGAATCCGCCATCCTCGCGTTCATCGACAGTTTGGAGAGAGGCCAGCTGCTCCACCATCGCCTGTTGCAGGAAAGGAACGAAGGGAAACTAACCCTAAATTCCATGATCACCATTGCAAGCAACTAAGCGGCCACCGACAATGATGCCCACGAGTCCCTGAAGGCTTCCGCCATCCAGAATACTGGAAAGCGGAACAATAGCAATAAACGGAAGAATTCGCCAGAAGAGTAGCAAACTGCAGATATGGTGGACACAACCTTCACCGATAAGGGTCAAAGCAGCCAGCGCGGCAGAGGACGCGGTACTAGTAGTGGCCAGCCGCGGAGCTCTACAGCTCCCGCTTCGGCGCCATCGGCCCCCGTGTCCTACGATGAATACCGCGATATGCCATGCTTTGCCCATCGAGACGCATCAAGGAAGTATGATCACACCAATCGGAACTACAAATTTGTCAACGACATCAAGGCGGATCAAGAAGCTGGCTACAAGCGCAACCGGCGACAACGGCCTCGTGGAAAAGGAAAAGCGGACAAGGAAAAGGAGTCCAAGGATGGCAGTGATATGGATGAAGATCCTGTGCCCAAACCCACCGAAAAGGCAGAGGGCGAGGCTGGCAAGGGTAACCCAATCAAAAACAAAAAATGAGCCTTTCACACGTTCCTTGGACCCCCCACGGCTAAGGCACAGCGAGCCGCTATGCGCTCCCTCAATGCCACCGTGCCAAAAGTCCGCCAGTATGTCCGATGGTCCGAAGTATCGGTGCACTGGAGCCGCGACGATCATCCAGAGCACATCCCGGATGGATATTACGCCATGGTAGTATGCCCTGTAATCCATGGCTATGAGTTCTCCAAATGCTTAATGGATGGCGGCAGCAGCCTGAACATCATGTACGTGGAAACTCTGACAAAACTTGGCCTTACCAAAACCCAACTCTGCCATAGTGCGGTCACCTTTTATGGAGTGGTTCCTGGCCGCCAAGCTAAGTCCCTCGAGTCCATCACCCTCAAGGTTGCCTTCGGCAGTGAAGAAAATTACCGAGAAGAGCCCGTAACCTTTGAGGTGGTCCCGTTCAAAAGTACATACCACGTGATCTTTGGCCGCCCCGCCTTCCACAGTTTCCATGCCAGGCCATGCTACATCTACAACTAGCTGAAGATGCCAGGACCGAATGGCATAATCACCGTTTATGGCAGCTTCAGAAAGGCAAAGGAGTGCGAGGAAGGAGAAGCCACTTTCGCGGAAGCAATGTTCTTTGGCGAGGAGTTCAAAGAAATCAACACCGCCATGGACCCCGTGGAGATGTCGGCATCCAAGCAAGAGGTTTCCGGCTCCCCGCCCACCTTCAAGCCCACGGTTGATACAAAACAGGTGGAACTTGTCACTGGCGATGCCGCCAAGACCACCTCGATTGGGACAAATCTGTCCCCCAAATAGGAAAGTGCGCTCATCGAGTTCCTCCATGAGAACCGGGACATCTTCGCATGGCAGCCATCTGACATGATAGGTGTACCTAGGGAACTCGCCGAGCACGCCCGACAAATAATCCCTGGCTCTAAACCAATAAGACAAGCCATGAGACGCTTCAGAGAAGAAAAACGCCGCGCGATAGCAAAGGAAATTTCCAAGCTACTGAAAGCAGGCTTCATCAAAGAAGTGATCCATACGAAGTGGGTGGCAAATCCTGTGTTAGTTCCTAAGAAAAACACAAAGGTTCTGCGCATGTGTGTATATTACACTGGCCTGAACAAAGCGTGTCCAAAAGATCCTTTTCCCTTGCCTCGCATTGACCAAGTCATTGACTCGACGGCGGGATCGGAGCTGCTATGTTTCTTAGATGCCTACTCAGGATACCACCAGATCAAGATGAAAGAGTCCGATCAGCTTGCTACATCATTTGTAACACCTTATGGCACATATTGCTATGTCACAATACCGTTCGGTCTGAAAAACGTAGGAGCAACGTATCAGCGCACCATGCAGAAGTGCCTGGCGGATCAAATCGGACACAACATCCACGCATATGTGGACGACATCGCCATTATGTCCAAGAAGCAAGATGGCCTTATAGCGGATTTGCAAGAGACCTTCGACAATCTAAGGAAGTACAACATGATGCTCAACCCCACGAAGTGCGTCTTTGGGGTACCAGCTGGACAACTTCTGGGATTCATCGTCTCCCACCGCAGAATCGAGGTCAACCCGGAGAAGATCAAGGCAATCCTCGACATCTCCCGGCCTAATGACTTAAAGGACATGCAGCGACTCACAGGCTGTGTGGCAGCAGTGAGCAGGTTCATCAGTCGTCTTGGCGAGAAGGCTTTGCCACTCTACAAGCTGATGAAGAAATCAGACGAATTCGTCTGGACCGATGAGGCAGACGTTGTGCTTAAGGATCTGAAGAGAGTGCTATCCACTGCACCAGTCCTTGCAGCTCCCGAAGACCAGGAACCCATGTTACTATACATGGTGGCAACCAACAGGGTCGTCAGCATCGTCATCATGGTAGAACGTAAGGAAGAAGCGCAGGATTATGGCGTACATCGACCAGTCTACTTTGTCAGCGAGGTCCTGACGGAATCCAAGCAGCACTACCCTCACTACCAAAAGTTGGCATATGGAGTTTTCCTAGCTTCTCGTAAGTTACGGCATTACTTCTATGACCATAAGATCATAGTGGTGAGCAAGGCTCCATTGAAAGACATCATCAACAACAGCGACGCAACAGGACGAGTTGCAAAGTGGGGCATTGAACTGGCCTCGTTTGACATCGACTACAAGCCCCGCACCGCCATCAAGTCTCAGGCTTTGGCAGAATTTATGGCGGATTGGAAGGAAGCGCAGGATACTACGCCTGTCCTAGAACCAGAGCATTGGGTGATGCACTTTGATGGTTCAAAGCTGCTACACGGCTAGGGGGCTGGAGTGAATCTCAAATCTCCCAAGGGAGATGAGCTCAGCTACATTCTCTAGATCCACTTCCCCACCACCAACAACATCGCGGAGTATGAAGCGCTACTGCACGGGCTGTATGTCGCAAAGGAGATCGGCGTACAACACATTATGTGTTGTGGAGATTCTGACCTTGTTGCTCAGCACGTGGCTGGCACATACAAAGCTCGGAATGAAGTTATGGCGGCTTACAGAGACGAGGTGGATGAGATGGCCAAAAGTTTCCTTGAATACGACATAAAGCACGTACGACGAGAATATAACATGGCGGCTGGCACCTTGTCCAAGCTAGGGTCTAGCCGCAAGGCAGTTCCGCCAGGCGTATTCCTCGAGCATCTGCACGTACCATCAGTCAAGATGGTGGACCCAGAAAATCTAGACCTAGCAAGCTGCCTTGTAATGGTGGTTTTGCACAGCAATCCGCCATGGGCAGAACCCTACCTGGAGTACCTGACGCACAAGAAGCTACCCGAAGACGAAGTCCAAAAGAGACAAATCGAGCGTAGAGCAAAAGCGTACACCATCATAGATGGCCAGCTCTACAAGCAAAGTACCTCGGGAGTCTTTATGAAGTGCATATCCCAAGTGGAAGGAATCGATATACTAAGGGAGATCCACGAAGGTGAGTGTGGGCATCACGCCGCCGCCAGATCCCTAGTAGCTAAGGCATTCTGCCATGGATTTTACTGGCCAACAGCCAAGGCAAATGCAGACCATATCATGGAGCTCTGCCAAGGTTGCCAGATGTACTCCAAGCAAACCCACATGCCCGCCACAGCACTGGATACGATCCCTATAACCTGGCCTTTTGTGGTCTGGGGGCTGAACATGGTGGGCCCGCTAAAAATAGCACCTTCGGGATTTATGCACCTTCTGGTAGCGGTAGACAAATTCACGAAGTGGGTGGAAGCTAAGCCCATCAGGAAACTTGATGGCAAAACCGCCCTAAAATTCGTCAAGGACATTGTGGTCAGATTCGGCATCCCACATAGCATCATCACCGACAATGGCACTAACTTGTCTTAGGGAGAAGTTGAAGAGTACTGCCATCACAACGGAATCCGCCTTGACCTGGCATCTGTGGCACATCCACAGTCCAATGGCCAAGTTGAGCAGACCAACGCACTAATCATGTCAGGGATCAAGCCACGCCTAGAAGCACCGCTACGTAGAGCAGCTGGAGCCTGGGCAGAAGAGTTGCCATCTGTGTTATGGAGTCTACAGACCACGCCAAACAGATCAACTGGCCTCATCCCTTTCTTCTTAGTCTACGGAGCAGAGGCAATCTTGCCAAGTGATGTCCAGTACGATTCCCCTAGAGTCGAGGCCTATGAGGAGGAAGATGCAGAAACGTCCAGACAACTATCCGTGGACCTGCTGGAAGAAGAACGAGACCTAGCAGCCCAGAGATCCGCCATCTACCAGCAGAATCTCCACTGCTATCATAGCCGACGAGTTCGCAAACGCTCGTTCAAAGAGGGGGACCTGGTGCTATGCCTCAAACAGTAGAAGTCCCACAAGCTATCCCCGCCTTGGGAAGGACCCTTCATCGTCAGCAAAGCTCTACTGAATGGTTCCTACTACCTCGTTGATATTCGCGAGCTAGATAAGCGACCCAGTAAGAAGCACAAATGAAGAGACCCTGACGATATCTACGACAAAACAGATCGTCCATGGAACATCACACAGCTACATCCTTTCTACACTTAGCACTTACCTAGCTATGTAATAGGCACCTCTATATGATCAATGAAACAAAGCATTTGGTTCACTCTTGATTTTTTCTGAGTCTTTTACCTCCTTTATTGTTCATTTAGATCATATGGAATCTTTGCGCAATTGTGCCTTGCACTTGCGTCTTTTTAAATCCGCCATAATGGTCCGCGTAGCATATTTATGTTTTGATCTCCATCTGATGTTCTTTGTGTGGATTCCTGAGTAGTGACTTTTTGACGATCTAAGCCGCCATCTGCTAAGGGTTTTGGACGGTTGCTATTAAGTATCGTCGCCCTAGCGGATTGTTCGTGTGAAGATTTCGCCATCTCACGAAAAGTCAAGCACAAAGGGCCGAATGGCGGATCGCATAATTCTACACGTGAAATTTTTTCAAAGTGTTATTTTTGAGCATGTCAAACAACTGCAAGTTGCATAAAAATAGGCCTGGCAGTTTTTTTCCGACATAAAACCACTTCATAAAAACTGTTCCACAAGTTCAAAAGCATTCACTGATCCGCCACAAGCAGATCAGGCAAATGCAAAGCATACACGCAGTTTAATAAGTTTAACTTACAGACCCACTCAGGGGCCGAATTAATGCAATTGTTTTTCTCCTGCCACATTGCAGGGTATAGCTTAAATGGCTGGCGGAACTCCAGAGGACACTTCATCACCGCCATCAGGACCAGCGGTGGCTGTAGAGACCGACGCCGAAGCTTGGTTCGGAGACCCCGGCAGATCATATGCCTCGTAGTATACGTTCAGCTGGGTGCCCAGGGCACACAGCTGATCATATCCCAGCACACTCTGCTGGATGGTGGCCTCGTCCACCGGTGCTCTGTCCTCACCACTCTCTGGGATGCCGGAGGTGATCAAGTCCAGATCTAGCTCGGGGTAGTGGGACTTTGCCAAGGTTAAGGCAGTTCTGGCACCACCCTGAGCGGAAGACTGCTTCCAGTCCGCCACTAGCCCAGGCACGAGCAGCAGCTTCTTGGTGAGCCCTATGGCGAAGAGGTTAGCGGAGCCCGCTATCTGCAGACTCCCGCACGCCTAATGTCCAGCGTTGAGAAGGCCATCCAGCTCCTTCTTTGCTGCGTCGGTGGCCATGCGCAAGCCTGCGGCAGAATCCGCTTCGCCTTGATCTAGGGTCGCTGCATAGCAGAAACAAACAAGGCGTCACATTCGGCATAACACATTATTACAAACTACATAGTATGGAGAAGCCATTGATACCTAGCAAGGTCTTCTGGAAGTGATCGAGGAGCTCGTTAAAGCCATCTCGCCACTGTTCAAATTCGGCGGCGGCTTTGTGGAGATCCTCTATCTTCTTGTCCTTCTTCAGGTTATGGCGTTCCTGGTCCTTCAGCTGCTCTTCGAGAAGGGTATTCGAGGCCAATGATTTTTGGAGCTGCTGCTGCAGCCCCTCCATCGCAATAGCGTGGCCCTTTTCCACCCCCTCAAGTGTGGACTTAAGCTTGGCAGCATCTGCATGGCGGAAGTGTAAGCACAGTATTGATCGGATAGCGTAACGGTACTTAAATTTGTCCAAGACAAAAGAAAACTACCGCTATCCTGGAGCAGCTGCTGCAAATCCGCCACAAGAGCGCTTCTTTCCGCCAGCTCCTTCTCTTGCGAGCTGACGACCTAGACCAGGTCCTCCACAACTTTTTTGTAATTCTGGCAAAATGATATGAAGTGTTAGTCACTCTTAGAGCTTTATGCCGGATAAGCCATCCACCATAATGCTCGGGGGGCTACTCACGTTGATTTTTTAGTTTCTCTTAGAGTTTTATGCCGAATAGCCATCCGCCATAACGCTCGGTGGCTACTCATACTGATTTTTTAGTCTTCTTAAGAGCTTTACGCCGGATAGTTATCCGCCATAATGCCTGGGGGCTACTCAGTGCAAAATTTGAAGTTCTCTACAGAGCACTGTATAATTTGACAGCGCTCAGGGGCTATACTACACAAAAGTTTAAAGTAGTTTCTCTTAGAGCTCCATAGCGGATCATCTATGAAAATCCGCCACGGCGCTCAGGGGCTACTGGGAGTACATACCTCTTTCACAATGCTGGTTCTCTGCACAAACGATGACATGGCAGTTGACACATGGTTAGTGGCCTCCTCCTGCAAGTGGTCAAGATGGAAAAGAGCTTCTGCTTTCTTTTTCCACTTTGGGGCCTCCCCAGCTCCTGCGCCCATCTCGACTGCTTTCCCGCTGAAGCTCACCTTCTTTGCGCTTTTATCGGGATGAGTGGAGGGCCCAGCATCCTTTGCTGAGGCATCTGCCATCTTACTAGCCCTTTGGGCAGAAGTGGGAGGTCCAGTTGGGCGGATAGGAGCATCAGGTGTAGGTGGAACAGCGGCTGGGGATGGTTTGGCCCTTGGAGGCTTTTGGCTAGCAACTTTTCTTCTCCTATACGCAAAGTCAAAGTCACAGGTCAGAACAAGTCAAGTTATAGGTGGTATGAAATCAAAAAAGGGTATCTTCCTTACTTTCGCTCTGGCAGATTGATAGTGGCGGAGTGCTCAGGCACGGTGTCCAAGTGGCCACGCAGAGCAGGGGATGGATTGTCGTGGGAATTTAGAGACAGTAGCCATGGGTAGGCTTATCGGAGGGGCTCGACGGTGGAGACGAGGGGCCCGGCTCAGGATTATGCCTACTGAGACACCACGGTTTACCCAGGTTCAGGGCCCTCACGGGTGGAGGTAAACCCCTACTTCCTGCCTGCTTCATATTGATTGGAGAGTATCGGTTACAACGCTCCTCGAGCTGTTCGGGCTAGAGGAGGAAGAAGAAGATCGGATCTCCCTATGCTAAGGGTCCAGGCCCCCTTATATAGACGGGGGCCTGGTTACAGGTTTAGGTAGCGATTTGGCCGGCTGCCGGCTCCTCGGCGGCGGCGGTCCTGGCGTGATCCTCTCGCCCTGCTCTGACAAAGGCACTTTACAAAGTGCCTTTCCCCTCGGCCGGCATCTGGAGGGCATATCCCTTCTCTTTTGCCTCGGATCCCATCGTGGGGAAGGGTCTTCGATCTCTCATTGGCTAAGGCCAGTCGTGGCGGGCGTCATCCCGTCCTTGGCCTCTGTCGCTCCTGTCGGGGCCGTCCTACTTTTGGCCAGACGACCGTTGGGAGGCTTCGTCTTCATCGCCCGGCTCCGGTCTTCCACGGGGGAGTCGCCAGCCGGCTGTTGGCACAGCCGGCCCTTCGGGCGGAGCCGGTCTTCTCGTGTTGAAGCCGTGGGGGCTCCTGGGACGCCAGCCGGCATATTGCCCGGCCCGTGGTGTGCCCCCTAAGTCATCCCCACGACACTAGCCCCCGAAACTGGCGAAGTCTCATGGGCTAGCATGGGGCTTCGGCGGGTTCCTCTTCTCGCCGAAGTCTTTCTTGTCCTCGCCGAAGTCCCAGGATTCTCCATTGGGTCTGGAGGCTTGTTGGTTTTCCGGTCGTCTCAGGACGTACCGGTTCGCGGTCTTGCCCAGCCAGCGGGCTTACGACGGTTCGCGAGCCGGCGAGTTACTCCTTGGGGAGTTGTGCCGCTTTGGGTCTTGTTCCCATGCGGCGGCAGGCACTGCGCGCCAGTGGTCGATGGCCTGTCTTGTCACTTTGACTCCGAGGCGATTCCTGCCGACGTCAGCCGACGGGACGAGACCTGCGTCAGCGTTAAGTCCCATCGGGACGCCACGCGGATGGTTTACTCGCATTAAACTGGCTCGGCCCTTCACGCTTCTCCAGCCCTTAAATTTCAGAGCCCTCCCGGTGGTTTTTCCTCCTTCTCCAAACGTCTCTGATTCCTCGCCTAGCCAAAACCGTCGCCTCCGCTACTCCCGCTCCGATCTCAATGTCAACACTCGGGGCGAATAGCGGAGCCGGGGCTGGCGACGGGCCGGGCGAGCACGGGCGGGAACGCCTGCTCGGAAGCCAGCACGGCGCTGAGGGTCCGGCGGCGATACCGCCGACGTCCCGGAAGTGCGGCTGCCCACTGGGCAGCCGTAACAAGAAGACTTTGGCGGCGCTCGCGGCCGCGGCCGCCGCCGGGTCTTCCAGGGCCGGCCGCTCCACCGCCCTCGCGACATCCCCCGGGGGGACCGTTGCCGCGGCCATCAGCGGTGCCATAGTCCCCGCGGCCGCGACCTCCGTCGCCGGTCTTACCGGGACTCCCCTGGAGGCGGCGGCCGCCCTCGTCGGTGCCGCGATGGTGTTCGGGGCCGCCCCTCCGGGCCTCGCCGGCCTGGGCGTCGATGGCTCTTCTAGCGTGGCCGCTAAGAAGGTGCGAAAGGCGCCGCCGCGCCCGCCGACCAGGCAGCGGCTTTCCTACGTCCCAACGCATGGGTTCGCCACCGCCATGGGGCCCCCTGCTGGCCGGGAGCGAGGAGCGCCTTTCGCTCCCAGCCAGCTTTGTCGGCACGATGGGGAAGAATCCCCCGGCGAGCTTCATGATCGAGGATGGCAGCGGCGGGCAGCCGCTGTACGACGTCGAGGTCCTCCATGACGAGGAGGGGAAGAGCTACCTCACCGGGGGGTGGGAGCGGTTCTTGAACGATTATGGCCTGGAGCGGGGGTGGTCTCTTATCCTAACCCACCACGCCAGGTCACACATTCTCTGCGTCCGCGTCGTCGACGGCTCCGCTGCGCCCGCGCCTACTCCCCCTGGCTGTGATCGGCGAGCGGCCCCGAAGCCTCCTTCTTGATGGCGGCATCGTCAGCGGGAGTCTAGGGGTTAGGAGGGGGAATCCTTTTGCTACTTCGGCCCTTAGCGTGGCCAACAATATGTAACCGTTCGCCTAAGAACTCTTTTAATTTGGTGCAAATCTTTGCTTGCTCCTCTTCGTTTGCTATGTGACTGCTCTTGCGTGAGATTGTCTTCTGCTTGTACCGTAACGCCGAGACGATTCTCCGGCTAGGATCTTTCCTTGGATGGAATTGTTGACGCGCGAATCACTGGCTTGCGCAGACACTTCAGGCGGGCTACTCCGGCTTCGACGCAGAGGGAACGGTGCTTCTGCTGGCCGGCTCCGAGAAGGGCGGACTAGCTCTGGCTCCAGCGCGGACGGAATAGCGTTTCTGCTGGCCGGCTCCAAGAAGGATGGACTAGCTCCGGCTCCAGCGCGTACGGAACGGAGGCTGAGTCTTGTACCGGCTTGGGCGAGGGTCGGAGCCGGCACGTTTCCTTCCCTGGGCCTTCGCACGTTCCTTGCTGTAGTTGGAGTAGATTTCCCGGTTTCCGGCTCTACCCGTTGCTTTGCACGTGTCAGGTTTCAATTTCGTTGCTCGTCAGCTGACCGCGTCGCAGCGCCAACTGATCGGACAGCCGGCGAGGTACTGGAGCCGGTCCACTTATGAGGACCAATTCCCTTTTCCCCCTAGCCCCCGAGTTTTGGGGTAGCTGGATTGGCAGCTAGCTCGAAACTAACTTTTCGCGAACGACGCCAACGCCAAGCGAGGCAGCTCTAGCTTTGAACCTCTTGGGCGTGGCTTCTCAGCCTAAACGTCGAGAGTCTGTGACTATCAACCATTCGCTGGCCTTGCCTTTGTCCGGTTCCCTCAACTTTTTCCTTAATCTTCCCACCCTTCGGCCCTTCTACCCCCAACCGGCAGCCTGGTGCCGGTTGGTCTCCCTTGGGCCCGTAGCCGAATGCCGGCCTAGGGTGGGAGCGTGCCGCGGAGTGAGAAGTTGTACTTTGGTCTATCGGGCCCCTGACTCGTGCTAGCCAATGCTTAGTTAATAGGCACTGCCCTTAACGCCTGGTTGAGCGATTTTTCTATCGTTTGCGGTTCTGCTCTGCGGCTTTCCTCCGTATGTGGCCTGCCGGCTCCTATCCGTCCGGCTGCGCGAAGCCGGAAGGCGGAGACTGGGCTCGAGACCTTCTTCATACGTAGTACTCATCCGGCTGGCGAGAGATCGATTTTTTCAGGGCTGCCGGCTGTGGCTCGGTGCCTGGAGCCGGCTGCCGGTCAAGTGAATAACGCAGGAAGCAAAACATACGCGAAGTGTTTTCCTCGGAGCCGGTCATAACAGGCCGCTCCGTTTTCCTTTATTCATTGACATGTTTTTGGGGTACAAGCTTTTGCCTTAGCAGAAGAAAGGTCTTAGGAGACTGACACTCCAGGGACGCTCGGTCTCCTTGTCAGAGTTATCTGCCTTGTTCTTCCTGGGCTCTTGTGCGTCGATGATGTAATATGCCCCATTGCCCAGCACCCGGCTGACAATGAACGGTCCCTCCCAGGGAGGAGACAACTTGTGCATGCCCTTAGTGCTTTGGACCAGCCGGAGTACGAGATCTCCTTCGCGAAACGCGAGCGGGTGAATCTTCCGGCTGTGGTATCGTCGCAGCTGCTGTTGGTAGAGCGCTGATCTGGCAAGAGCTTGTTCTCGTACCTCCTCGAGGAGGTCGACACCATCTTCACGAGCCTCTTTTGCTTGCGTCTCTGTGTACTGGACGATTCTGGGCGCGTCGAACTCAATGTCCGTGGGCAGCACCGCTTCTGCTCCATAGACCAAGAAGAAAGGTGTGAAGCCGACAGAGCGATTTGGAGTGGTGCGCAGGCTCCAGAGCACCGAGGGTAGCTCCTCGACCCAACAGCCGGCTAAACGCTCGAGAGGCTCGACCAGCCTTGGTTTGATGCCGGCCAGGATTAGCCCATTTGCCTTCTCCACTTGCCCATTTGTCTGAGGGTGCGCCACTGACGCTAAGTCCTACCGGATGCCTTTCTTGCCGCAGTAATCAGCAAAGACTCCCTTCGCAAAGTTTGTCCCGTTGTCGGTGATGATGGTGTGAGGAACTCCATATCTTGTGATGATCTCGTTGAAGAACTTGATTGTGGACGAGCCGTCGAGTTTTTTGATTGGCTTGGCCTCGATCCACTTGGTGAACTTGTCCACAGCGACCAACAGATGCGTCAAGCCCCTGGGTGCGGTCTTGAATGGTCCCACCATGTCCAGGCCCCAGACAGCGAACGGCCAGGTGAGCGGGATGGTCTTGAGGGCTGCCGCCGGAGTGTTTCTGTGCCTTGAGAAGCGCTGGCAGCCGTTGCACTGTTTCACCAGCTGCTCTGCATTTTGTTTGGCCGTTGGCCAGTAGAAACCATGGCGGAATGCCTTGGCCACCAAGGCTCTGGAAGATGCGTGATGCCCGCACTCCCCTTGGTGTATTTCTCTTAGCAGCTCTATCCCTTCTTCTGGCTCGATGCACTTCTGGAAGATGCCTGACACGCTGCGCTTGTACAGCTCGCTGTTGATGATGGTGTATGCCCCAGCTCGACGTTGAATTCGCCTAGCTTCCGCTTCGTCCTGCGGCAAGTCCCCGGTGATGAGGTAGTTGGAGAATGGCTCCGCCCAGGAAGGTATCTCCCATATGTGGAAGACACTGGCGATCAAGGGATCAGCAGCCCCCGGGTCCGTCGTTGCGCCGGCTTCGTCTGATTGCCCGGCTCGGGGAGCGGGCGTGGAGCCGGCAGTCCCCTCGTCCTTCGTCGAGCCGGCCGTGCTGGGTTGGCCGGCTACCTCCTTCAGCAACGAGATGGCAGCCCCCGGGCCTGGTGGCGGCACCTGAGCCGGGGCCGGATCTCCAGGCACGTAGATGGATATGGACTCCGGCGAAGGTTTGATAGACGGCTTGTGGATGATCTCCAGGGACACCCCAGCTGGGATGTCCTGCTTGGTGGAGCCGATCTTGGACAGCCGGTCTGCTTCCTCGTTGTTTGCTCTGGGGACGTGATGGAACTCACAGCCCTCGACGAATCCGCTGAGCTGCTGCACGTAAAAGCGGTAGGAGGCCATGTTGGCGTCCTTGGCGTCCCAATCCCCTGAAACCTGGTGCGTTACCAGGTCAGAGTCTCCGAAGCAAAGGATCCTCCTGATGCCAATCTGCTTGGCCATCTTGAGCCCATGCATCAGGGCTTCATATTCGGCGACGTTGTTCGACGCACGGAAGTGCATCTGCAGCACGTATTGCAGCTTGTCTCCCTTGGGAGAGGTGAGGACGACGCCGACTCCCAAGCCCCCGAGTAGCTTGGAGCCATCGAAGTGCATGCGCCAGTGGGTGGAGTCTGGAGCCGGCGGCAGGTACTGGTGCTCTCCCCAGTCAGCGAAGAAATCCGCTATGATCTGTGTAACAACCCAAATTTTTGGGAAATAGAAATAAATGGATTTATTAAAATACCAAATTTTGGAGACAACAGAAACTTTTATTTTGAATACAAGATTAACTTATTGTCTTTTAAAACCTGTGAATTTGAGCATTTGCTCCCATGCTTCAAATAAAAAGAGTATGAGAAAGGTTTTTAAAAACAAATCCTTTGAGCCCAAAGTTTGAAATAAAGATTTTTGTTGAATTGAAATAGTTTTCTAACTATTAAATTTTGTGTATGGTTACATGCTAAACCCATTTGGGTCAATGGCCAAACCAAAATTAAGTCAAGCAATCACAAACAAATAGAAAAGAATCAAGAAAATAAACCGCAACACAAAAACCTAAGTAAGAAAAGAGGAAGTAGTGATCTTAAAAAAATTACTGATTACACTACTTTGCACTTATATATTAAACAATATTTGAACTATACCATCCTGCATCTCTCCACCCCAACTAAGAACAAGTTGCAAAGAATCAAATGCAAGAAAGTTTGAAACAAAAATCAACTTGGAACTCTAGTTAATATTCTTCCAAAGTTTGAATCTGTTACATATACCATTTGAAATTCAAAATTTAAATGACACCACAACTCACCTGTAGACCAAACAAACACTTTCCCAACTCCATGTTATCTCCAAGAAAACCAACACTTTTGGACCAATCAAATCTTTTTCACTCATATTGCATGTATGCATAAAATTTCAATATAGGTCTTTTATGATTTCATGTGGGTTTTAATTGGTGGTGCAATGTTTAGTTAATTCAAACCTAACCAATAGAAGCATTAGAGAAGAACCACAAAGATCAAAAGAACCAGAAGCAAGAGAAATAAAGAAAAAGAGAAGAAAAGATGATCTAGAAAAAGTTAACCACTACCCTACTTTGGACCCCTGGATTAAGCAATCCTCAACTCAACTAAGAGTGTGGTCAGTTAGTTGAGCTTGACCATATCACATACTAACTCAACCAGGAAGTTTCCAGCAAAAACTCAAACCCTAACCTCCTTCAAAATCTGTCCAAAGTTTGAATCTGAAACAGAGACCATACTTCAAAATTGAAATAAGATTTTTGCAAAACCTCATATTTCTTCATAACAAAAATATGTTTGGAGTCCTTATCCAATATCTTGACAACCCACGGTGGCAGATTTCAAAAATTCAAAATTTGAATTCTTTCGGGCATTTCAACAAACACTTGGTGGGCAGAAATCTAACAAAATCAAAGCAACTATTTGCAACAGTGGTTGGCCGCCCTAGTCCGAGTCTCTGACCGCCAAGCAGTGCCCTGGACTCTCCTCTGTCGATCCCTTGTCTCCCCTGCCCAAACACCGGCCGTTAGACATGGAGGAGAAGAAGATCACACCGGACCCCTCCCATGTCCCCCTCTGAACCAGACCATCTCAGCCCCTCCCATCGCGCCAGCAGCATGCCACAGCACACCGCAGCCCGCAGCACCCGCCAACGCCGCCCCCTCTTCTCTCCCTTGCCGGCACCGGCCGCGCTCTGGCCCCAGATCCCCTCGCCTCGTGCTCCCTCTCCCGACTATAAAAGGACCTCCCTTCTTCCCTGAAAAGACTCACCTCACCTCCCTCTACCTCCTAGACATCATCTCTTCGCTAGTTGCTCGCCGGTTTGAGCTCGCCAGAGTAGGCCGAGCTCCAGGACGCCCGCGCGTTCCCAGTGTTCCAGCCGCTCCCTCAAGCTCCCGCCTGAACGAGGTGGAGGAGGAGAAGCTCCTCCGCCGCCTAGACACCCTCGCCGCCGCGACCCTCCCAGGTGAGCTCCCCATGCACCGCCTCCTCCCAGTCCTCTCCCTCGTTTCCGTCCAGTAGCGCCAGGAAGAGGAAGACCTCGTACCGATTCGGCTCATTAAATCTGACCAGCGAGGCCCGTTGTCAGCGTTTTCTTTTTTTTCCTTGCAACCGCTCAACTAGAGCCTAACGGGCCGGCCCAGCCAGTCTGTGTATCCGGCCCAGGTTAAAAAAAAGGGGTATTCCGATTTTTCAAATTTTCGAAATAGTTTTCAGATGCTTTCGTATATTTAATTTTCCCGGAGTTCTACCAACCCAAATGTAACAAATGAAAATGTTCTGGAAACCTTAGAATATAAGCTATCCATTAAAGGTGGTTTCAACCGGTTTAGATTTGCATAGTGGTTGCAGTAAAAATAACAAAACAGGAGCTTTTCCACCTTAGAAAATCCATATCAATTCAAGTAAAATTCCTAAAAATACAAATCCAACTTTAGAAATTCACAATTAGTGATACCCATCTGCCTATACCATTAGATCTCATTTTTGAACCTTTTAAAGTAAATGCTATTTACCTATATGGTTAAATGGGCAATTGCCATATGGGATTTTATTAAACTCAAATCTATAATCGAAAATTGTTATGGAACCTTTATTGTTAAACCACAATTCCAAATACCTATCTGTAGGTATTGATCTTAGTCCATGTGAGCTTGTAGGAAGTATTTGGAAATTTAATCCTACATGGTAATAATTAGAAACTCAAACTTGCACACCTATTTCAAAATAAATGGAAATGATATGAAATCAATTCGAATCAACCACATTTCTAAATATTGATCTATAACCCTTGATCCAATTCAACTAGGATTAATAGATTGTACTTGTAGATTCAAACTTGATTACTAAATACTTGCAAACTAGAAATAGCTTCGATAAAAGAAAAAGACTCCAAATCCTATGAATCCTTTTTGGTTGAACCATAATCTTGAATATATACTAGTAGTATATGAACTATGGTCAATAAGGACTTGCAAGAGATATTTCACAATTCAAAGTAAATTAAATCCTCACTTAAGTCAAGAAAGTGATAATCCCATCTATATGAACTCAATTAAGTTGAAACCCCTCTCCATAGACTTCCTAGATCACTTCCCTTACCCAAGTATGTGTATTTGAGTAAATAGGTGTTGTTTGTGAATTGTGTGGTGATTGTATGCTTATTTGCTTTCCAACGATTAGACGACAACGAGAGTAAGGAGAATGGATCCCGAAGTCAACCAAGAAATGGAGATGGAGATCAGTCAATCAAAGATGAAGATGAAGACTATTTTGACTTTGCCAAGCCAGGCAAGCCATCTTTTGATTCATACTCCCAATGCCTAGTTTTAATATTGCATTCTACTTGTTTTAAGTAAATTGCATGATTGAATTGCTAGAGTAGAATGATAGAAGTGTAGTGATGTCTTGTTTAGCAAGAGCATCAAGCTGAGTTTATCCAACTCTATTTAGTAGTCATCACTCAATGTAGTTGCTTAGTCGCTAATAATATTAAGGCCACCTAGAAGGGGAACTCTATTTGAAGGTGGTGACTTGAACTTGAAACTTGAATTGGAGATTGCTCCTACATAATGGCTTTATGAAAGAAATTAATCTTGACTAAGAACTATGAAATGTATTTCTCAATGACAACGAGTGATGTACTATGGGAGCCAACCATACCGTACGACCACATTACCCCTGAATGGGAAGGGGCTTATTCCTAGCTTGTTTATTCTGGTATGGGAGGTCTTGTTTCATCCTTTATAGAAGTATTCCATGCGTGGTTGCTTCCGAACCAAGTGGTCATTGGAAATTTTCCTTCCTGAAGATTTCCATCCGTCCGGCATCCCGGAGCGGGCAAAACTAGAGGCGCCGGAACGGGGAAATTCGTGTCTCGGGCTCTAGGGAAGGATCCTATACTAGAGTAGACAAGTGAAAGAGTTTGTTTGATTATCTGAACCCCGCATACCTTGTGTATGATGATCCGTGGATTTCTCCCGGCAGATGTATCGATTCTTGTGGGTAAAGTGTACCCCTCTGCAGAGGTTTTCAAACTATTGGAATAGCCGAGTCCGCGGTTATGGACAGTTGGCAAGCTGTACTTGACTTTTGTCAAGAATGAAAATAACAATGGTGAACTTGGTGAATGACATGAATTGAATTGACTTGACTTGACCTTGAGGTTGACACACTTGAAATTCCTCTTTAGATTGAACTTAGAAAACTAAATTTATTTTCTACTAATGAACATTCTTGGGAAACAAAACTAGCTTTGTGCAAATAAACTTAGTGCTTAGTCCACCATATCAACCATGCATATCTATCTCATCACTTTGTGTATAAGATGGTTTGCGAGTGCATCCAATGTACTCATGGCTGTGTCCCTGGCTATTAACTTGGCCAGACTTGAAGGAGCAAGATCAAGAAGGAAGGACTCATTGACGGCTTTGCGAATTAGGCTCGTTTCCTACTGTCCGCTTTGCCTGTGCGGTTGAATCTTGACAATATGGACCCAAAGTGTTATTCCGCTGCATGTTGATGTAATGTAAGGTTTGGTCTGTGCGACCACCTATGTAATCCCCTTTATTTACTATCTATGTCTATGACTGTGATATCAACTACGTTATGTATATCGCAACAATGACCCTGGGATTGCGGTGGAATACATAACGGGCACTTCGAATTTGTTATCAAATTTGAGGTCGTCACAAGTTGGTATCAGAGCCTAGGCTGACTCTAGGAAACCCTAGTTAGCATGGTCGTTAGAAAATGATATCTCTGATATCACCAGTTTGATATCAGGACTATCATGACCTTAGCAGACCTTAGTTAGCATGGTCGTTAGCTAAGAAAGTGATATCTTGTCAAACACTTATTTCTACAAAAGAAACTTATTTGCTTTGGTACCCAAAGCCAATCTTATACTCCCATCTTATTCACTTCAAATATCTTACACGCTCAACTTATACTCTCAAGAGATTTTGACAAAGAATTTATTTACCTCTTTAATTACAAAGTCTTTTCAAAGCTTTGTTTTACTCTCTTCCTCATCTACTTCAAATATATACTATGCATGATATACCGACCTAAGACCAAAGGACTTTTGGATCAAAAGATTAGGGACTCCATATTTTTCAAGACTTCAACCTTGGATGTCAACTGCGACCGCTACCATCGAAAGAGAGTCTCTTCATCTGATCTAGAAATCTTCCAACAAGAGTCAACCCTATGAGACCAAGACTTCAAGAGCAAAGAGAGAGTGATCAGAAATGATGAAGACCCAACAACCTTTTGACCCACAGGATTTATAGGAAATGCTCAGTTGATTTCATTGAGCTGCCCTTACCTCACGATTATTAAGTGTACTTAGTGCCTTGTGTGCTTGAATGATTGATTTGTTTTGAGATGTGTTACTCATAGGCCATCCGGCAACCTGTAGCAACCACTTTGAAAATTTGTTTGCTCAAAAATATTTTTTGCCTTTCTCGCCCAAACCAAACTCTAACCATACCAATCCCATGTTAGAAACCATTTGAAAAATGTTCCCTCTCATCTACTGCAGGACTTGACCCCTCTGATGCACCCCATGCTCTCAAATCCACCATTTCAGGCCAACTCGGAGTTCGAGTTTCACCTCAATAGAATTGCTCGAGAATACCAAAGGAGGTCCCACTTGAAACCTAATTCCGGAGAAGAAGCCTTAGTCACCTTAGTTTGGGACGAGTAGGCTTGTTTATTTCTTTGTAAATCAAGAGCAAGACTTGTAATCCGCAAGACCCTTTTTAAATAAAAGCCTATGGTTTAGATGCCAAATATTTTGTTTTTGAAAGTGTGATTGTTTGTTGAAATTGCTATGTGATTGGTGAAGATGTGTTTTGGCCCATCTGGCCACATCACATTTTGGGTGTACCCAATCTTTCTATCTCAATAGGAATCAATATACACTACATCTCTTATCTGTTAATCTCATCTCTCAATCTATCTCAATCTTAACTTGTGAATCTCGGGACGAGATTCTTTTTAAGGGGGGAAGATTGTAACAACCCAAATTTTTGGGAAATAGAAATAAATGGATTTATTAAAATACCAAATTTTGGAGACAACAAAAACTTTTATTTTGAATACAAGATTAAATTATTGTCTTTTAAAACCTGTGAATTTGAGCATTTGCTCCCATGCTTCAAATAAAAAGAGTATGAGAAAGGTTTTTAAAAACAAATCCTTTGAGCCCAAAGTTTGAAATAAAGATTTTTGTTAAATTGAAATAGTTTTCTAACTATTAAATTTTGTGTATGGTTACATGCTAAACCCATTGGGGTCAATGGCCAAACCAAAATTAAGTCAAGCAATCACAAACAAATAGAAAAGAATCAAGAAAATAAACCGCAACACAAAAACCTAAGTAAGAAAAGAGGAAGTAGTGATCTTAAAAAAATTACTGATTACACTACTTTGCACTTATATATTAAACAATATTTGAACTATACCATCCTGCATCTCTCCACCCCAACTAAGAACAAGTTGCAAAGAATCAAATGCAAGAAAGTTTGAAACAAAAATCAACTTGGAACTCTAGTTAATATTCTTCCAAAGTTTGAATCTGTTACATATACCATTTGAAATTCAAAATTTAAATGACACCACAACTCACCTGTAGACCAAACAAACACTTTCCCAACTCCATGTTATCTCCAAGAAAACCAACACTTATGGACCAATCAAATCTTTTTCACTCATATTGCATGTATGCATAGAATTTCAATATAGGTCTTTTATGATTTCATGTGGGTTTTAATTGGTGGTGCAATGTTTAGTTAATTCAAAACTAACCAATAGAAGCATTAGAGAAGAACCACAAAGATCAAAAGAACCAGAAGCAAGAGAAATAAAGAAAAAGAGAAGAAAAGATGATCTAGAAAAAGTTAACCACTACCCTACTTTGGACCCCTGGATTAAGCAATCCTCAACTCAACTAAGAGTGTGGTCAGTTAGTTGAGCTTGACCATATCACATACTAACTCAACCAGGAAGTTTCCAGCAAAAACTCAAACCCTAACCTCCTTCAAAATCTGTCCAAAGTTTGAATCTGAAACAGAGACCATACTTCAAAATTGAAATAAGATTTTTGCAAAACCTCATGTTTCTTCATAAAAAAAAATATGTTTGGAGTCCTTATCCAATATCTTGACAACCCACGGTGGCAGATTTCAAAAATTCAAAATTTGAATTCTTTCGGGCATTTCAACAAACACTTGGTGGGCAGAAATCTAACAAAATCAAAGCAACTGTTTGCAACAGTGGTTGGCAGCCCTAGTCCGAGTCTCTGACCGCCAAGCAGTGCCCTGGACTCTCCTCTGTCGACCCCTTGTTTCCCCTGCCCAAACACCAGCCGTTAGACATGGAGGAGAAGAAGAAGATCACACCGGACCCCTCCCATGTCCCCCTCTGAACCAGACCATCTCAGCCCCTCCCATCGCGCCAGCAGCACGCCACAGCACACCGCAGCCCGCAGCACCCACCAACGCCGCCCCCTCTTCTCTCCCTTGCCGGCACCGGCCGCGCTCTGGCCCCAGATCCCCTCGCCTCGTGCTCCCTCTCCCGACTATAAAAGGACGTCCCTTCTTCCCTGAAAAGACTCACCTCACCTCCCTCTACCTCCTAGACATCATCTCTTCGCTAGTTGCTCGCCGGTTTGAGCTCGCCGGAGTAGGCCGAGCTCCAGGACGCCCGCGCGTTCCCAGTTTTCCAGCCGCTGCCTCAAGCTCCCGCCTGAACGAGGTGGAGGAGGAGAAGCTCCTCCGCCGCCTAGACACCCTCGCCGCCGCCGTGACCCTCCCAGGTGAGCTCCCCGTGCGCCGCCTCCTCCCAGTCCTCTCCCTCGTTTCCGTCCAGTAGCGCCAGGAAGAGGAAGACCTCGTACCGATTCGGCTCATTCAATCTGACCAGCGGGGCCCATTGTCAGCGTTTTTTTTTCCTTGCAACCGCTCAACTAGAGCCTAACGGGCCGGCCCAGCCAGTCTGTGTATCCGGCCCAGGTTAAAAAAAAGGGGTATTCCGATTTTTCAAATTTTCGAAATAGTTTTCAGATGTTTTCGTATATTTAATTTTCCCGGAGTTCTACCAACCCAAATGTAACAAATGAAAATGTTCTGGAAACCTTAGAATATAAGCTATCCATTAAAGGTGGTTTCAACCCGTTTAGATTTGCATAGTGGTTGCAGTAAAAATAACAAAACAGGAGCTTTTCCACCTTAGAAAATCCATATCAATTCAAATAAAATTCCTAAAAATACAAATCCAACTTTAGAAATTCACAATTAGTGATACCCATCTGCCTATACCATTAGACCTCATTTTTGAACCTTTTAAAGTAAATGCTATTTACCTATATGGTTAAATGGGCAATTGCCATATGGGATTTTATTAAACTCAAATCTATAATCGAAAATTGTTATGGAACCTTTATTGTTAAACCACAATTCCAAATACCTATCTGTAGGTATTGATCTTAGTCCATGTGAGCTTGTAGGAAGTATTTAGAAATTTAATCCTACATGGTAATAATTAGAAACTCAAACTTGCACACCTATTTCAAAATAAATGGAAATGATATGAAACCAATTCGAATCAACCACATTTCTAAATATTGATCTATAACCCTTGATCCAATTCAACTAGGATTAATAGATTGTACTTGTAGATTCAAACTTGATTACTAAATACTTGCAAACTAGAAATAGCTTCGATAAAAGAAAAAGACTCCAAATCCTATGAATCCTTTTTGGTTGAACCATAATCTTGAATATATACTAGTAGTATATGAACTATGGTCAATAAGGACTTGCAAGAGATATTTCACAATTCAAAGTAAATTAAATCCTCACTTAAGTCAAGAAAGTGATAATCCCATCTATATGAACTCAATTAAGTTGAAACCCCTCTCCATAGACTTCCTAGATCACTTCCCTTACCCAAGTATGTGTATTTGAGTAAATAGGTGTTGTTTGTGAATTGTGTGGTGATTGTATGCTTATGTGCTTTCCAACGATTAGACGACAATGAGAGTAAGGAGAATGGATCCCGAAGTCAACCAAGAAATGGAGATGGAGATCAATCAATCAAAGATGAAGATGAAGACTATTTTGACTTTGCCAAGCCAGGCAAGCCATCTTTTGATTCATACTCCCAATGCCTAGTTTTAATATTGCATTCTACTTGTTTTAAGTAAATTGCATGATTGAATTGCTAGAGTAGAATGATAGAAGTGTAGTGATGTCTTGTTTAGCAAGAGCATCAAGCTGAGTTTATCCAACTCTATTTAGTAGTCATCACTCAATGTAGTTGCTTAGTCGCTAATAATATTGAGGCCACCTAGAAGGGGAACTCTATTTGAAGGTGGTGACTTGAACTTGAAACTTGAATTGGAGATTGCTCCTACATAATGGCTTTATGAAAGAAATTAATCTTGACTAAGAACTATGAAATGTATTTCTCAATGACAACGAGTGATGTACTATGGGAGCCAACCATACCGTACGACCACATTACCCCTGAATGGGAAGGGGCTTATTCCTAGCTTGTTTATTCTAGTATGGGAGGTCTTGTTTCATCCTTTATAGAAGTATTCCATGCGTGGTTGCTTTCGAACCAAGTGGTCATTGGAAATTTTCCTTCCTGAAGATTTCCATCCATCCGGCATCCCGGAGCGGGCAAAACTAGAGGCGCCGGAATGGGGAAATCCGTGTCTCGGGCTCTAGGGAAGGATCCTATACTAGAGTAGACAAGTGAAAGAGTTTGTTTGATTATCTGAACCCCGCATACCTTGTGTATGACGATCCGTGGATTTCTCCCGGCAGATGTATCGATTCTTGTGGGTAAAGTGTACCCCTCTGCAGAGGTTTTCAAACTATTCGAATAGCCGAGTCCGCGGTTATGGACAGTTGGCAAGCTGTACTTGACTTTTGTCAAGAATGAAAATAACAATGGTGAACTTGGTGAATGACATGAATTGAATTGACTTGACTTGACCTTGAGGTTGACACACTTGAAATTCCTCTTTAGATTGAACTTAGAAAACTAAATTTCTTTTCTACTAATGAACATTCTTGGGAAACAAAACTAGCTTTGTGCAAATAAACTTAGTGCTTAGTCCACCATATCAACCATGCATATCTATCTCATCACTTTGTGTATAAGATGGTTTGCGAGTGCATCCAATGTACTCATGGCTGTGTCCCTGGCTATTAACTTGGCTAGACTTGAAGGAGCAAGATCAAGAAGGAAGGACTCATTGACGGCTTTGCGAATTAGGCTCGTTTCCTACTGTCCGCTTTGCCTGTGCGGTTGAAGCTTGACAATATGGACCCAAAGTGTTATTCCGCTGCATGTTGATGTAATGTAATAGCCGGTGGAGTTTGGAGGCGGCCTGGCTCGATTACTTCGGCTGGGAGCAAGAGGGCGGCGAGCCGGAGCTCCGGGGCTCGTCTGATAAGCAGGGGGAGGCGCTAAGTGGCGAGGCTAGGCGGCGGCCGAGCTCGGGCTTGCAGGCGCGGCTGGGAAGAGAGCAGAGAAAGGAGAGAGGGTGTAGTGACCTCACCTTTTAAAGATGACGATCCCTGTGCTTTTCAGTGCTAGTCCCTGGATCAAACGCTAGCACACACAGTTTAAGATGTAATATCAAGAAACAAATGTCATTTTATTACATCGCATGATCCAGCAATTACATAAAGAACTTTACAATGCTCATAGCATAGAGCTTTCAGAGTTTACAATGAAAACATAAATAGCATGGAGTCCTTCTTGTTCATGTGCCACAGGCGAACATGCTGCGGATAGACTCGTAACCATGTCGTACCTTTCTTATCGTCATAAACCTGCAACATGAAACGTTGCAGCCACAAAGGGTCAATACATTTGAATTGTATTGGCAAGATGTCACTTTTTGGTGGACTCAAAATGGAATCCTAACATTTACATGATTATTTGGCTAAGTGGAGCTTCAGGCTAAGCTTGCAGAAAAGCAATTGTTTATCCTACTTTTCAAAAGCTCTCATTTTTCTTTTAAAGCACTATTGGACACGCTGGAATCCACCAGGTGCTCCTAGTAATTATGCACACACAGGAATCCACCAGGTGTACATAATTATGATCACACAACAAACCCTTGTTAACCACTCAACTTTTAATTTAAAGAAGTTGGGATGAGGAGATCCTTGAACAGCTTCAAAATCATGTCGCTCAAATTGTCCGTAACCGGGGACACGGCTAAGTACTTAGTTTTAACCCTCTGCAGAGGTGGTGCACTTTTCCCACAAGACTCAGTCAACCTCTTTTGCCATGATGCTCATTTTGCTCAAATGGCCAAGTGAAGACTAAGACGAGACTTTTCAGAAGCAATCCCTCAGACCAACCCGGACGCGCTCCATCCTACAAATCACTACCACCCTCTATCCGTCTGGCTGAGTTCTCGCAACTTAGTTGGTCAAGACAGAGCCCATATGACTCGTGGTTGCACTGGAAGCTTCACGACTTGAACGTCTCCAATCTCTTTGTTCCTGGGTGGCCGTCCACAAGTGAGATACACACGGCCGCCATAGAGATGACTCCGGTGTAACCACTCAACATAAATCCATCTTACCAATTTCCACCCAGGTGTTTCATTAACTTAGTTGTTTTCTTAGTTTTTGCAAAGCACAGTTTTCAAACTTAATAAAAGAACATGTGGAATCCCAACCACGAATTCTATAGCACAACTAAGCAATCTACACTTACGGTGTTTCTTCTAACAGGGTAATTAGGGATATCCTAAATAGGAGATAGCAGGCACAACTATCTACACATGCATACTTTAAAATAAAAGAAACACTACATGCATAGTAAAACATCATTGGGAATTTTATGAACAAGAGTGACACTTGCCTTAGAAATTTCTGAAGGTTGTACTTCTCTTAATCAACACACGTAGCTCTCCATACAACTATAAGATAGAAAAGGAGCACAGCATAAACACATCATTCAATCAAACAAGACAATAAAAGTGTGTATTTGTTTTGGCTTAGTCTTGATTTGTCTTAGTGATATTTGGACAAAAGGTGGGGCATGAAGTTGCCTTGATAGAGAGAATGGCTAAGTCAAAGACTTCAAAGGATTGATGGAGTTTTCTACATTGTCAAACACTTAGCAAAAATAGCTTAAGGGTATTCTTAGGCTTGGGTTGATAAGTTGGATAAATTCTAAGTCAGGAGGCTTAACACTATCATCTTCTTGGTTTCTCTTCTTCTGGTCTTCAACTCTCTGTCTTCTCTTCAACTTCTGGCTTGGCCTTCAACTTCACGTTTTCTCTTCAACGTCTTCTTCATGGTCTTGACATGGGAAAACTTCTTTGCCATCGTGTTGGAGAGGTAGTCAAAATACTTAGAAGAATTCTGGGAAAGAGGGAATTGATAGTTTTGCACTTGGGCAAGAATAGGGAGTAGATTTTGACTAAGCCATGGGAGTTGACTCTTGAAAAAGTGTGAAAACGTGTGTGCAGTATTTTGGTGGTTTTCTATCAGCAATATAAGCAATTTGCAAAAAGAATTATGCCTAAAATATTTATAGACTTAAATCTAGGAAGAAAATACTCAAATTCTCATTTGAATTTGAATACTTGATAAAATTGGTTAAAACAATTTCTACAGTAGTTCTACTGGATAGAGGATAGCAATATGGTTCTATCGCAAAAAGAATCAACTGAAAAGGATTTATAGAATTTGAATTAGATTAAAAACACTCAAACTCACATATTTAAATTTGAATGTTTTCAACTAGTTCAAAAGACGAAATTTATTACAGAATAGTGTTCTACACATTTTTAGGAATCCAGGGACATATTATTTGCAATTTTTGGATCAGTAGAACTCGAGATATGAATTTCTGAAGTTTAAGACATTTTCTGGCAATTTAGAAATAAACAGAACCTTATTCCAGTCGTGGCGGTGACGTGGCGGCCTCTGGTTCGTCGGTACCGGTTCGGCTCTGAATTAAAACGTGGCCGCACGATTTAAAGATGGACGGATGGCCGAGATCTGTAGATACCGGTTTGATTAGTGATCTAATGTGCATCGTCGGATCTAGATCTGATGGACAAAAAGGAAGGTGAGAGGATCTCACCGGTGAGCTAGGGTTCCAGCGTGCAATCGCCGGCGAGGGCGTGCAGGTCGTGTGCTCCGGCGACGTTTCAGGGGCTCCCGAAGCTGGCGGAAGGTTGGACGGCGTGCAGAATGTCGAGAAGAACTTGACTGCGTGAACCCCGACGTCAATCGCATCCAGAGAAGGAGGAGGAGGGCGGCTAGAGCTCGGTATGGCGGAGGTGTGCTTCGGTGCATGGTCGTCGGTGCCGTTTCGCTGCAGAGCAAAGCAAGACAGGAGCGTTAGGGGGTGCGCCGGAAGAAAAGAAGGAAGATGGGAGGGAGAAGGAGGCGTGAGATACACCGGTGGCGTCGGAATCGACCTGAAACACCCGCAGGCGAGGCGGACTCCGGCGATGGATTCCGTCGGCTCGAGGCGGAATTGGCGAGATTGAAAAAGGGGGGGCGAGGGAGGAGTGCTAGGGGTATTTATAGGCGGGTTCAACTTGCAGCAGGGGCTAGGGTTTAGCTCGGGGCGAGGCGACGGACGGCCAGGAGGAGTCCCGTGCGGGAGAGGGGCTCCTGCCCGAGCTAGAAGGAGGGCCTGACATGCGGGTCCCGCATGTCAGTGCCGGGGCGAGAAGGCCGGCGTACCGGTTCGGAGGAGGGGCTTGCTGGGCCTGGGCCGCTTCTTGGCCTGGGCCAGTTAGTCTCCCCGCGGCCTTTTCTTTTTTTTTTCCTCCTTCTTTTTCTGTTTTATCTTTTTCTTTTTTTTTCTGATTTCTTGATTATTCTTTCATATCTTTTGAAGTTTTGGATCAAATCAAGTCAAACAAATTTCTAAATTCTTCATATCTTCTAAGCAATGTTTTAAACCAGTACTAAAGTAGTTTTCAGAATAAAAGGAAATTTTCAATTTACTTTATGAACACAACAAGAGGACTTACTTGCACATATAAAATAGAATTAGGGTTTGAGAAAATAATTCTTTCTTTAGAAATAGTGAGAAGTACTTTAAAAAAATATCATTTTGAAATTCCCCCTTTCAAGCAAAGTTTTGAAAGGCAAACTTTAGTAAATAAAAGACATTTAGGATTTATTCCTTTGCAAGCAAGCTTGCATAAGTTTGAATAAAAGAAGGAAATTGATATTTTGATATTTTGTTTTTCTCAAGGAGGTCTTTCAAGAAACAAATAAATGTTTGAAAAAGTTTTTATAATAAAGGTTTCAAATAAACTGAAAAAGTTTTAATTTTTGTGAAATTTAAATTAATACAACATACAAGGTTCCTATTTTATTTATTTTTCACATTCCAAATTTTGGGATGTGACAGACTACCACCCTTAAAAGAAATCTCGTCCCGAGATTTGGAGAGGCTAGAAAGAAAATGGGTTTGGGATACCAGGTGGGCTACCACCCTTAAAAGAAACTTTTCTGGGTAGTCTAGGTCTTTGGGTTCAGGAGGGGCACACCTTGGTTTTGACTTGCACTGGATCATCTTTTGTACCATATGTAGCTTCTACCTTCATTGCTGATAGGTGGGTGTCATCTTCCATTGTAAGTCATCTTCAATGTTAAGCTTGTTGGTTCATCCTCACCGTATTCCTACGTTTTGGCAACACTTGCCTATTATAAGGGGTACAATATCTTATCCTCCTAGGGTTTAGGTTTAACAATGTCGCCCCTCTTGTAGGTATGTCACTCAAGGTTCGCAAAGCCAACTTTATGAGAGCGAATAATAAGAGTAGTATGAATGGTGATCAATCCATCCTACACCCAAATCATTACTTCATATATGGTTTATTGAATCTCGCATTCTAACTCTTGGTCACCTTGCTAGTTTTAACAAAAGATTCTATGGATATTAAATCCATGTTTCAGTTCCTATTAAGAATTTTTAGAAAACAACATCTATCGATCCTTAACTAGTGGTTTGCGTAAACTCTCATATGGCAAAAACTCTTAGCTTGCAGATCCTTCGGTTTTCCATCTCTTGTTCTATACTTCTTATTCTTGATACTGAGCTTCTTTAGCTGGAGAAGAAAATGTTGTTGTCTTCATGGAGGCTTGTCAAGAAAACACTTGTTTGGGTTTGAATAAAGATGAGAATGGATAGGAGGGATCTAAAGAAAATTCCTACCCAACACAACAGGTCAATGTAATTCATCACAAGTAATAGGTTTTTAATACAAACGATAGGTACGATCATTCCACAAGTTAGTATGATCATAAACATTTATTACAACGTTGTCGCTTTATTAAAAAAATTTAAATGGAGGTCCAACTAAAACTTCTTCCTTCAGTGCAGTAGTATCTTCTTTTTCTTTGTTGAGGTCCTTCTCTCTGAGTGGGGCAAGCAGTTCATCTTTGCTAAATAATTTGTTGGTCCTATTGCTATCAAGATCCTTCATAAGAATTTCTAAGTCCTAGAACTATTGATGCTTAGACTTTCTTCTTCTAGACTTCTTCAATTTGCTTCTCTTGAGGTGGGTGGATGTCAGAGTCCTTTGAGGCGTTGAAGTTGAAGATCTTCGTCTTTGAGTTGGAATGAAGAGTGGTAGAGACAAAATGACTAAGGAAAGAGTTTACGAGGAAATGATTGGGTAAATTTTTAACTTAGAAATAAAAGCAATTACTATTTTTTTCTAAGGGGCCTTTTTCCAATCCTAGGGTCACAAACCTAAGGGCAACACTTTGCTCTGATACCATCTGTAGTGACCTCACCTTTTAAAGATGACGATCCCTGTGCTTTTCAGTGCTAGTCCCTGGATCAAACGCTAGCACACACAGTTTAAGATGTAATATCAAGAAACAAATGTCATTTTATTACATCGCATGATCCAGCAATTACATAAAGAACTTTACAATGCTCATAGCATAGAGCTTTCAGAGTTTACAATGAAAACATAAATAGCATGGAGTCCTTCTTCTTCATGTGCCACAGGTGAACATGCTGCGGATAGACTCGTAACCATGTCGTACCTTTCTTATCGTCATAAACCTGCAACATGAAACGTTGCAGCCACAAAGGGTCAATACATTTGAATTGTATTGGCAAGATGTCACTTTTTGGTGGACTCAAAATGGAATCCTAACATTTACATGATTATTTGGCTAAGTGGAGCTTCAGGCTAAGCTTGCAGAAAAGCAATTGTTTATCCTACTTTTCAAAAGCTCTCATTTTTCTTTTAAAGCACTATTGGACACGCTGGAATCCACCAGGTGCTCCTAGTAATTATGCACACACAGGAATCCACCAGGTGTACATAATTATGATCACACAACAAACCCTTGTTAACCACTCAACTTTTAATTTAAAGAAGTTGGGATGAGGAGATCCTTGAACAGCTTCAAAATCATGTCGGTCAAATTGTCCGTAACCGGGGACACGGCTAAGTACTTAGTTTTAACCCTCTGCAGAGGTGGTGCACTTTTCCCACAAGACTCAGTCAACCTCTTTTGCCATGATGCTCATTTTGCTCAAATGGCCAAGTGAAGACTAAGACGAGACTTTTCAGAAGCAATCCCTCAGACCAACCCGGACGCGCTCCATCCTACAAATCACTACCACCCTCTGTCCGTCTGGCTGAGTTCTCGCAACTTAGTTGGTCAAGACAGAGCCCATATGACTCGTGGTTGCACTGGAAGCTTCACGACTTGAACGTCTCCAATCTCTTTGTTCCTGGGTGGCCGTCCACAAGTGAGATACACACGGCCGCCATAGAGATGACTCCGGTGTAACCACTCAACATAAATCCATCTTACCAATTTCCACCCAGGTGTTTCATTAACTTAGTTGTTTTCTTAGTTTTTGCAAAGCATAGTTTTCAAACTTAATAAAAGAACATGTGGAATCCCAACCACGAATTCTATAGCACAACTAAGCAATCTACACTTACGGTGTTTCTTCTAACAGGGTAATCAGGGATATCCTAAATAGGAGATAGCAGGCACAACTATCTACACATGCATACTTTAAAATAAAAGAAACACTACATGCATAGTAAAACATCATTGGGAATTTTATGAACAAGAGTGACACTTGCCTTAGAAATTTCTGAAGGTTGTACTTCTCTTAATCAACACATGTAGCTCTCCGTACAACTATAAGATAGAAAAGGAGCACAGCATAAACACATCATTCAATCAAACAAGACAATAAAAGTGTGTATTTGTTTTGGCTTAGTCTTGATTTGTCTTAGTGATATTTGGACAAAAGGTGGGGCATGAAGTTGCCTTGATAGAGAGAATGGCTAAGTCAAAGACTTCAAAGGATTGATGGGGTTTTCTAGATTGTCAAACACAGGATTGATGGGGTTTTCTAGATTGTCAAACACTTAGCAAAAATAGCTTAAGGGTATTCTTAGGCTTGGGTTGATAAGTTGGATAAATTCTAAGTCAGGAGGCTTAACACTATCATCTTCTTGGTTTCTCTTCTTCTGGTCTTCAACTCTCTGTCTTCTCTTCAACTTCTGGCTTGGCCTTCAACTTCACGTTTTCTCTTCAACGTCTTCTTCATGGTCTTGACATGGGAAAACTTCTTTGCCATCGTGTTGGAGAGGTAGTCAAAATACTTAGAAGAATTCTGGGAAAGAGGGAATTGATAGTTTTGCACTTGGGCAAGAATAGGGAGTAGATTTTGACTAAGCCATGGGAGTTGACTCTTGAAAAAGTGTGAAAACGTGTGTGCAGTATTTTGGTGGTTTTCTATCAGCAATATAAGCAATTTGCAAAAAGAATTATGCCTAAAATATTTATAGACTTAAATCTAGGAAGAAAATACTCAAATTCTCATTTGAATTTGAATACTTGATAAAATTGGTTAAAACAATTTCTACAGTAGTTCTACTGGATAGAGGATAGCAATATGGTTCTATCGCAAAAAGAATCAACTGAAAAGGATTTATAGAATTTGAATTAGATTAAAAACACTCAAACTCACATATTTAAATTTGAATGTTTTCAACTAGTTCAAAAGACGAAATTTATTACAGAATAGTGTTCTACACATTTTTAGGAATCCAGGGACATATTATTTGCAATTTTTGGATCAGTAGAACTCGAGATATGAATTTCTGAAGTTTAAGACATTTTCTGGCAATTTAGAAATAAACAGAACCTTATTCCAGTCGTGGCGGTGACGTGGCGGCCTCTGGTTCGTCGGTACCGGTTCGGCTCTGAATTAAAACGTGGCCGCACGATTTAAAGATGGACGGACGGCCGAGATCTGTAGATACCGGTTTGATTAGTGATCTAATGTGCATCGTCGGATCTAGATCTGATGGACAAAAAGGAAGGTGAGAGGATCTCACCGGTGAGCTAGGGTTCCAGCGTGCAATCGCCGGCGAGGGCGTGCAGGTCGTGTGCTCCGGCGACGTTTCAGGGGCTCCCGAAGCTGGCGGAAGGTTGGACGGCGTGCAGAATGTCGAGAAGAACTTGACTGCGTGAACCCCGACGTCAATCGCATCCAGAGAAGGAGGAGGAGGGCGGCTGGAGCTCGGTATGGCGGAGGTGTGCTTCGGTGCGCGGTTGTCGGTGCCGTTTCGCTGCAGAGCAAAGCAAGACAGGAGCGTTAGGGGGTGCGCCGGAAGAAAAGAAGGAAGATGGGAGGGAGAAGGAGGCGTGAGATACACCGGTGGCGTCGGAATCGACCTGAAACACCCGCAGGCGAGGCGGACTCCGGCGATGGATTCCGTCGGCTCGAGGCGGAATTGGCGAGATTGAAAAAGGGGGGGCGAGGGAGGAGTGCTGGGGGTATTTATAGGCGGGTTCAACTTGCAGCAGGGGCTAGGGTTTAGCTCGGGGCGAGGCGACGGACGGCCAGGAGGAGTCCCGTGCGGGAGAGGGGCTCCTGCCCGAGCTAGAAGGAGGGCCTGACATGCGGGTCCCGCATGTCAGTGCCGGGAAGAGAAGGCCGGCGTACCGGTTCGGAGGAGGGGCTTGCTGGGCCTGGGCCGCTTCTTGGCCTGGGCCAGTTAGTCTCCCCGCGGCCTTTTCTTTTCTTTTTTTCCTCCTTCTTTTTTTGTTTTATCTTTTTCTTTTTTTTCTGATTTCTTGATTATTCTTTCATATCTTTTGAAGTTTTGGATCAAATCAAGTCAAACAAATTTCTAAATTCTTCATATCTTCTAAGCAATGTTTTAAACCAGTACTAAAGTAGTTTTCAGAATAAAAGGAAATTTTCAATTTACTTTATGAACACAACAAGGGGACTTACTTGCACATATAAAATAGAATTAGGGTTTGAGAAAATAATTCTTTCTTTAGAAATAGTGAGAAGTACTTTAAAAAAATATCATTTTGAAATTCCCCCTTTCAAGCAAAGATTTGAAAGGCAAACTTTAGTAAATAAAAGACATTTAGGATTTATTCCTTTGCAAGCAAGCTTGCATAAGTTTGAATAAAAGAAGGAAATTGATATTTTGATATTTTGTTTTTCTCAAGGAGGTCTTTCAAGAAACAAATAAATGTTTGAAAAAGTTTTTATAATAAAGCTTTCAAATAAACTGAAAAAGTTTTAATTTTTGTGAAATTTAAATTAATACAACATACAAGGTTCCTATTTTATTTATTTTTCACATTCCAAATTTTGGGATGTGACAGAGGGCGATGGGGAGAGAAAGAAGGGTGGGGCGGCGTCATGGCATTGATAGGCATCTCCAGAAGGCCGCCTCGGTGCCCAGAGCAAGCAGGAGGTGGCGAGTCAACGCCCAGGGAGCCTCCACGCAGGAGCTCTCTGTCTCAGCGAAGAAGACAACCAAATTTTTGTAAAAAACCCCCTGGCAATTGGAGATTTCTCTGAAAACTTTAAAACAGAACCATTTTGCATTGTATAGTGTTGCAAACTTGTTTCAAAAGGTTATGAAATTAACCAGGGCTTACATGTTAATTATTATGAGGTCGAAATGTGTTTACTTTGACATTTTCCAAATAATTTGAACACATGTTGTAGTTATTTAAACACAGGTTGAAATTGAGTTAATTTTAGGGTTTCAAATTTAATTCTTTTGTGCATAATTTTCTAGGAGAAAATAAATGATTCTCATGATGCACAAACAATTCCTAATTAGGGTTTGTTAAAACAGGGATGTTACAGATCTATCCCCCTTACAAGAATCTCGTCCCGAGATTTGTAGGTAGTACAAGAGAGAAGGGAACAAGGGTCACACCAGTTTTCAATGATCTTGTTGATCCCACGACGATCTTCTTTCTAGAAGGGATTGATTCATGACATCATGAAGCTTTGATTCCTTCATTTGACAATGTTGCTCAGTTGCACTAAAGGAAAGAGGAAATAACTCTGGAACGATGGATCTTCTTGAAGATCGAGTATCTCATGTTCAACTCATGGAAGGAGTGTTCGTAAACATCTATCGAGATGGCAACATGAAACACGTCAAGGGTGACAAAGAAATTGAAGAAGTTTCAATTTTGGTAGGCAATGGTTCCATGCTTGACAACATAGGAAGGGACAAGGTAGCGAGGAGTTAAATTGCCTTTGGTACCATGAAGAAGCACTCTTTACAAAAATGAGTGATTCGTATAAACACACTTGAGTCATGCAACAAGAGAATTTTTGATTTCAGAATCATAGTAGCTCTTTGACATAGTTGCAGATATGAAGGAACCTCTTTATTCATCCGGTTCTATCAAAATCTTTGCCAAAGATCATGATTCACTTCACACCACCAAGATGAATAGACAAGGAGAGAAACACGGGAGGATAACTTCTTTATTGGGATCCAACTCTTTGGCATGAAGAGACCACTTACGAACATAAGTTAAAAGTTTGGGGTCCTCAGGTGGCTGACGAATTCACACAATGTGTGAGATGATTAGAACTTCGGGTATAAACAAAGGAAAGGGAACAACACTGACTAGCGAAGTATCAAGGATCATCCATGGCAACCTCTTTCAATAGTGCATGTGAACGAGAGGAAGGCTCTTCCAACATCCAGAACACATGCTCCGCGATGACACGAAGTTGGTTCTCAAAAGTTTCCAACATTAGTGCCGATTGTTCAACATGAACTCCTCAAACATGGAGAAGATAAGAATGTCGTCAATGGGCCTAACAACAAGCTTATCAAGATAGTCCAAGAAGACGGGCTCATATGTTGTATGAACAAGGCAAAAGTATTGGTCAGACCAAAGGCGTGAAGATGTACTACAGTGAAACACCACAAATAGAAACATCATCGAAATAGTCCTTGGGACTGAGTTTGATTTGATGATAGCCCAATCTCAAATCAAAGGTGGGAAGATAACATATCTAAAGAGGAGATACTATCTTGCTTCAACACGGACAAGCTAGAAAATCCCTTTAAAAAGGAATAACGTCGCATTGGGCTTTTGTCTTTCAACTCTCTAAGTTGTTGATTAAGCTCAACCAACTAGTCCAGGGTATCCAGCATAGATTCTTGGAGAAAGGAGCGATTCAGAGAACCAGCTTACCCATGAGCCTGACATCACGGTCATGTGGCAACATGGTGATACTTCTAGAAAGACATCTAGAATATCACGAACCACCGATATGTCACTTAGTTCAAGAGGAAGTTTGATTTTTAAGGCAAGACGATTTGGCCTTTAAGAGCTTTGGTACGAACCTAACTCTTTGATCGAAGATGGTGCGCCTGAATTATGGACTTGGGAACACAATCAAACTTTGCTTAGTGATCGGGTAACCAATCAAGCTAGGAATGACGCAAATGTCCTTGGGTTTCAAAGCAATAAGAATTGCTAAGAATCTGAGATGGCCACATCAATATGCATACCCAGCATTCCAAGCACGACCAGCTCAGAGGAAGGGTGAGTAAAGATGTGTAAGAGCATCACTTCATTAATAAGGCCATGAGACTCAGCACGACCTTTTGGTGTAAAGAGTGTGATACTCTAAGGTAGAATAGAACATAGGTTTGCATACCTCATATTCTACTGAGTACAACACTTTGACCTGGTCTTAGAAATGGACAAGGTACTGGAGTTTGTTTCTCCAGACACTTCAAAGAGAAGTATCTTGATGAACCACAAGAGTAAAATGCATCGAAAGAATCCAATGCATAATTACAATTTGGCTGCAAACTAGCAGACAAAGGTTGGAAAGTAACTAAAGAAGAGGAACACCTTCAGGAGGATCCTGGGATGTAGATGCATAGGTCAACACTCTTTTAGAAAAGAATGCATAAAGGGAAAGTGTGGCAAAGTCACAGACATAGAGATGGGATTCACAAAGAGAATTCTTATCGTGATCCATTTGGTTCCAAGATAAACCTCTGCCATAGCTATTTATAAGGGAAGTCCTTTGTTGTCGCGAGTCAATCACGATGACAACCACAAGCTTGGAATTAAACAGTTTGAGTTAATGTAGACTCATTAACACGAAGGGTTCAACGGAATGGATCTTGGGTTAAAGGCCAGCTTCATGTACTGGAATCCAGCACAATCCGGGACCTTCAGTTCAAGTCCAAGGTTTAGAACAAAGAGAAAGGAGTAACTACTAATTGAGTGACACAAAGGACACTATGATGTTGTAGTCAAAAAGGTAGCTTCCAGAACAAGGTATGGATTCGAAAGTAGCTAAGAACATTGGAAGGAGGCGTACAAGGCAAATGGAAACCTTGAAGCCTAGAACAGAATGAGGTGGAATCCACAAAGTAGAGAGATCATGATGGAAATAAATCTCTCACCTAAAACAAGAGAAAATACAGAGCAAAGAAAACACACGAAACTCTAGAGAACTCAACCCTAGGTCAAATGATAAAAGTGACCTGCCAAAAAGGCACCTAGATTTTGAAAGACGAGAGAAGATGGCAAAAATTTTCAAATCAACTCGAGGTAAGGTGACTCAGAAGTAGAGCGATACCAGATAAAGAGTAAAAAGAAGCCTACTTAGAGTTTTCTTAGATACTTTTTAGCTTTCCAATAGTTTTCTCAAACACTAGACTCAACGTCGACCAATAGCAAGGTTTTCCTACAGACGGTCCTGCTCTGATACCAAAGCCTGTGGGGACCCCCGGGATCAAGGATAGACAAATCCAGACCTTCATCTGACATAAGCCTAACCGAGAGCTCGAGAGCCTTACAGTGAGGGAATCGGTAACAAAATAGTGACTCTATGACTCAAAAGTAATATAGCAAGCTCTTAAAAGAGCAAGAAGCAAATTACAAGCAGAGGTCACTGACCTGTCAATCATCAATCAACGAAAGCGAAGTTATGCTATTAGACATAGCAAGACCAAATGGCCTAAGAGGCCTGAAGCATAACGGCGATGTCCCAATCCATAGATTCTAGGCTGCCGTCTAGGAACCCCAAGCTACTCATCGATGTCGATGTCCGTCCAGAACCTTCGAAGAGAAACTTACTCTGCTGCAAAAATATCAACGAGGCAAGGTTGAGTACAAAAGGTACTCAGCAAGACTTACTAACCTACTAGCTACCTATTAGCTACATGCCAGGTTAGAAAGGCCTTCTGGAGTTTCGTTGCATAAAGCAAGTTTTATTTGCATAAACAAGGAAGAAGAGAAGCTCATCTATTTAGAACATTTGAAAGGGGGTAAGACAGTGATATCTTTGATCACCATTGAGACATCCACCAAACCATCATCTTATATCCACCGAGCAACAACTACTATTTAGATCCACCGAGCAATTGTAGCATCTTCCAAATCCACCGATCAACTTGATATTTCAAATCCACCAAATCATCATTAGCTGAACCTATCCACCAGGATCACCCCCTCTTTCAACCTAGAGGAAGCATCCTAAGCACACTTTATTTGACAAGTTTTATGATTAGGTTAAAGTTCTCTATGATCACAGAATCCATTCCCAAGTCGTCCATAACTGTGACGACCTCAAATTTGATAACAAATTCGAAGTGCCCGTTATGTAATCCGTCACAATCCCAGAATCATTGTTGTGACTTACATAACGTAGTTGATATCACAGTCATAGACATTAATAGTAAATAAAGGGGATTACATAGGTGGTCGTACAGACCAAACCTTACAATACATCAATATGCAGCGGAATAACACTTTGGGTCCATATGGTCAAGCTTCAACCGCACAGGCAGAGCCGACAGTAGGAAACGAGCCTAATTCGCAAAGCCGTCAATGATTCCTTCCTTCTTGATTTTTCTCCTTCAAGTCTGGCCAAGTTAATAGCCAGGGACAGAGCCGTGAGTACATTGCATGCACTCGCAAACCATCTTATAAATAAATGAATAGAGAATGCATAGTTCATATATTGGTCTAAGCTCTAGGTTCATTTGCATAAAGCAGAATTTCCTTTCAAAGATCTTTGATCTAAAATGGTAAGAAAAACATTTAGCTCTTTATAAATCTCTAGATGGAGTCCCCCAAAGGTCAATTCTTTTGTTCACCAAGTCACCTTCATGGTCATCAAAATTCATTGTCAAGTCACCTTTCTCAAATCATTTTCAACGTAAAACTTGATAACGGCCAAGCAGCTCCAAACCAACCGTCCATGACCGCGGACGCGGCTACTCGAATAGTTTTACACTCTGCAGAGGTTGTACACTTTACCCACATCATCCGACTACTCATCGTGTGGGCAACTTCCCCGCATAACAACATATGCCACGACAAGCAGCCGACCATTAATGTTTCACCTGCCCGCCTTAGCATAAACACTACCGCCTAGAGATGTACCCCTCAACACCGGAGTCCAAGAAGCTGTCCAGAGTGTGCAAAGTTCCCAGCCGCTTGACCCACCGGAATGCCACTAACCGAGGTAGGGTCCCACACCCGGTAGTCCATTTTCAATGAGGGCTCTTCGGCTTGTACCCCAACCACCTAAAAAGGAGGACAAGGCGAACCTAGGCCGTAGCCATAGGGTGCCCTGGAAGAGGAGTCCCTGGTCGGACTTCCATTTACATTTTATAGGGTCTACACTAAGGAGACACAAGTACTCCACTAAGCCCTGTCCCATACCAGGATAATGTGGTCGCACTGTATGATTGGTCCAGTGGTACTTCACTCATTTATCATTTTTGTCAAACCTTCATGTCACCTTCACCATGTCACCATTTTGTAAATAGTTTTCAAAGTCACCCTTGGGAAGGTTGCCCATCTCCAAGGTTTGTATTTAAAAAAAAATCATCCTTGGGCAAGGTTGCCCCTTTCCAAGGTTTTCATTTCAAAATCTTCATGATCTCCATTGGGGTTCCCACCTAGTCATTTTCCCTGAATGCCTTCAGCTCAAGCATGATCCTCATGAGGGCACAAGGATCTAGGTAGGTATATTGGATAGACTTAGCTTGATGCTCTACTTAGCATCCACTAAGGAAAGGGTTTCTCAAAGGTAGGCTAGGTTTGATGCCCTTGATGTCATCCACAAAAAGAGTTGGATGCACTTGTCAAGAAAGACATCACTACTTATTTGCAACTTGGTAACAATCATTTTAGCATGTATTTTTATTTAAAAGCAAGTAAACATGCATTATAAAACTGGGTAATGGTATGATCAAAAGATGGCTTGCCTGGCTTGGCAATGTCATAGGCTTCTTCATCTTCATCTCGGGTTGTGTAGTCTCCATCACCATTGCTTGGTTGACTTCGGGATCCATTCTCCTTACTCTCGTTGTCGTCTAATCGTTGGAAAGCAGATAAGCATACAATCACCACACAATTCACAAACAACATCTATTTACTCAAATACACATACTTGGGTAAGGGAAGTGATCTAGGAAGTCTATGGAGAGTGGTTTCGATGATAATTGAGTTCCGATGGATGAGATGATTGAGTTGTTGTATCTAAGTAGGGTTTATTTATTTTGGATTATAAAAAATATCTCCTGCAAGTTCTTATTGACCAAAGTTCATATACTACTAGTATATATTCAAGATTATGGTTCAACTAAAGAGGCTTCATAGGATTTGGAGTATGTTTCTTTTATTGAAGCCATTTCTAGTTTGCAAAGATTTAGTGATCAAGTTTGAATCTTACAAGTAGAGTTTATGGATCCTAGTTGAATGGGATCAAAGATCAATATTTAGAAATGTGGTTGATTCGAATTGGTTTCATATCATTTCCATATTTTGAGATAGGTGTGCAAGTTTGAGTTTCTAATTACTACTAGGTAGTATTAATTCTCCAAATACCTTCTACCAGATCACATGGACTAAGATCAACCTACAGATAGATAATTGGAAAGGTGGTATAACAATATATAAGAGCTCCATCAAAATTCCAATTATAGGTTTGAGTTTAATAAAATCCTATATGGCAAATGCCTATTTAACCATATGGGTAAATAGCATTTGATTTAAAAGGTTCAAAAATGAGATCTAATGGTATAGACAGATGGGTATCACTAATTGTGAATTTTCAAAGTTGGATTTATATTTTTAGGAATTTTATTCGAATTGATATGAATTTTCTAAGGTGAAAAAGCTCCTGTTTTGTTATTTTTACTGCAACCAATATGTAAATCTAATTGTGTTGAAACCACTTTTATTGGATAGCTTATGTTCTAAGGTTTCCAGAACATTTTTATTTGCTAGATTTGGATCGGTAGATCTCCGGGAAAACTAAATATACTAAAGCATCTGAAAACAATTTCGGAAATTCGCAAAATCGGAAAAATCGAATATCCCCCTTTTTTTTCATTCCGGGCCGGACACACAGACAGAGCTGGGCCGGCCCACTAGGCTGCAGCTGGGTGGGTGACAAGGAAAAAATAGGGTCGGCCGGCCTGCCAAGGGGGCCCACCGGTCAGAACTTAAACACGAACAGGTATCGGGCTTCTTCTTCCCCGGGCGCTACAGGAACGTAAACGAGAGCGAGTTACTGGGAGCAGGGCGGCGACGGGGATCTCACCTGCGGCGATGGGGAGCGGCGGCGAGGTTGTCTAGGCGGCGGAGGAGCTTCTCCTCTTCCACCTTGTCCAGCCGGAAGCTCGAGGGAGCTGCTGGAACACTGGGAACGGCTGCACGCTCCGGAGCTCGGCCTACTCCGGCGAGCTCAAACCGGCGAGCAACTAGCGAGGAGATTATGTCTAGGAGGTTCCTGGTGATGGCGGGGTTCTTTTCAGGGAAGAATGGCGGCCTTTTATAGACGGGAGAGGGAGCACGAGGCGAGTGGATCTGCGGAGAGAGCGCGGCCGGTGTCGGCTAACGGAGGGACGCGGCGGTCGGTGCTTTCGGCGGAGGGCTGCAGTGTGCTGTGGGGTGCTGCTGGCGCACTCACGGGCTGCGGGGTGGTCTGGTGTAGAGGGAGCAAGTGAGGGGTCCGGGCGGTGGTTCTCCTCTGTTCTTCCTTGTCTCACGGCCGTGGTCGGGGCAGGGGATGCTAGGGCTCGACCAAGAGATGTCCCCAAGCATGGCTACAGGGTTTGGGCAGGGGTGAACAGCGTTGGCCACAGTAGAACCGATTTTCCCTGGATTTCGCCCACCACGTGTTCGATACAATGTCCGCATGAAATCAAAATTTGAATTTTTGAAAATTTCCAATTGGGTTGGTCATTATATTGGATAGGGATTCCAGAAATATTTTTGTTATGAAGAAATATGAGGTTTTGCAAAAATCTTATTTCCAATTTGAGGTACGGTTTCTGTTTCAGATTCAAACTTTGGACAGATTTTGAAAGAGGTTAGGGTTTGAGTTTTTGCTGGAAACTTCTTGGTTGAGTTAGTATGTGACATGGTCAAGCTCAACTAACTGACCACACCTTTGCTTGAGTTACAGATTTCTTATTCTAAGTGTCCAAAGTAGGGTAGTGGTTAACTTTTTCTAGATCATCTTTTCTTCTCTTTTTCTTTATTTCTCTTGCTTCTGGTTCTTTTGATCTTTGTGGTTCTTCTCTAATGCTTCTATTGGTTAAGTTTGAATTAACTAAACATTGCACCATAAATTAAAACCCACATGAAATCATAAAAGACCTATATTAAAACTCTATGCATACATGCAATATGAAGTGCAGAAGGTTTTAATCTTGGTCCAAAGGTGTTAGTTTTCTTGTAGATGTCATGGAGTTGGGAAATGACCTCTTATTTGAATTCAAACTTTGGTAGAATATTAAATAGAGTTCCAAGTTGATTTTTGTTTCACACTTTATAGTATTTGATTCTTTTCTATTTGTTTGTGATTGCTTGACTTAATTTTGGTTTGGCAAATGACCCAAATGGGTTTAGCACGTAACCATGCACAAAATTTAATAGTTAGAAAACTCTTTCTATTTCACAAAAATATTTTACATGTATAATTATTTGTTTTAAAACCCTTCCCATTCTCTTTTTATTTGAAGCATGGGAGCAAATGCTCAAATTCAGAAGTTTCGAAAAGGCAAGAAATTAATCTTATATGCACAATAAAAGTTTTTGTTGGCTCCAAAAACTTGGTATTTTAATAAATCCATTTATTTCTATTTCCCAAAATTTTGGGTTGTTACAATCTTCCCCCCTTAAAAAGAATCTCGTCCCGAGATTCACAAGTTAAGATTGAGATAGATTGGGAGATGAGATTAACAGATAAGAGATGTAGGGTATATTGATTCCTATAAAGATTGGGTACACCCGAAATGTGATAAGGCCATACGGGCCAAAAACACATCTTCACCAATCACACAGCAATGTCAGCACACAATCACACTTTCAAAAACAAAAATCTTCTCGGTTTAAACCATAGAACTTCATAAAACAAGGTCTTGTGGATTATAGGTCTGGTTTCACAAAGAGATAAAACAAGACTACTAGTATGAAACTAAGGTGGCTTCGGCTTCTTGATGACTTGTGTTCCAAAATCTTGATCCAACTTGTTCATACTATTTTGTAACTAGGAGCAACTTCGGGGGTACACTGCTGGTTCATGATGGTTGATTTCCTTCTCTTCGTGCCTTCAGGTTGTAAGAGTTGCTTCGGGGTATTCCGGAAAGGTTTCTTCCTTCTCATGCAGATGTTGAGGTTATCCTCAATAGTACTGGGTTTTCGATTACGGGTCGTAGATGACAGGGAAAAGTTCTCAAAATGTTTCTCACACGGGTTGGTATTTTTCAGAGTTTATGTTGGGCCAGAAAGACCAAAAACATTTTTGAGCAAACAAGTTTTCAAAGTGGTTGCTACATGTTGCCGGATGGCATATGAGCAACACATCTCAAAACCAATCAATCCTTCAAACACACAAGGCACTAAGCACACTTAATAATCGTGAGGTAAGGGCAGCTCAATGAAAACAACTGAGCTTTTCCTATAAATCATGTGGGTCAAAAGGTTTGCTGGGTCTTCGTCATTTTTGATCACTCTTTCTTTGCTCTTGAAGTCTTTGTCTCATAGGGTTGAATCTTGTTGGAAGATTTCTGGATCAGGTGAAGAGACTCTCTTTTGATGGTAGCGGTCGTAGTTGACATCCCGGTTGAAGTCTTGAAAAATATTGAGTCCCTCATCTTTTCATCCAAAAGTCCTTCGGTCTTAGGTCGGTATATCATCCATAGTATATATTTGAAGTAGATGAGGAATAGAGTAAATCAAATCTTTGAAAAGACTTTGTAATCAAAGAGGTAAATAAATTCTTTGTCAAAATCTCTTGAGAGTATAAGTTGAGAGTGTAAGATATTTGAAGTGAATAAGATGAGAGTATAAGTTGGCTTTGGATACCAAAGCAAATAAATTTCTTTTGTAGAAATAAGGTTTTGTCAACATATCACTTTCTTAGCTAACGACCATGCTAACTAAGGTCTCCTAAGGTCATGATAGTCCTGATACCAAACTTGTGATATCAGAGATATCATTTTCTAACGACCATACTAACTAGGGTTTCCTAGAGTCAGCCTAGGCTCTGATACCAACTTGTGACGACCTCAAATTTGATAACAAATTCGAAGTGCCCGTTATGTAATCCGTCACAATCCCAGAATCATTGTTGTGACTTACATAACGTAGTTGATATCACAGTCATAGACATTAATAGTAAATAAAGGGGATTACATAGGTGGTCGTACAGACCAAACCTTACAATACATCAATATGCAGCGGAATAACACTTTGGGTCCATATGGTCAAGCTTCAACCGCACAGGCAGAGCCGACAGTAGGAAACGAGCCTAATTCGCAAAGCCGTCAATGATTCCTTCCTTCTTGATTTTTCTCCTTCAAGTCTGGCCAAGTTAATAGCCAGGGACAGAGCCGTGAGTACATTGCATGCACTCGCAAACCATCTTATAAATAAATGAATAGAGAATGCATAGTTCATATATTGGTCTAAGCTCTAGGTTCATTTGCATAAAGCAGAATTTCCTTTCAAAGATCTTTGATCTAAAATGGTAAGAAAAACATTTAGCTCTTTATAAATCTCTAGATGGAGTCCCCCAAAGGTCAATTCTTTTGTTCACCAAGTCACCTTCATGGTCATCAAAATTCATTGTCAAGTCACCTTTCTCAAATCATTTTCAACGTAAAACTTGATAACGGCCAAGCAGCTCCAAACCAACCGTCCATGACCGCGGACGCGGCTACTCGAATAGTTTTACACTCTGCAGAGGTTGTACACTTTACCCACATCATCCGACTACTCATCGTGTGGGCAACTTCCCCGCATAACAACATATGCCACGACAAGCAGCCGACCATTAATGTTTCACCTGCCCGCCTTAGCATAAACACTACCGCCTAGAGATGTACCCCTCAACACCGGAGTCCAAGAAGCTGTCCAGAGTGTGCAAAGTTCCCAGCCGCTTGACCCACCGGAATGCCACTAACCGAGGTAGGGTCCCACACCCGGTAGTCCATTTTCAATGAGGGCTCTTCGGCTTGTACCCCAACCACCTAAAAAGGAGGACAAGGCGAACCTAGGCCGTAGCCATAGGGTGCCCTGGAAGAGGAGTCCCTGGTCGGACTTCCATTTACATTTTTAGGGTCTACACTAAGGAGACACAAGTACTCCACTAAGCCCTGTCCCATACCAGGATAATGTGGTCGCACTGTATGATTGGTCCAGTGGTACTTCACTCATTTATCATTTTTGTCAAACCTTCATGTCACCTTCACCATGTCACCATTTTGTAAATAGTTTTCAAAGTCACCCTTGGGAAGGTTGCCCATCTCCAAGGTTTGTATTTAAAAAAAAATCATCCTTGGGCAAGGTTGCCCCTTTCCAAGGTTTTCATTTCAAAATCTTCATGATCTCCATTGGGGTTCCCACCTAGTCATTTTCCCTGAATGCCTTCAGCTCAAGCATGATCCTCATGAGGGCACAAGGATCTAGGTAGGTATATTGGATAGACTTAGCTTGATGCTCTACTTAGCATCCACTAAGGAAAGGGTTTCTCAAAGGTAGGCTAGGTTTGATGCCCTTGATGTCATCCACAAAAAGAGTTGGATGCACTTGTCAAGAAAGACATCACTACTTATTTGCAACTTGGTAACAATCATTTTAGCATGTATTTTTATTTAAAAGCAAGTAAACATGCATTATAAAACTGGGTAATGGTATGATCAAAAGATGGCTTGCCTGGCTTGGCAATGTCATAGGCTTCTTCATCTTCATCTCGGGTTGTGTAGTCTCCATCACCATTGCTTGGTTGACTTCGGGATCCATTCTCCTTACTCTCGTTGTCGTCTAATCGTTGGAAAGCAGATAAGCATACAATCACCACACAATTCACAAACAACATCTATTTACTCAAATACACATACTTGGGTAAGGGAAGTGATCTAGGAAGTCTATGGAGAGTGGTTTCGATGATAATTGAGTTCCGATGGATGAGATGATTGAGTTGTTGTATCTAAGTAGGGTTTATTTATTTTGGATTATAAAAAATATCTCCTGCAAGTTCTTATTGACCAAAGTTCATATACTACTAGTATATATTCAAGATTATGGTTCAACTAAAGAGGCTTCATAGGATTTGGAGTATGTTTCTTTTATTGAAGCCATTTCTAGTTTGCAAAGATTTAGTGATCAAGTTTGAATCTTACAAGTAGAGTTTATGGATCCTAGTTGAATGGGATCAAAGATCAATATTTAGAAATGTGGTTGATTCGAATTGGTTTCATATCATTTCCATATTTTGAGATAGGTGTGCAAGTTTGAGTTTCTAATTACTACTAGGTAGTATTAATTCTCCAAATACCTTCTACCAGATCACATGGACTAAGATCAACCTACAGATAGATAATTGGAAAGGTGGTATAACAATATATAAGAGCTCCATCAAAATTCCAATTATAGGTTTGAGTTTAATAAAATCCTATATGGCAAATGCCTATTTAACCATATGGGTAAATAGCATTTGATTTAAAAGGTTCAAAAATGAGATCTAATGGTATAGACAGATGGGTATCACTAATTGTGAATTTTCAAAGTTGGATTTATATTTTTAGGAATTTTATTCGAATTGATATGAATTTTCTAAGGTGAAAAAGCTCCTGTTTTGTTATTTTTACTGCAACCAATATGTAAATCTAATTGTGTTGAAACCACTTTTATTGGATAGCTTATGTTCTAAGGTTTCCAGAACATTTTTATTTGCTAGATTTGGATCGGTAGATCTCCGGGAAAACTAAATATACTAAAGCATCTGAAAACAATTTCGGAAATTCGCAAAATCGGAAAAATCGAATATCCCCCTTTTTTTCATTCCGGGCCGGACACACAGACAGAGCTGGGCCGGCCCACTAGGCTGCAGCTGGGTGGGTGACAAGGAAAAAATAGGGTCGGCCGGCCTGCCAAGGGGGCCCACCGGTCAGAACTTAAACACGAACAGGTATCGGGCTTCTTCTTCCCCGGGCGCTACAGGAACGTAAACGAGAGCGAGTTACTGGGAGCAGGGCGGCGACGGGGATCTCACCTGCGGCGATGGGGAGCGGCGGCGAGGTTGTCTAGGCGGCGGAGGAGCTTCTCCTCTTCCACCTTGTCCAGCCGGAAGCTCGAGGGAGCTGCTGGAACACTGGGAACGGCTGCACGCTCCGGAGCTCGGCCTACTCCGGCGAGCTCAAACCGGCGAGCAACTAGCGAGGAGATTATGTCTAGGAGGTTCCTGGTGATGGCGGGGTTCTTTTCAGGGAAGAATGGCGGCCTTTTATAGACGGGAGAGGGAGCACGAGGCGAGTGGATCTGCGGAGAGAGCGCGGCCGGTGTCGGCTAACGGAGGGACGCGGCGGTCGGTGCTTTCGGCGGAGGGCTGCAGTGTGCTGTGGGGTGCTGCTGGCGCACTCACGGGCTGCGGGGTGGTCTGGTGCAGAGGGAGCAAGTGAGGGGTCCGGGCGGTGGTTCTCCTCTGTTCTTCCTTGTCTCACGGCCGTGGTCGGGGCAGGGGATGCTAGGGCTCGACCAAGAGATGTCCCCAAGCATGGCTACAGGGTTTGGGCAGGGGTGAACAGCGTTGGCCACAGTAGAACCGATTTTCCCTGGATTTCGCCCACCACGTGTTCGATACAATGTCCGCATGAAATCAAAATTTGAATTTTTGAAAATTTCCAATTGGGTTGGTCATTATATTGGATAGGGATTCCAGAAATATTTTTGTTATGAAGAAATATGAGGTTTTGCAAAAATCTTATTTCCAATTTGAGGTACGGTTTCTGTTTCAGATTCAAACTTTGGACAGATTTTGAAAGAGGTTAGGGTTTGAGTTTTTGCTGGAAACTTCTTGGTTGAGTTAGTATGTGACATGGTCAAGCTCAACTAACTGACCACACCTTTGGTTGAGTTACAGATTTCTTATTCTAAGTGTCCAAAGTAGGGTAGTGGTTAACTTTTTCTAGATCATCTTTTCTTCTCTTTTTCTTTATTTCTCTTGCTTCTGGTTCTTTTGATCTTTGTGGTTCTTCTCTAATGCTTCTATTGGTTAAGTTTGAATTAACTAAACATTGCACCATAAATTAAAACCCACATGAAATCATAAAAGACCTATATTAAAACTCTATGCATACATGCAATATGAAGTGCAGAAGGTTTTAATCTTGGTCCAAAGGTGTTAGTTTTCTTGTAGATGTCATGGAGTTGGGAAATGACCTCTTATTTGAATTCAAACTTTGGTAGAATATTAAATAGAGTTCCAAGTTGATTTTTGTTTCACACTTTATAGTATTTGATTCTTTTCTATTTGTTTGTGATTGCTTGACTTAATTTTGGTTTGGCAAATGACCCAAATGGGTTTAGCACGTAACCATGCACAAAATTTAATAGTTAGAAAACTCTTTCTATTTCACAAAAATATTTTACATGTATAATTATTTGTTTTAAAACCCTTCCCATTCTCTTTTTATTTGAAGCATGGGAGCAAATGCTCAAATTCAGAAGTTTCGAAAAGGCAAGAAATTAATCTTATATGCACAATAAAAGTTTTTGTTGGCTCCAAAAACTTGGTATTTTAATAAATCCATTTATTTCTATTTCCCAAAATTTTGGGTTGTTACAATAACCGTGGACACGGCTTTTCGAAAAGATTTAACCCTGCAGGGGTGCACAACTTTACCCACATGTGCCAACCGACTCTTAACACCAGAATCATTAGCCCTCGTCCGTGGAAGGCCGGTAGAGGGTGGTCGACCATGACCTTTACCTTACTTTCGCCCAAACCATGAGTTCACTAAAATAGGGAAGCTCCGCCGTAACGGGTCCAGTCCCGAAGTCGGTCCCTCTAATTGTGCGCAGGGGTTGGTTTACCAGAGGCCGCACCTCAAGCAACCCCGGCCACGTTCAAAACAAAGTTTAAACACCCAAATAAGGTGACTCATGGAGCAGAATAGGCAAGTTAGTTAGTCAAGAGGGTGCCATTATAGGGCCTCGTGTGGTTGTACGCTCGGTCTTGGTTCAAGAGGCGAGAACTTGGGTCCTAGGGTCGGCAAGAATGAGTCAAATAACCACATCCCCTGTGGTGGCTCATCCAAGCCTTTAGCATGTTTAACACTTTACCACTCACCACTGATCATACCACGTCAACCTGTCATACTAGGTTCATTCACAGCTCGGATTCATCAACCGGATGGATCAGAGTTTACCAACTAAGCATGGCTAAGCATAACAGATATAAAGGCTCTAGCAATGCACACAAGCGAGACCTAGTTATGCTAGGAACAGTGGATCAGGGAATTTAGGCGACAAGAGCATGCATAAGATAGGATAACTATAACTACCGATAAAAGACATTTGAATCGATGCGATAAATAGCAGAAACTGAAACACTTTGAAAACATGGGATCAGACGCTTGCCTTGCTCGTTGATAACCAAAATAGAAATAGATCTTCGGTATTCTTCTTCTTGAATAATACTCCAAGGATAAGTATTGGTCCTCAGTGTTGTCCACTCGATCTCGGACTCGTGTTCTATCGCGAAGAAGCAAACACCGGAAACGAATAACAACAATCAAGGCATGGCATTGATGCGCAAACAAGGATGATGGCATGACATATTAAAGAGATTGAAATTAAGCCCTATGAAAGGATCATCAATTTAAATGGGGTTGGAATGCATAAAACATTACAATTCCATAAACCCACACACACTATGAATGTGGTAATTAGGTTCTTCTATTTTGGACAGTGTTCAAGTTTCTTAACAATGCATCATTTTGATACCAAAATATAGATCTCATTTTTCTGAACATTTTGATAGGTCATTTGCATTTTTCTGACATACAGGGAATATTCTATGCATTTTACAAATTTCAAATACTTGCAGCAATTTTTCTGGAAATAAAATACTGCGCAGGAACTTTTTGTACATAGGGTCTTTTGACCCTCTGAGACTGACAGAGCGGCCCGGGCCACCTCAGTCGGCGTGCTGACCAGGTCGGCTAGGTCAAAGACCCAGCCCGACCTTTCTTCTCTGGCGCCAGTAACGGCGGCGGCCAGAGGAGTGGCGGCGCTAGGGCTTGGGAAGAGGAGGGGGCAAGGGTCCAATAGGACTAGGAGCTCACCAAGAGGTCGCCGGTGGGCTCGGTTTGGCCAAAGAGGGTCGGCCGGCGAGCAATTTTGGCGACAGAGGAGCTCGGGTCCGGTGAGGAATCGGCGATGCCGGCGGAGTTTGGAGGCGGCCTGGCTCGATTACTTCGGCTGGGAGCAAGAGGGCGGAAAGCCGGAGCTCCGGGGCTCGTCGGATAAGCAGGGGGAGGCATGGAGTGGCGAGGCTAGGCGGCGGCCAAGCTCAGGCTTGCAGGCGCAGCTGGGAAGAGAGCAGAGAAAGGAGAGAGGGCGATGGGGAGAGAAAGAAGGGCGGGGCGGAGTCGTGGCATCGATAGGCATCTCCAGAAGGCCGCCTCGGTTCCTAGAGCAAGCAGGAGGTGGCGAGTCGACGCCCAGGGAGCCTCCACGCAGGAGCTCTCTGTCTCAACGAAGAAGACAACCGAATTTTTGCAAAAAGCCCCCTGGCCATTGGAGATTTCTCTGAAAACTTTAAAACAGAACCATTTTGCATTGTATAGTGTTGCAAACTTGTTCCAAAAGGTTATGAAATTAACCAGGGCTTACATGTTAATTATTATGAGGTCGAAATGTGTTTACTTTGACATTTTCCAAATAATTTGAACACATGTTGCAGTTATTTAAACACAGGTTGAAATTGTGTTAATTTTAGGGTTTCAAATTTAATTCTTTTGTGCATAATTTTCTAGGAAAAAATAAATGATGCTCATGATGCACAAACAATTCCTAATTAGGGTTTGTTAAAACAGGGATGTTACAGATCTATCCCCCTTATAAGAATCTCGTCCTGAGATTCGTAGGTAGTACAAGAGAGAAGAGAACAAGGGTCACACCAGTTTTCAATGATCTTGTTGATCCCACGACGATCTTCTTTATAGAACGGATTGATTCATGACGTCACGAAGCTTCGATTCCTTCATTTGACAATGTTGCTCAGTTGCACTAAAGGAAAGAGGAAATAACTCTGGAATGATGGATCTTCTTGAAGATCGAGTATCTCATGTTCAACTCATGGAAGGAGTGTTTGTAAACATCTATTGAGATGGCAACATGAAACACGTCAAGGGTGACAAAGAAATTGAAGAAGTTTCAATTTTGGTAGGCAATGGTTCCACGCTTGACAACATAGGAAGGGACAAGGTAGCGAGGAGTTAAATTGCCTTTGGTACCATGAAGAAGCACTCTTTACAAAAATGAGTGATTCGTATAAACACACTTGAGTCATGCAACAAGAGAATTTTTGATTTCAGAATCATAGTAGCTCTTTGACATAGTTGCAGATACGAAGGAACCTCTTTATTCATCCGGTTCTATCAAAATATTTGCCAAAGATCATGATTCACTTCACACCACCAAGATGAATAGACAAGGAGAGAAACACGGGAGGATAACTTCTTTATTGGGATCCAACTCTTTGGCATGAAGAGACCAGTTACGAACATAAGTTAAAAGTTTGGGGTCCTTAGGTGGCTGACGAATTCACACAATGTGTGAGATGATTAGAACTTCGGGTATAAACAAAGGAAAGGGAACAACACTGACTAGCGAAGTATCAAGGATCATCCACGGCAACCTCTTTCAATAGTGCACGTGAACGAGAGGAAGGCTCTTCCAACATCCAGAACACATGCTTCGCGATGACACGAAGTTGGTTCTCAAAAGTTTCCAGCATTAGTGCCGATTGTTCAACATGAACTCCTCAAACATGGAGAAGATAAGAATGTCGTCAATGGGCTTAGCAACAAGCTTATCAAGATAGTCCAAGAAGACGGGCTCATATGTTGTATGAACAAGGCAAAAGTATTGGTCAGACCAAAGGCGTGAAGATGTACTACAGTGAAACACCACAAATAGAAACATCATCGAAATAGTCCTTGGGACTGAGTTTGATTTGATGATAGCCCAATCTCAAATGAAAGGTGGGAAGATAACATATCCAAAGAGGAGATACTATCTTGCTTCAACACGGACAAGCTAGAAAATCCCTTTAAAAAGGAATAACGTCGCATTGGGCTTTTGTCTTTCAACTCTCCAAGTTGTTGATTAAGCTCAACTAACTAGTCCAGGGTATCCAGCATAGATTCTTGGAGAAAGGAGCGATTCAGAGAACCAGCTTACCCATGAACCTGACATCACGGTCATGTGGCAACATGGCGATGCTTCTAGAAAGACATCTAGAATATCACGAACCACCGATATGTCACCTAGTTCAAGAGGAAGTTTGATTTTTAAGGCAAGACGATTTGGCCTTTAAGAGCTTTGGTATGAACCTAACTCTTTGACTGAAGATGGTGCGCCTGAATTATGGACTTGGGAACACAATCAAACTTTGCTTAGTGATCGGGTAACCAATCAAGCTAGGAATGACGCAAATGTCCTTGGGTTTCAAAGCAATAAGAATTGCTAAGAATCTGAGATGGCCACATCAATATGCATACCCAGCATTCCAAGCACGACCAGCTCAGAGGAAGGGTGAGTAAAGATGTGTAAGAGCATCACTTCATTAATAAGGCCATGAGACTCAGCACGACCTTTTGGTGTAAAGAGTGTGATACTCTAAGGTAGAATAGAACATAGGTTTGCATACCTCATATTCTACTGAGTATAACACTTTGACCTGGTCTTAGAAATGGACAAGGTACTGGAGTTTGTTTCTCCAGACACTTCAAAGAGAAGTATCTTGATGAACCACAAGAGTAAAATGCATCGAAAGAATCTAATGCATAATTACAATTTGGCTGCTAACTAGCAGACAAAGGTTGGAAAGTAACTAAAGAAGAGGAACACCTTCAGGAGGATCCTGGGATGTAGATGCATAGGTCAACACTCTTTTAGAAAAGAATGCATAAAGGGAAAGTGTGGCAAAGTCACAGACATAGAGATGGGATTCACAAAGAGAATTCTTATCGTGATCCATTTGGTTCCAAGATAAACCTCTGCCATAGCTATTTATAAGGGAAGTCCTTTGTTGTCGCGAGTCAATCACGACGACAACCACAAGCTTGGAATTAGACAGTTTGAGTTAATGTAAACTCATTAACACGAAGGGTTCAACGGAATGGATCTTGGGTTAAAGGCCAGCTTCATGTACTAGAATCCAGCACAATCCGGGACCTTCGGTTCAAGTCCAAGGGTTAGAACAAAGAGAAAGGAGTAACTACTAATTGAGTGACACAAAGGACACTATGATGTTGTAGTAAAAAAGGTAGCTTCCAGAACAAGGTATGGATTCGAAAGTAGCTAAGAACATTGGAAGGAGGCGTACAAGGCGAAAGGAAACCTTAAAGCCTAGAACAGAATGATGTGGAATCCACAAAGTAGAGAGATCATGATGGAAATAAATCTCTCACCTAAAACAAGAGAAATACAGAGCAAAGAAAACACACGAGACTCTAGAGAACTCAACCCTAGGTCAAATGATAAAAGTGACCTGCCAAAAAGGCACCTAGATTTTGAAAGATGAGAGAAGATGGCAAAAATTTTCAAATCAACTCGAGGTAAGGTGACTCAGAAGTAGAGCGATACCAGATAAGGAGTAAAAAGAAGCCTACTTAGAGTTTTCTTAGATACTTTTTAGCTTTCAAATAGTTTTCTCAAACACTAGACTCAACATCGACCAATAGCAAGGTTTTCCTACAGACAGTCCTGCTCTGATACCAAAGCCTGTGGGGACCCCCGGGATCAAGGCTAGACAAATCCAGACCTTCATCTGACATAAGCCTAACCGAGAGCTCGAGAGCCTTACAGTGAGGGAATCGGTAACACAATAGTGACTCTACGACTCAAAAGTAATATAGCAAGCTCTTAAAAGAGCAAAAAGCAAATTACAAGCAGAGGTCACTGACCTGTCAATCATCAATCAACGAAAGCGAAGTTATGCTATTAGACATATTAAGACCAAATGGCCTAAGAGGCCTGAAGCATAACGGCGACGTCCTAATCCATAGATTCCAGGCTGCCGCCTGGGAACCCCAAGCTACTCATCAATGTTGATGTCCGTCCAGAACCTTCGAAGAGAAACTTACTCTGCTGCAAAAATATCAACGAGGGGAGGTTGAGTACAAAAGGTACTCAGCAAGACTTACTAACCTAGTAGCTACCTATTAGCTACATGCCTGGTTAGAAAGGCCTTCTGGAGTTTCTTTGCATAAAGCAAGTTTTATTTGCATAAACAAGGAAGAAGAGAAGCTCGTCTATTTAGAACATTTGAAATGGGGTAAGAGAGCGATATCTTCGATCACCATTGAGACATCCACCGAACCATCATCTTATATGCACCGAGCAACAACTACTATTTAGATCCACCGAGCAATTGTAGCACCTTCCAAATCCACTGATCAACTTGATATTTCAAATCCACCAAATCATCATTAGCTGAGCCTATCCACCAGGATCACCCTCTCTTTCAACCTAGAGGAAGCATCCTAAGCACACTTTATTTGACAAGATTTATGATTAGGTTAAAGTTCTCTATGATCACAGAATCCGTTCCCAAGTCGTCCATAACCGTGGACACGGCTTTTCGAACAGATTTAACCCTGCAGGGGTGCACAACTTTACCCACACGTGCCAACCAACTCTTAACACCAGAATCATTAGCCCTCGTCCGTGGAAGGCCGGTAGAGGGTGGTCGACCATGACCTTTACCTTACTTTCGCCCAAACTATGAGTTCACTAAAAGAGGGAAGCCCTGCCGTAACGGGTCCAGTCCCGAAGTCGGTCCCTCTAATTGTGCGTAGGGGTTGGTTTACTAGAGGCCGCACCTCAAGCAACCCTGGCCACATTCAAAACAAAGTTTAAACACCCAAATAAGGTGACTCATGGAGCAGACTAGGCAAGTTAGTTAGTCAAGAGGGTGCCATTATAGGGCCTCGTGTGGTTGTACGCTCGGTCTTGGTTCAAGAGGCGAGAACTCGGGTCCTAGGGTCGGCAAGAATGAGTCAAATAACCACATCCCCTATGGTGGCTCATCCAAGCCTTTAGCATGTTTAACACTTTACTACTCACCACTGATCATACCACATCAACCTGTCATACTAGGTTCATTCACAGCTCGGATTCATCAACCGGATGGATCAGAGTTTACCAACTAAGCATGGCTAAGCATAACAGATATAAAGGCTCTAGCAATGCACACAAGTGAGACCTAGTTATGTTAGGAGCAGTGGATCAGGGAATTTAGGCGACAAGAGCATGCATAAGATAGGATAACTATAACTACCGATAAAAGACATTTGAATTGATGCGATAAATAGCAGAAACTGAAATACTTTGAAAACATGGGATCAGACGCTTGCCTTGCTCGTTGATAACCAAAATAGAAATAGATCTTTGGTATTATTCTTCTTGAATAATACTCCAAGGATAAGTATTGGTCCTCGGTGTTGTCCACTCAATCTCGGACTCGTGTTCTATCGCGAAGAAGCAAACACCGGAAACGAATAGCAACAATCAAGGCATGACATTGATGCGCAAACAAGGATGATGGTATGACATATTAAAGAGATTGAAATTAAGCCCTATGAAAGGATCATCAATTTAAATGGGGCTGGAATGCATAAAACATTACAATTCCATAAACCCACACACACTATGAATGTGGTAATTAGGTTCTTCTATTTAGGACAGTGTTCAAGTTTCTTAACAATGCATGATTTTGATACCAAAATGTAGATCTCATTTTTCTGAACATTTTGATAGGTCATTTGCATTTTTCTGACATACAGGGAATATTCTATGCATTTTACAAATTTCAAATACTTGCAGCAATTTTTCTGGAAATAAAATACTGCGCAGGAACTTTTTGTACCTAGGGTCTTTTGACCCTCTGAGACTGACAGAGGGGCCCGGACCACCTCAGCCGGCGTGCTGACCAGGTTGGCTGGGTCAAAGACCCAGCCCGACCTTTCTTCTCTGGCGCCAGTAACAGCGGCGGCCAGAGGAGTGGCGGCGCTAGGGCTTGGGAAGAGGAGGGGGCAAGGGTCCAATAGGACTACGAGCTCACCAGGAGGTCGCTGGTGGGCTCGGTTTGGCCGGAGAGGGTCGGCCAGCAAGCAATTTGGGCGACGGAGGAGCTCGGGTCCGGTGAGGAATCGACGACGCCGGCGGAGTTTGGAGGCGGCCTGGCTCAATTACTTCGGCTGGGAGCAAGAGGGCGGTGAGCCGGAGCTCCGAGGCTCATCGGATAAGCAGGGGGGAGGCGCGGAGTGGCGAGGCTAGGCGGTGGCCGAGCTCGGGCTTGCAGGCGCGGCTAGGAAGAGAGCAGAGAAAGGAGAGAGGGCGATGGGGAGAGAAAGAAGGGCGGGGCGGCGTCGTGGCATCGATAGGCATCTCGAGAAGGCCGCCTCGGTGCCCAGAGCAAGCAGGAGGTGGCAAGTCGACGCCCAGGGAGCCTCCACGCAGGAGCTTTCTGTCTCAACGAAGAAGACAACCGAATTTTTGCAAAAAGCCCCCTGGCCATTGGAGATTTCTCTGAAAACTTTAAAACAGAACCATTTTGCATTGTATAGTGTTGCAAACTTGTTTCAAAAGGTTATGAAATTAACCAGGGCTTACATGTTAATTATTATGAGGTTGAAATGTGTTTACTTTGACATTTTCCAAATAATTTGAACACATGTTGCAGTTATTTAAACACAGGTTGAAATTGAGTTAATTTTAGGGTTTCAAATTTAATTCTTTTGTGCATAATTTTCTAGAAAAAAATAAATGATGCTCATGATGCACAAACAATTCCTAATTAGGGTTTGTTAAAATAGGGATGTTACACGGCGCTGGCCAGAAGAAGCAGTGGCCAACGTGTACAGTTGATTTGGCCATGGACAAGCCGTGTGTGTTCCACACTTTCCAGCCGAGTAAGTCGGTGAATCATTGGACCAAAAACTATTCATGGCTAGACGACATATTGGCAGGTCGTGCAGGTCCTTTTGGGCCAGCTAGGCTTTCTGTCCTAGCAGCTCCATCGCCGCTGACATGTGCAAACACAGTTGCAGTCCCACCCAGGCCGGCTAATCCCAGAAGTCAGAATAACGCTGGAAATGCCGGCGTGAATCAGGTTGAACATAATTACAACCCAGAGTTTTATGCCGGCGGCCCTGCAGCGGGCCGGAATGAGTACAATGGAGCATGATCAAAGCTACATGTTCTTTGAGACCGAAAGAACTGACAAGCAGAGTTTGTACCGGCGAAGCTTGGAGGTAAATGTCGTTATGTCGGCTGTGCCAAAATTGATGTACTGGTCTGACCAGGCTATTGGCTAGGACATGGCGGATCATCCCAAGATCATGCCAATCCCCGGAGGATATGCACTAGTGATGGATCCGACATTCGTCGGGCCAGCAAACAATGTGAGGTTCAGCAAAGTCCTCATTGACAATGGAAGCAGCATCAACATCATCTACCGGGATACGGTGCAGAAGCTGGGCATGAAGGAAAACATGCTGGAGCCAAGTCAGACGACTTTCCATGGCATTGTGCCAGGACTTTCATGTGCGCTGATGGGCAAAATCTGGATAGATGTCATGTTTGGCAACCGGGATAACTGCAGAGTGGAGAACCTCATGTTCGAGGTGGTGGATCTGGAGAGTCCTTACCATGCATTGCTGGGTAGGCCGGCATTGGCAAAATTCATGGCTTCTACGCATGTGGCATATTTGAAGATGAAGTTGCTGGGGCCCAGAGGAGTGATTACCATCATTGGTGATTACAAGCGCTCGATGGCGTGCGCCTCGGCCGGATCTAATCTGGCCAAGACTCTGATCATAGCAGAAGAGAAGAAGAAGCTCAAGCGAGCAGTGGAGATTGCTGAAGCGTTCGTGGCTGGCAAACCTATACCGGGCATGACTAACCCGAATGGCACCACTTCCTTTCAAGTGGCCAAAGAGGTCAAGAAGGTGGCTCTGGACGAGCTTTTCCCAGAGCGTCATGCCCTCATAGGTGCCGGCCTAGACCCAAAATAGGAAAGCGAGCTCACCAGCTTCCTCCGTGAGAATCGAGATATCTTTGCATGGTCAACTCAAGACCTGCAAGGTGTGCCGAGGGTGTTGGCTGAGCACACACTGCATGTGAGGCCAGATGCTAAACTGGTGAAGCAGCTGCTCTGACGGTTTGCAGATGATAGACGAAAAGCGATTTGGGAGGAAGTAGCCAGGCTCCTAGCCGCCGTCTTTATCATGGAAGTGTTGCACCCGGATTGGCTATCTAATCTGGTCATGGTAGAGAAGAAGAAGGATGAGCCCGCCATAGTCAAGATATGGCGGATGTGTGTTGATTACACAAACTTGAACAAGGCATGTCCTAAAGATCCATTCCCACTCCCTCTGATCGATCAAGTGATTGATTCAATAGCCGGATGTGAACTGTTATCATTTGTAGATGCCTATTCTGGTTTCCACCAGATCCCTTTGTATCAGCCGGATCAAATAAAAACATCCTTTATTACCCCGTACGGGGCTTATTGCTATCGCACTATGCCGTTCGGCTTTAAAATGCTGGTGCAACTTACCAGAGGTGTATGCAAAAGTGTTTGCATGACCAAATAGACAAAAATGTGCAGGTGTATGTCGACGATGTAGTCATAAAGACCAAGGAAAGCCGGACTCTCATAGATGACCTCCAGGAAACCTTTGCAAATCTGAGAATATTCCGGATGAAGTTAAATCTGGCTAAATGCACCTTTGGTGTGCCAGCAGGCAAGTTACTTGGTTTCCTTGTCTCAAGCCGGGGTATTGAAGTAAATCCCGGCAAGATTCGTGCTATAGAGAAAATGAAGCCACCGAAAGATCTGAAAGAGGTACAAAAGTTCACTGGATGCCTTGCATCCCTGAGCCGTTTCATAAGCCGGCTAGGAGAGAAAGCTTTGCCATTGTACCAATTGATGAAGAAGTCCGACACATTTGTCTGGATGACACAAGCCGATGCAGCTTTCAAGGAGCTGAAGCAGATGTTGTCAACAACACCTGTATTGGCATCACCGTTGCCAAAGGAGCCGATGTTGCTCTATATAGCGGCTACCAACAAAGTTGTCAGTGCAGTGGTGGTAGTGGAGTGAGAGGAAGGAGGCAAATCCATGCAGAGGCCGGTATATTATTTGAGTGAAGTCCTTTCTACCTCAAAGCAAAACTACCCTCACTATCAGAAGATGACATATGGTGTCTATATGGCAGCCAAGAAGCTCAAGCATTACTTCTAGGAGCATCCAATCTGGGTAGTGGCAGAGGCCCCTATCTCGGAGATCATAAGCAACAAAGTTGCCAGTGGCCGGATAGCCAAGTGGGCAATAGGGCTTTCGCCATATACGCCTCAGTATGACAAGAGGGATACAATCAAGTCCCAGGTGCTGGCCAATTTCTTCATTGATTGGGTCGAGATACAATATGAGCCACCTTTGTCAGATGCAAATTACTGGAGAATGCATTTTGATGGGACCAAGACAATACATGGTTTGGGTGCCGGCATAGTTCTTACTTCACCCAAGAATAACCAGTTGAGATATGTTCTACAGATCCACTTTGCAGCATCGAACAATGTGGCGGAATATTAGGCACTTGTGCATGGCCTGAAAGTGTCCAAGGACATAGGCATTCGCTGGACTATGTGTTTCGGTGATTCGGATTTGGTGATCCAGCAGTGCTCCAGCATAAGGGATGCCCATGATGCAAATATGGCGTCCTATCGTTTCTTGGTTCAGCAGATAAGTGGCTACTTTGAAGGATGTGAGTTTCGGCATGTTCCCCGGGCTCAAAATGATGCAGTCAATACACTGTCTAAGTTGGGATCTTCCAAAGAATCAATTCCCCCAGTATTTTGCTGGAGCATCTGAGGAAGCCGTCGATCAAGCCTTCGCCGCAATCAACATCCATATATGTTCCATCGAGCCCAGAAGAAGCAGTTCCAATGGAGATAGATGCCGGCGCTAGTTTAGATAACCCGGGGACTGCTCTCTTAGTCCCGGGGACTGGGCCGACATACGCGGTGACTACGGTGTTCCGAAGCAGAAGCAAAGGCAAGGGCAAGATGTATCAGGAAGTTGTTCTGGCATACCCAGGGACTGCTCCAGCATACCCGGGGACTGCTCTCTCTGTCCCGGGGACTTCGCAGCCCATGGAGATCGATTATGTGTTAGTCAAAGTGATGGAGATAGATCAAACAGTGTTCACTGTTAGGGAGGTGCCCTCATGGGCACATCCGATCATGGATTTCATGGTCAATGGCCAAGTACCAACGGCCAGGAGATGCTCCGGGAAATTTATCAGGGGGAGTGTGGACACCATGCTTCATCCAGGGCTCTAGTGTCAAAAGCATTCCGGTACGGGTTTTACTAGATGATGGGACTGCAAGAGGCAGAGGACTTGGTTTGGAAGTGCAATGGATGTCAGAGGTATGCCCACCAAATTCATCAGCCGGCATCAGCATTGAAGATTATTCCGCTGACCTAGCCCTTTGCTGTTTGGGGCCTGGACATGGTCGGAGCATTTAAGCCGGCAAGAGGAAAGATGACGCATATTCTGGTCATGGTGGACAAGTTCACCAAGTGGATTGAAGTGAAGCCAATAAGCAAATGTGATGGCCACACAACACTAAAATTCTTGAAGGACATAATCTTGAGATATGGTGTTCCTCATAGCATCATCACTGACAATGGGTCAAATTTTGCCCAAGGGCCATTTGCCAGATATTGTGAGGAGGTGGGAATCTGGCTAGACATTGCGTCGGTCGCTCACCCTTGTACCAATGGCCAAGTAGAAAGATTAAATGGACTAGTATTATGCAGCATAAAACCCCGGTTGATAGAGCCACTGGAGAAAAGTCCCGGCTGCTGGCTAGATGAATTGCCGGCAGTACTTTGGAGCCTGAGAACATCTCCGAAATGATCCACCGGCTATACGCCATTCTTCCTTGTGTATGGGGCAGAAGCAGTGCTTCCAACCAACGTAATACATGATGCACCAAGAGTGGTGCTATATACCGAGGAAGAGGCTAAAGAAGCCAAAGAAAATGATGTCGATTTGCTGGAAGAAGCAAGAGAGTTAACATTGTCAAGAATGGCAATATATCAGCAGAACCTCAGACGCTATCATGCGCAGAAGGTGAATCCAAGGAGATTCCAAGAGAGAGATTTAGTGCTCCGGCTAAGGAAAGGCACAGAGGGCCGGCATAAGCTAACACCTCCATGGGAGGGGCCATTCATTGTGAGCAAGGCTCTGCACAATGATGCCTACTACCTTATAGACGCGCAGGCTCCTAAGAAGAATCAGGTGGACAGGTTCGGAGAAGAAACCAAGAGGCCATGGAACATAGCTCTGCTATGTCCTTTTTACTCCTGAGAAGCTTAATGTATATATTTCCATTTTGTTTTCAATGTGGGCACTGTATGCCGGCACAATACTAATGAATGAAATGTTGGCACCCCGAGGAAGATCGGGCAATGCCTCCTGTATATTTCTTTGTCTATTCCAGTTTTCGTTTATATGCCGGCTGGCTTGATTTGAATATTTCCTATGTCAGCCTAAAATGTGTCGGCACCGAAGGCCACTCTTTGACTTAGCAGCTGTCCGTATCTCGGCTTCATGTCTAGCAAGAGTAGATGCTGGAGATTGTCTACACATGGAAAACGGCTAAGGAAAGATAAAACAAGCGAACCCGACATTTATTTTTGTGCAAAGTTAAAACTTGGTGTGTTGGATGATTTGAAGTTTAATTTTCAAAGTTTAAGTACTGTATGTTTAATAAAGCAACCTTGAGACTCATACGTCAAAAGCCAAAAAAGGTAGACAAGTAGCCAAGGTAGTGGAGTTAAGGAAACAGGAAAACAAACTCGGTGACTTAGCCAAAAGATGATCCGGCTTTAATAAACAAGCAATCAAAAATAAAACTTGTTCAGGTAGCAAACCAAAGCAAATAGAGTATATCTTACAACTGCACCCGGCATACCGGGGATCTGATAAAACTTAAAGTGTTTTTGTCGCAAAGTATAAGAGACAGGGGCGGAGGCTGAACCGCCGGCAGGTGGAGCAGTAGCAGTGGAAACATCGGCATCCGGAGTGCCGGATCTAGCAGAAGGAATCAAAGCATCACCTCTAGCCGGCGCAGATCGCTGGGCCAGAGCTTCAACACCGGCATTGCCGGCATCTTCAGTTTCCTCCTCATCCTGGCTGGAGTCAGAGCCTTCAGCATCACTAGCATCGTCCTTCTTCTCCGGCTCGCGGATGTCCCGGACGAAGACTTCTGTGTGGGCGTAATCCACATAGCTATGGGCCAGCTCCTGACGCCGCCGGATAAGCTCCGGGTCTGTGGTCCACATGGACCCTTCGCGCACAGAGCGCAGAGTCTCAAGATCAGCTTTCTCATACCAGGATAGGAAGTAGGTGAGGGCTTCATCGGCTCCAACCCGTGCCCTGGAGTCCCGCCATTCCCCAACATGAACCTTGGACAGCTGCAAGTCATTGCCAAGATCAGCGGGATCTGTAGGAGTGGTCTGTCCCGGCCAGAGACCTTGGTGTGCTTGCTGGGCACCAAGGAAGAGGTCATCAGTATATGCGGTCATGGCATTCTTGCGGGCTTCTAGGGTGATCAGCTGCTCTGACATGTCCCAGTTGGGTGAGTCAACCGGGACATTCCTGCTCAGCGGATCCACCTGCAGGTCCTTTTCAACGTCTTCAGCGGAAGCAGGGAAGAGGGCTGAAAAACAAAAAAGACATCAGAAATAGGAGTATATGTCGGCATGATTGTTATGCCGGAAAGATTGGTGGTATGTCGGACGGGATATATTGGGCAAAGTAAAAGTCAGAGGATTTGAAAGCTTACTGGCGAGATCAGCATTGAGCCGGGCAATATCAACTTCCCACTTGGTGGCCTGCTCCTTCAAGCTGTCCAGTTCTGCCTTGGATCCGGAGGCCCCAGCCTCTGAAGTTACGAGCATCTCCTGGGTTTTCTTAAGTTGGCCATCCCTCTATTCCTTCTCGTCCAGAAGCTCAGCAATTTGGCCCTGTAGCTTGGAAATCTCGGCCTTGTAGCCGGCATCCCTCTCATCCAGCTGTTTGGCCACATCCACTGAGGACACGCAGTCCCGGTGGCGAGCCTCCAGTGCTGCTTTTTCATCTGCAAGGATTTGAAATTAAAAGAATAAGAAAGGATTTGAAGTTAGAAGACAGTGATAAAGACAAAATGATTTGAAGTACAAAGTGGTTATATAGGCGGGGTCTAGTTATAGGTTAGGTGGCCGTCTATCCGGCTGCCGGCTCCTCCATGGCTGTGTCTTCAGCGTGATCTTCTGGCCCTGCCTTGTCCTCGTCTGATGATTGCACTTTATAAAGCGCCTTCTCCCCCTTGGACCGGCATCTGGGAGGCATATGCCCTCCCTTTTGCCTCGGATCCTTTCATGGGGAAGGCTCTTGCTCGCTTGTTGGTGGAGTCCAGACGTGGCGTGCGTCACTCCTGTCCTTTGCCTCTGTCGACCTTATCGAGGCCAGGCCACTTTCGGCGACACATCAGTTGGAGGAATCTTGTCTTCATCGCCCGGCTCTAGCTCTCCTCGGTGGAGTCGCCAGCCGGCTGCTAGCGCAGCTGGCCCTTCGGGCAGAGCCGGTCTTCTTATCCTAGCACCGTGGAGATTCCTAGGACGCCAGTCGGTAGATGGCACGGCCCTTGGCATGCCCTAGAAGTCATCCCCACGACAGCCCCCGATGACTAGGATTTGAAGCTCAGATCGAGCTTATATGCTGGATATGTGGATTTGAGAATTCTATCAAGTTCTTATTTTGAAGATCCAGCACAGGTGCTGCGCACCTATCTCGGCCCTTGGTGACTAGGATTTGAAGCTCTAATAGAGCTGGTATGATGGATTTGAAATTCAGCTAAGTTAAAAAAGGTATTGGAAAATCCCGGATGTCCATATTCTGGACAGCCGGCATTTTCGGGGACTGGGGAGATATAAGGATAAATATTTACAGTAGTGGCATCGGCCACGCGGTAGAGTCTCTGCTGAATGCTGAACAGCTCACTAGCAATGGCTATGGGCTTGGCCGGTATGTTAGGTGGGCTTGCCAGTTGCAAGTGTCTGAGTCCCGGCCAATGTCTTCTTTTGGCCAGAACTGGTTGTGTCCATAACATCGGCGACATTCCACTTCATTCAATATTCCTTGAGGGAGCCGAGGCTGTTGTCACTTTTTGTCCGCGGAGAAACACGGCCATCAAGTTCTAGAGTATGAAAAGAGCTAACATGGGCCGCTCCTTTGCTGGTGTGGAGTGTCATGCCAGTACTGGCAGGGGGAGTGACACCCTTCTCTTTGATAATCTTGGTCATCTTGAATGTTGGCACGGCCTTGGCAGGTGCCGGCGCTGGAGTCATGGTAGGGGTGCTGGTCTTGGCAGGAGCGGTCTTCTCCGGAGTTGGAGTCTGAGGGGCTGGTTTTTCCGGTATGACCGGCGTAGCTTGTCCCGGAGCAGCTTGTTCCGGCTTGGCCCGGACCTCCGGCACATCAGGAGCTTTCCCTTTGTCTATGTTGTCGCTCTTGCTGCTAGCACCAGCATTATCAGCAGTTCCGGCGCCGCTGGTATCAGCACCGGTATTAGGGGCATCCTATTGAGCCCCCGTGTCCATGTGGACATTGGGGGCAGAAGTGTCTTGTTCCGGTGGAGGATTGTCCTTCGCCGGGGTGGAAATCTTCTCGGGCGCATGCGAAGATGCCCGCGCCGGAGAGGTAACCGGGCTCATTGCTGGCATATCCGGGCGCACTGGAGAAGCCGGCTTATCGGTGTGAGGGCTGGCACTGGAGCTGGAGGCATGCTCTAGAGCAAGTGGAGCTCTGAGGAGGAAAAGAATAAGTTAGAAGGCAAAAGAAGAGAAGTGCAGGAAATGATGAAAGGGGGAAGAAACTTACCCCGAGGCAACTGGCCTCTATTTCCTTGGGAGAGGCACACCGATCTTCTGTCTCTTCATCTTTTTAACAGGTTCCGGCTGAGGCCGGACACCACGCTTTCTGCCGGCACGTGTGCCGGGGCGAAGTCCCTAGTTTAGAGGGGCAGCATCTACTACTTCATCGTCCGGGATAGCTGGTGATGGCATAGTGGGAAGAGCATAAGCGAGGGCTGTCGAATCAAGATACATCCGGCATTCCCCGTCAGAATCATCATCACTCCAGTCTTGAATCGAATGCCGGGAAGAGGAAGCCTTACCCACGGCAGAAGCAGTGCGGGTGTTCTTGGGCATCTTGTCTTCGTGATCCGGATCTTCAGGATCTGGCATAGTGCAATCTGGAGCGATGGTGATCCGGGAGTTCTCTAAGTCATGGAAACTGAATTTCTGCAAAGGAGAAAGAAAGTTAGTAAACTGGAGCAAAAGCAAGGAATATACCCGCGTGAATAATATGTCGGATAAAGCATTGATATATCGAGTAAATGGTTTACCATCGGGGCAGGGCGGTCTCGGCTGTATGGTTCAAGCTCCCACATGAAAACAGTTTGCGCAGTTTTACAGATATCTTTCACCCGCCGCAGAATGTCGACGGGGCTCAGTTCATGTGTAGAATGTTGGGTGGGGTCCATAGCCCGCTCATCTAGCATATCTTGTGAGACCGACGCTGAAGAGGAGAAACTCGCTAGCTAATGAAGCAAGCGATGATGTCCTCCGGCATTAGGCCGGCACTGGAGAGTTCGCCCATATCCCGGTGGAGGGCATTGACAATTCCAACAGAGTTCCTCAGATTATAAGTCTAGTTCTTCATCTCGTGGGGCGGGACATCAACATAATCCGGCAGATTGATCAAGTCCACCTTAGTAGGGTTCTTCACGTAGAAGAAGGTCTTTTACCATTTTTTTCATGATTCCAGCAGCTCAATCTTCGGAAAGTCGGAGTCCTTCCGAGACATAATGGTGGCTGCGCTGCACTGTGTCATGGGATGGTCCTTCTTCTCCTTAGCAGTTTTCGGCGGAGCATTCTTATCCCGGGGTTCCTAGGCACTTTGCTTTCGCAGTTGGAAGTACTTGGACCACCCTTGGACGAAGGCTTATATGCCGGCGTAGCCCTTGGAAAAGGCGGCGAATGCCGACAGAGTCATAACTGCGTTTGCCGACAGATGATGTGGCTGGAGCTCGTAGTAATCCAAGAAGTCCCGAAAAAAGTCACTAGCCAGGAGAGTGAATCCTTGCTCAAAGTGTGCTATGAAAACCACCCTCTCAGTGGCCTCAGGTGCCAGGACTACTTCGCCGGCGGGCAGCCGGCATGATACTCTAGCTGGGACGCGCCGGGTGTTCGTAATCCACTCTATGTTGGCCGGGGTAACTTCGTACCCTTCCGAGCCGGAACGTCCCTGAGGTTGAGCCGGATTACTGTCTTCTGGCGCAGAGGTGGCCGTCATACTGGAGGAGGCCATTGATTTGGCCGGGACAGGGCGTGAGAGCCAGAGTCTCATAGTGTCAGTCCTAGCAGAGGCAGATAAAGGGGGAAAGTCAGTCTCTCCGAGAAATAGATCTGGCACAAGTTAGCAGGAATGTTAGATCTATGGTCGCAGTTAAATCAAGAATAATTTAGGGGAAATCCTACGACGAAGAACTATGAACTTCACCGAGAAGGATACGAGCAATGCTAACTGAATCAACCATATGTCAAGCTAAGTAATAAATGGAGATCTGGGCAGATGGAGTTACCAGTGCAAAGCTACAAAGATGCATGAAGGAAGAGGAACATGGAGAGGAGGAATAACTCACCAAAGTTATGGCGTCGGCGGCGGTGCAGTACCAAGCTCATAGTGAAGAAGAGGACTTCAGCGAGCCCGAGCGGTACACTGTCGGGGAAGAAGAGAAGCGGCGGCATTGAGAAGGAGGCTGGGGCATCGTGGGAAATGGCGCTAGCGTGAACTGGAACGGCGGCGGTGCAGACTCGCGGTGGTCCGGCGGAAGAGAACTCGAGGGGAGGAGCCAAAGGAAGAAGAAGGAGTGGGGTAGAAGTGGCTAAGTTACCCCGCTCCCCTATTTATACCCCTGGGCAGAGGTCGTGGGCATAGTGGGAGTGTTCCACTAACCTGACAGTTACTGCGCACGTGTGCCACGTGTGGGGGCTACGTAGGGCGGCGGTTCGAATAACCGCGCCACTAGGCGCATAATGGCAGTGATTGTTGCGGTTATTAATAGCAATGATCACACTGCAAACCGTCACTTGATGTGACCGTTCGTGGTGGCAGAGCAGTTACAAGTTTTGAGGCGGTGTGTCGGACTTGGCTTCTCAAGGAAGATTGAGATAAGTGCCAGCAAGATCAATGAGAAACATGTTCCATCCGGAATACCCTCGGGACCGGCCAGAATATTTTTTAGAGAAGAAAGAAGTGCCGGTATACTGGCAGATGGCTGGTATATGAATTAACGTCTGACATATAAGTTAATCTCCGGCATATAAGTAAGAGCCGGGATATCATAAAAGAGGAGATAGTATGTTGAACCTGCCAAGGCCCCTCAGTTAAAACTGGAGGACCTCGACAGCTTCGGGGACTAATGTCGGGGGGATGACCCATGGTAGGGTCAAGAGACTAGAAAGAGATGGGATAAGAGATTGACTTTGTTGTGTTTGACCAAGATTGGGCCTGGCTGGCATAGAGGAGTATCGGCCAGGCCGGCATATAAGCCGTATCCCGGGTAGTATTCAGAAGTGTCGGCATAGCCAGAATACATTGAGTAATATGCCGGTATATATAATATGCCGACCTAACCAAATTGATATATTGTGCAGGAACAGGGCATGCCGGATTACCCAACTAGGGGTCGGTGGTCCGGTATATAGGTCCAGGATGTGACCAACGGTTATATCCGGGATACAGAAGTCAACTAGAGGGTCAGATCCCTACAATCAAGGAGAGAACCTTCCCAGCATGGAGGAAGATCATGATGACAGAGTGCACAGTGCTAAAGTACTGTCCTTGCCACCACAGTGGTAAGGTCATAGTCAAGGAAGTACAAGGTACAGGGATGGTGAGTCCCATCGAGAGCAATCAGGGATAAAGTCAAGGGTGGCTGCCATCGTCACCTTGTCCTATTTGGACTGTAGTTGGTGTCATCTGCTACCAGATAACCGTTGTAACCCTGGCCACCACTATATAAGGTGGCACAGGGAGCCCTAGCCAAGGGTTGGTCACACTCTAGTCTCTCAGTTCATAGTTCATCTTCCTCCTCTCACAGAGAGCTTGGAAGCACCATTGTTATATCTCCATCGATCCAGATATATACCAACAGTAGTGTAGGAGTAGGGGTGTTATCTCCTTACAAGAGGCCCAAACCTGGGTAGATCATGTGTTCTTGTCTGTCGTGCTTTTCAGTACGTTTCTCTCTCCCGAATCCTCCAGCACCTAGTTTGGCCCCTACTTTAGCCATCCCATGGCATATGTTGTTTCACCACGACGACATTAACCACAAAATCGTCATCGTGCTCAGGATGGAAACAAAAGACATTCAAGCAAGAATGGAGCAAAACAAGTTTTCACAAGAACACGGTGAATGAGATTTGCAGGAAACTAAAAGTTCTTGACATTAAGCAGGCGATTACATAAAGAGGGCCACGCTAAGGGCCGATGCAGCAAAAGGTGCTCCCCCACCCTAGGCTCCAGGAGTCTTCTGCTGATGAGGCCGCTGTCGAGGAAGGAGCCTTGGGGGCGCTCGCCATTCAAGGCCAGACGGAGTAGGCGCGGGCAAAGACGGAGGTGTCGACGACGCGGACGCAGAGGAAGGGCGACTCGGTGCGCCGGGTGAAGATGAGGGACCAGCCCATCTTCAGGTCGTAGTCCTCGACGAACTTCGGCCAGCCGTCATGGAGGTAGCTCTTCCCCATGGTGTCGTGGCAGATCTCGACGGGGTACAGCGGCTGGCAACCACTACCCTCCTCCACCATGGCACACATCAGGGGGTTCCTGATACATCGCAAACGTATCTATAATTTTTGATGCTCCATGCTTGTTCTTACACCATTTGCTTAGTGTTTTGTTACACTTCATGGCACTTTTATGCATTTTCCGGAACTAACCTATTAACAAGATGCCATAGTGCCAGTTCCCTGTTTTTCTGCTATTTTTGTGTTTCAGAAAAGTTACACAGGAAATATTCTCGGAATTGGACAAAACAAAAGCCGAACCTCCTATTTTTAACGAAGCTTTGCGAAGATCGAAGATGACACGGAGAGGGGCCAGGGGCCAGCCTCACCACTAGGGGGCGTAGCCTAGCCCCTGGCCGCTCCCACCTATGGTGAGGGCGCCCTGGTCCACTCCTGACGATGCCCCTTTGCCTATAAAGTCCCCTCGATGGGAAAAACCTAAAGGACGGATTGCTTTTTCCCAGAAACATTCTGCAAGCCACCGCCGTCGCCGTCGCGAGATCGGGAGGATCCAGGAGCTCTTCCCGGCATGCTCTCGGAGAGGGGAAACCCTGCCGGAGGCCTTCTACACCACCATGGTTGCCTCCGGAGTGATGTGTGAGTAGTCTACCTTGGACTACGGGTCCATAGCAGTAGCTAGATGGTTGTCTCCTCCACCATGTGCTTCATGTTTAGATCTTGTGAGCTGCCCCACATGATCAAGATCATCTTTATGTAATCATACATGTTGTGTTTTTTGGGATCCGATGAGTATTGGTACTATGTCAAGTTGATGTGCTGAAATTATATCTTATGTTATCTCTATGTTGTTTATGATCTTGCATGCTTTCCGTTGCTAGTAGCTATCTTGGCCGAGTAGATGCTAGTAACTCCAAGAGGGAGTATTTATGCTCGATAGTTGGGTTCATGCCTCTATTTAATCCGGGGGAGTGACAGAAACCTCTAAGGTTGTAGCTGTGTTGTTGCCACTAGGGAGAAAACAACATTCTTGTGTCTAAGGACATTTGCTTTGTTTGCATTACGCACTTTGCTTAATGCAATTATCTGTTGTTCGCAACTTAATACTCAAGGGGTCCTTGGATGATTCCCCACGAGTGGATTTTTAGTCATAGATGCAGTTGGATGGCGGTCTATGTATTTTGTTGTAATGCCCAGAGTAAGCCTCATAGTGATCCTCGTGATGTACGTATATTATCTTTACTCTATCAATTGCCCAACTGTAATTTGTTTACCCAGCATGTGCTTTTTATCTTATGGAGAGACACCACTAGTGAACTGTGGACCCCGGTCCAATTTCCTTTACATTGTTACACCATTTTACTTAACTCGCACGGTTTACTTACTTGCATTACTATTATCCAATTACCGCTCTATACGCTCATTCCTTTGTTTACAACAAACCGGTGAGATCGACACCCTCATCGTAAGTTGGGAGCAAAGTATTTGTTTGTGTTGTGTGCAGGTTTCACGTTGCTGCTAGGTGAAGAAGCTCCTACGCACCAGCAAGTTGTCTGGCGCCATCCGGAGTGTCGCGAAGCTAGCAAGCATCACCTTCTTAAGATCAGCTCTCTCCTACTGGATTGATTACCTTGGTTTCATAACTAAGGGAAAACTTGCTGTTGTGCTCATCACACCTTCTCTCGGGGTTCCCAACTGGTCGGTTATTTACATCATCAACACTGCACCATCAACAAGTTTTCTAGCGCCGTTGCCGGGGAGAGAGAAGACTTCTGCAAGGGAAGTCTTGCACGCACAATCTTTTACTTTGTTTATTGTTTTGCTTTACTTTATTTTTGCTTGCATTGTTTTATCAAAAATACAAAAAAATTAGCTTCCTTTATAGTTGTTACTTTATTACTTTTAGTTCATTATGTTGTTCCCTAAGTATGCTTTGGAGGACCTCTCAGTAGGTAGTGGTTCTATTATTGGGAAAGGTAACATTGAGGAGTTCTTTAATCATATTAGTATGCATAAAGATGTTGAGGATAAATCTTTGGCTGAGCTTGCTCCTAGTTATGAAGTTGCTGCTGCTTATTTAGTTCACATATTGGAGGCTAGGTTTGTTAACCTTAATCCTTTTAGGCAACAAATGTTTCTTAAGCTTCATGATATCGAAGACTCCGAAAAGAAAGATTTTATTTTGGAGACCTTGCGTAGAGAATTTAGGGATGTTGCTATTGAAGCTAGGAAAGTTTTTGAGCTTTTTAATATGCTTGGCTCGCCTGTTAATGTTGTTGGTACAAACAATGAAGAAACCAAAGTACCAATACCTAGCAAACTCTTGGGATTGCATGAAGCTTTGGAAAATAATTTTGATTGGATCTGTCCTAAAAATATTTTTAGTGAATTGAGTGAACCAAAGCGTGATCACAAGGGGTCTTCAAAAACTTATGTGGATGCAATACAATGTCTTATTGAAAAGACTTCTGCAATGAATCTTAATGCTTCTTTTGATATTACTTGATTTGTACTTTCTGCGCCTAGCTCAAAGGCGTTAAAGAAAAGCACTCTTGGGAGATAACCCATTATTTTAATTTCAATTATTTTTCCTTTATTTGAGTCTTGGAAGTTATTACTACTGTAATAACCACTCCTTATCCTTTTTATTTTGTTTTTGTGCCAAGAGAAACCTCTAATTTGAGTGAGGTAAGATTTGGGGAAGTTGCTGTCCTGAAACAGATTTCGGTGCTTCACCATAAACATTTGTGAAAATTCTCAGGATATCTTTTTGACCTGTGATTTCTTGTGCATATGCCCCAGGTTATATCCAAACTTTCATTAGTTTAACACTTTTCGATTTGAGCAAAAGAAAACCCTCGAAAAAATCGAACTTTGTCAGCTGTTCTGTTTTGACAGATTTCTGCCACTATTTGTGTTTGCCTCTCGATCGCATTCTGTTTGAGTTCTTTTGATCACGGAACTTTTGAGGAAGTTGCTACAGTAGTTTATGCTTTATATGTGGTGTTTTTTAGTTGAAAACTGAACCAAAAAGGGTTGTTTATTATTATGCTTATGCTAACGTTGCTAATAGAATTGTGTTGAGTTTTGTATGAAGGAATTTTTCAAGTGTAGGGATTGGAGAATGATGAGATGAGATGAAGAATGGACAAAAGCTCAAGATTGGGGATGCCCACACACCCCATGAAATATCCAAGAGGTACAAGCATCAAAGCTTGGGGATGCCCCTGTGGCACCCCTTCTTCATCGGCAAAAATTAGGTCACCTTTCAAAACACTATATTTTTATTGCTTCATGCACTATGCGTTTTTCTTGGAGCGTCTTTACTTTATTTTTTATTTTTATTTTGTTTTGTTTGCTGCAATAAATGGTTGGACCCCAACAAATTTCTTTTGGAGGAGATGTACTCGTTTTTCATTTGCCAAGAGCACTCCGTTTTTTACTCTTATCATTCAACGACTGTTCTCTTTTTCTGCTACTGCGTTTATCTTTCGTTTTTTTGCCTTGATTTTTGTTTAGATCTTGTTTTATCTTTGCAGCAAGGTGTATTTGGACCTCTGGTCTATGTTGGTATTCATCAAAAAAGTTGTTTCAAAAAGGTTCGAATGGTGTTGGAAAAGAGAAAAAGTTTCATGCAAAAAAGTGGTACAAAAAGGAGCTTGTTTAGACCGCGGCTTAGCCTTTTTCATGCCATGCTTGATGTCGTTTTGATAGTATGCTTAGTGATTTTTGTTGTAGCATGACTTGTCTCAAATGACTGAGATTGCTTAATGAGCCTTTGAAAAAAATCATGTGTTGTTTTATTATGTGGAAGCATTTATTTGGTTTTCTCCTTGATGCTTTATTTGGGTTGACCTGGCGCATGCTTACAACATGTTAGACTCATACAAAGTCGCCATAAGCCTCTATGATCATTTAGTTTTTGACTTTTGATGCCATTTTATGCTTCTCTTAATGTTGCTTTGTCGCTTTGCATGATTATGGCCATTTTTGATCTCTTAGTTGGTCGCTCCCAGTCTTTTGCTAGCCCTCGTTTTGTACTGAGTATGAGCTCTACTCATGCATCCAAATCCCAAAACCAAGTTATGCCAATGTGTCCACCATACATACCAATTAGCAATTTGCTATTCCAAGTACATTTGACTTGCTTTTATCTATCATTCGAATTAAACTCTTATCAGTGTTATGCGAAAATTGGCCAGTAAAGCTCTCACGAACCTGATGGCACACTTTACTTTTCTCGTTTTAAAAATTTGACATTGTGGCTCTTTTATGTTGACGTTATGCTTGCAAGTTGTAAGTTGGAAATTAGCCAAACCATGCAGTCATGGGGTAAGCTTTCAACATTGCACTTCTTATTTGAGTTGATATCGTGATCTTTTGTTTATGGATACTCGCGATGTGAAACAAGTTGGGAATCTTGCGGGATCATGGAGTTTTTATATGTGTTAGAGAAATGCCTAGGCCACTAATCTAAGCCATGCATAATTCATGGTGGAAATTTACAGCATGCCTATAGTGGACATTCGACGATGCATCTCAAAATAAAAAGCTATATCAATGGTAAATAAAAGAGATGTCGAGGTGTTCATTGTCTGTTTGTCCTATCATTTTGATGTGGGCTTGTTCCATGTCAACGGGCACAGAGGAACCCCGTTGGTGGTTCTCAATGCTACACATATACTTACAATGACAAGAGCTTGCTTGGGACCCTAAGTCGAGTAGCATGAGGTTTGGGTATTTGTACTTCACAGGACACGAGGTTTTCAACTTATGATTTGTCAAGCATATGCTTCATAAACATTCTTGCATTAACTTTAACCATTCAAGATGCCTATGATGGGGGCAATGAGAGCTCAAAGCTAGTAAGTACCATAATTTTTGAAGGTTTATAAAACTTGCAATCACTGCTTCCCTCTGCGAAGGGTCTTTCTTTTACTTTTATGTTGAGTCACCACCTTCTACCTTTATGCACCGTCTAAGAGAGCATAATTGCCATTCTGAGTATAATGTGCATTGTCCCAAAGTTATCATTGATTGATTCATTATTTTGGCTTCACTTGTTCTTAAATTATTTGTATCTAGTCGCCCTCTTAAACTTGAAGGTGTCCTATGCATTTATGTTTTGCTATTCCATGAGGGACAAGTTGAAAACCATTTGCTATGTTTTCCATATGATTTGAACACACGTTTGACATTCATTGTTTCATTATTCATGATCTTTCGTTTGTGTTCTTCTTCATGTTATAACATGGTTGCTAAGTTTCTTATTGTCAAGATTATATCTTTTATGCCCATGTTTTAAGTTCTTTTGATCCCAGCACTCAATGCTTACTTAGATGACCAAGATTGTGATGGTGCATGTCACCTCAAAAATTATTCTTTTCTTATCACTTACCTACTCGAGGATGAGCAGGAGTTAAGCTTGGGGATGCTTGATACGTCTCAAACGTATCTATAATTTTTGATGCTCCATGCTTGTTCTTTCAACATTTGCTTAGTGTTTTGTTACACTTCGGGGCACTTTTATGCATTTTCTCGAACTAACCTATTAACAAGATGCCACAGTGCCAGTTCCCTGTTTTCAGCTGTTTTGTGTTTTAGAAAAGTTACACAGGAAATATTCTCGGAATTGGACGAAACGAAAGCCAAACCTCCTATTTTTACCGAAGCTTCGCGAAGACCGAAGATGACACAGAGAGGGGTCAGGGGCCAGCCTCACCACTAGGGGGCGTGGCCCAGGCCCTGGCCACGCCCACCTATGGTGACGGTGCCCTAGTGCACTCCTGATGATGCCCCTTCACCTATAAAGTCCCCTCGATGGGAAAAACCTAAAGGACGGATCGCTTTTCCCAGAAACATACTGCAAGCCGCCGCCATCGCCGTTGTGAGATCAGGAGGATCCAAGAGCTCTTCCCGGCACCCTGCCAGAGAGGGGAATCCCTACCGGAGGCCTTCTATACCACCATGGTCGCCTACGGAGTGATGTGTGAGTAGTCTACCTTGGACTACGGGTCCATAGCATTAGCTAGATGGTTGTCTCCTCCACCATGTGCTTCATGTTTAGATCTTATGAGCTGCCCTACATGATCAAGATCATCTTTATGTAATCATACATGCTGTGTTTGTTGGGATCCGATGAGTATTGGTACTATGTCAAGTTGATGTGCTGAAATTATATCTTATGTTATCTCTATGTTGTTTATGATCTTGCATGCTTTCCGTTGCTAGTAGCTATCTTGGCCGAGTAGATGCTAGTAACTCCAAGAGGGAGTATTTATGCTCGATAGTTGGGTCCATGCCTCTATTTAATCTGGGGGAGTGACAGAAACCTCTAAGGTTGTAGATGTGATGTTGCCACTAGGGAGAAAACAACATTCTTGTGTCTAAGGACATTTGCTTTGTTTACATTACACACTTTGCTTAATGCAATTATCTGTTGTTCGCAACTTAATACTCAAGGGGTCCTCGGATGATTCCCCATGAGTTGATTTTTAGTCATAGATGCAGTTGGATGGCGGTCTATGTATTTTGTCGTAATGCCCAGAGTAAGCCTCATAGTGATCCTCGTGATGTATGTACATTATCTTTACTCTATCAATTGCCCAACTGTAATTTGTTTACCCAGCATGTGCTTTTTATCTTATGGAGAGACACCACTAGTGAACTGTGAACCCCGGTCCAATTTGCTTTACATTGTTACACCATTTTACTTTACTCGCACTGTTTACTTTACTTGCATTACTATTATCCAATTACCACTTGATACGCTCATTCCTTTGTTTACAGCAAACTGGTGAGATTGACACCCTCATCGTAAGTCGGGAGCAAAGTATTTGTTTGTGTTGTGTGTAGGTTTCACGTTGCTGCTAGGTGAAGAAGCTCTTACACACCAGCAAGTTGTCTGGCGCCATCCGGAGTGTCGCGAAGCTAGCAAGCATCACCTTCTTAAGTTTGGCTCTCTCCTACTGGATTGATTAACTTGGTTTCATAACTGAGGGAAAACTTGCTGCTGTGCTCATCACACCTTCTCTTGGGGTTCCCAACTGGTCAGTTATTTACATCATCAACACCGCACCATCAGTTCCCCCCCAGGGTGTCAACGAACCTAAAGGGGAGCGGCAGGTGCACCTCGCACCCGGCCCGAAAATGGGCCACGAAGGTGGTGAACCCGTGCTCCGAGGTGTAGGACAGCCGCTGCTGCACCAGCGGGCGTCGGGGTTTGAGCACCATGTTGGCGGCGGCACTAGTCCAGCCACCGGCGCCCTAATGCGGCACGGTGTTGATGATGTAAAGCACCGTCCAGTTGGGAACCCCAAGAGGAAGGTATGATGAGTACAGCAGCAAGTTTTTCCCTCAGTAAGAAACCAAGGTTTGTTGATCCAAAGGGGAAGAAGCCAAATGACTGAAGGTGATGCTTGCTAGCTCCGTGACACTCCAACAAGGGCGCCATTTACGACACTTGTTAGCACGTCTTCAATTAGCAGCAACATGAAACCTGCACACAACACAACCAAGAACTTTGCTCCCAACTTACGATGAGGTTGTCAATCTCACCGGTTGCCTATAAACAAAGAAATGAGCGTATCGAGTGGAAAGCAATAATAGTATGCGAGTAAAGTAAATAGTTCGAGTAAAGTAAACAGGTGATAGCAATATAAAGGAAATAGGACCGGGGTCCATAGTTCACTAGTGGTGTCTCTCCATAAGATAAAATAACACATGCTGGGTAAACAAATTACAGTTGGGCAATTGATAGAATAAAGACAACATGAAATGTCAAGAGGATCACTATGAGATTTACTCTGGGCATTACAAAAAGTTACATAGACCACCATCCAACTGCATCTATGACTAATAATCCACTTGTGGCGAATCAATCTGAGAACTCCACAAGTATTAAGTTGCGAACAACAGATAACTGCATTAAGCAAAGTGTGTAATGTAAACAAAGCATATGCCCTTAAGCATATGAATGTTGTTTTCCCCCTAGTAGCAACAGCACATCTACAACCTTAGAGGTTTCTGTCACTCCCCCAGATTAAATAGAGGCATGAACCCACTATCGAGCAAAAATACCCCCTCTTGGAGTCACTAGCAACTACTCGGTCAAGATAGCTACTAACAACGAAGAGCATGCAAGATCATAAACAACATAGAGATAACAAAAGATAAAATTCAGTACTTCAACTCAATCATAACACCAATATTCATCGGATCCCAACAAACACAACATGTAGAATTACATAATGGTGATCTCGATCATGCAAGGCAGCTCACGAGATCTAAACATGAAGCACATGGTGGAGAAGACAACCATCTAGCTACTGCTATGGACCCATAGTCCAAGGTAGAATACTCACTCATCGCGCCGGAAGCAAGCATGGCGATGAAGAAGACCTCCGGTGGCAATTCCCCTATCCGGCAGGGTGCTGGGAAGAGCTTCTGGACCCTCCCGATCTCGGGTCGACGACGACGGCGGATCGCGATGTGTTTCTGGAAAAGTGATCGGGTGTTTAGGTTTTTCCCGTCGGGGGGTCTTTATAGGCGAAGGGGCAGCGTCAGAAGTGGACCAGGGGGCCCACACCATAGGTGGGCATAGGCCAGGGCCAGGCCGCGCCCCCTGGTGGTGTGGCCGCCCTCTGGCTCGGCTCCATCTCCTCTTTGGTCTTTTGGAAGCTCCGGTAAATATCTGGAATTCTGGCTTTTGTTTCGTCCAATTCCGAGAATATTTCTTGTGTAACTTTTCTGAAACACAAAAACAATAGAAAATAGGGAACTGGCACTGTGGCATCTCGTTAATAGGTTAGTTCCGGAAAATGCATAAAAATGCCACGAAGTGTAATGAAACACTAAGCAAATGGTGTAAAAACAAGTATGGAGCATATAAAATTATGGATACGTTGGAGACGTATCACGCCCGCAGCGGCAAAGCCAGGGGAGCCGCCCCAACAGAAACCGCGGCGCCGATGATGGCGGCAGCCACCTCGATAGGAGTCACGGCGGTGGCGGCGGTGGCGACCACTCTAGTGGGGGCTGCAGCGGCCAGAATCTCCGGCGGCCGGGGCTGCAAGAGCCGCTAGAGTCTTCTTGTTGCGGCTGCCCATCAAGCGGCCGCGCTTGCGGGACACCGGCGGTGTCGCCACCAGGTCCTTCACCTTGTTCTTGCTCCCGAATGGGCGGCCGCGCTTGCGCCCGCTCGATCCACCGGGTCCTCCGGTACCGACACCCCCGAGAGCTCCACTCGATGACATGGCAAAGGCAAGATGGATAGGGGGAGGAGCTGCTTGGCTGGGAAGATGAAGGCGCAAAGAGGTGGAAGAAACCCCTCGAGAGCTCCAGGGCTTTAAAGGAAGGCGAGGTGTTAAAAGCCGAGATGGTTTTATGCACGTAGATGGACAGATCAGACGCGTGGCGCTTTGATGGGGCATATCACTAACGCAGGCAGCGCCACGCCGCATGACATTTCACGGAATCATTACGAAGACCGAAGAGTCCAAGCGACAGGATGTTACACTGCGGCACTCAGGCCAGTCGCAGCGTGGGTTCAACACCTGAAGCGGTTCAAGTTCCGAGGGGCCGGGCGCCGGCTGGCGGCTGCGGAGCAGCCCAAAGCCGAATCGATCCTAGAGCCGGCACGTCCCAAGACGGCCGGTGACATTCCAAGAGACTTGGCCATAGGAGCAACGATCTCCGAGCCGGACGAAGAATCCTAGGACTTCGACGGACACGAGTAAACTTCGGCGAGGAATAGAACCCGCCGAAGCCCCATGCTAACCCATGAGACTTCGCCAGTTTTAGGGGCTAGTGTCGTGGGGATGACTATCTGGGTAGGCCAAGGGCAGAGCCATCTGCCGGCTGACGTCCCAGGAATCTCCACGGCGTTAAGCCAGAAAGGCTGGCTCCACCTGAAGGGCCGGCTGCGCCAGCAGCCAGCGGGCGACTCCACCGAGGAGAGCCAGAGCTGGCGAAGACGACAAAACTCCTCCAATGGCCACTTTGCCAAAAGTGGCCTGGCCCTGACAAGATCGACAGACGCGGGAGACAAGCGTGACGCCAACCATGCTTGGCCTCGACCAATCAGCGAGCAAGACCCTCCTCCACGAAAGGATCCGAGGCAAAGCAGAGGGGATATGCCACGAAGATGCTGGTCAGAGGGGAAAAGGCACTTTATAAAGTTTCCCACGTCAGGCGAGGAGCCAGAGGACGGCGGGGGCATGCTAAGACCGCGGCCGCGGAGAAGCCGGCTGCCGGGCAGCCGGCCACCTAACCTGTAACCAGACCCCCACCTATATAAGAGGGTCTGGACCCTTAGACTAGGGAGATCCGATCCTTCTTCTTCCTCCTCTAGACTGAACAGCTCGAGGAGCCTTGTAGCCACCGTGTGCTGATAATAAGAAACACGGCAGGAAGTAGGGGTGTTACCTCCGGCGTGGATGGCCCTGAACCTGGGTAAATCGTTGGTGTCGTAGTTACACAATCTCGAGCCGGACCCATCGTCGCACACCGTCGAGCCCCTCCATTAAGCCATCCCCATAGCTATTGTCACTAAAATCCCACGACATAAATCACGTACGACGAGAGGACAACATGGCGGCCGACACCCTGTCCAAGCTAGGATCCAACCGTAAGGCGGTTCCGCTAGGCGTATTCCTTGAGAATCTGCATGTGCCATCAATCAAGATGGTAGATCCAGAAAAACCAGAACTAGCGAGCTCCCCCGTTATGGCGGTTTTTCCTTGCAACCCGCCATGGGCAGAGCCCTACCTAGAATATCTGACGACCAAGAAGCTACCCGAAGATGAAGTCCAAAAGAGGCAAATCGAACATAGAGCGAAAGCGTACACCATCATCGATGGCCAGCTCTACAAGCAAAGCACTTCAGGAGTATTCATGAAATGCATATCCCAAGTGGACCGAATCGAGATACTACGAGAGATCCACGAAGGCGAATGTGGGCATCATGCCGCCGCCAGATCCCTCATAGCTAAGGCATTCTGCCATGGGGTCTACTAGCCTACAGCCAAGGTAGATGCAGACCGCATCGGGGAGCTCTGCCAAGGTTGCCAGATGTATTCGAAGCAAACCCACATGACCACCACAGCACTGCATATGATCCCTATAACTTGGCCTTTCGCAGTCTGGGGGCTAGACCATGGGTCCGCTGAAAACAGCACCTTCGGTATTTACGCACCTACTGGTAGCAGTCGACAAATTCACAAAGTGGGTAGAAGCTAAGCAGATCAGAAAACTTGATGGAAAAACTGTGCTAAAATTTGTCAAGGACATTGTGGTAAGATTCGGCATCCCACATAGCATCATCACCGACAATGGCACTAACTTGTCTCAGGGAGAAGTTGAAGAATACTGCCATCACAACGGAATCCGCCTTGACCTTGCATCTGTGGCACATCCACAGACCAATGGCCAAGTGGAAAGGACCAATGGATTAATCCTATCAGGGATCAAGCCACACCTAGAAGCACCGCTACATCGAGCAGCTGGAGCCTGGGCAGAAGAGTTGCCATCTGTGCTGTGGAGTCTACGGACCACACCAAGCAGATCAATAGGCCTCAGCCCTTTCTTCCTAGTCTATGGAGCAGAAGCTATCCTACCAAGTGATGTCCAGTATGATTCCCCAAGAGTCAAGGCCTACGAGGAGGAAGATGCAGAGAAGTCCAGGCAACTATCAGTGGACCTGCTTGAAGAAGAAAGAGAACTAGCAGCCCAGAGATCTGCCATCTACCAGCAGAACCTCCACCGCTATCACAGCCGCCGAGTTTGCAAACGCTCGTTTAAAGAAGGGGATCTAGTGCTATGCCTCAAACAGCAGAAGTCACACAAGCTATCCCCGCCTTGGGAAGGACCCTTCATCATCAGCAAAGCTCTACTGAACGGTTCCTACTACCTCGTTGATATCCGCAAGCTAGGTAAGCGACCCAGTAAGAAGCGCAAACGAAGAGACCCTGACGATATCTCCGACGAAACAGATCGTCCATGGAACATTGCACAGCTACATCCTTTCTACACTTAGCACTTACCTAGGCTATGTAATAGGCACCTCTATATGATCAATGAAATAAAGCATCTGGTTCACTCTTGATTTTCTCTGAGTCTTGTCGGTATTCTGGATACCGGGGTATCCCGGTCCACCTGCTCCTGGGCCCCTTCAACGGCCCAGCTTTGGCCCAGGGGTGGAACGACGACCGAAGCCTAGCAGAGAAGACCCTCATGAGGAGGCGCCTCATGAGGAGAAAAATGACTAAAACTGCTTAGGACCAGAAGACCTCCTCACGAGCTATTTCTTGTGAGGGGAGGGACCACGTCCACGTCAGCTCGGCACGCTTCTGTGCTGAGCAAGAAGATAAGAGCAGAAGACTGTGTATCATCCACGCTACCCCCAATAGGGAGGAGACCAACTTTCGCCGTGCCTGCATAAAGCGGCATAGTGGTTGTTGGCCACCCCCTAAAAATAGGGTGGACGGTGCAGGGTGCCAGAGGAGGACGTCAGCTTCCTCCAACCACTCCTGTGGACCAACGCCACTACTCTACGAAGACTACGTCCATGGAAGAATCAATACTATAGCTGTCCTCCCTCCTTGGCCGTGTGTGGCAACCCCTTCCCCAAGATGATAAGGGGAAGGAGGACCTGGGCGCTATAAAAGGAGGGGAGGCCACCCCTTAGAGGGGATGGAATCTTCATCTCCGGGCTTCTAGCTAGGCTAAGTTGGTTCTTCTACCTCCAGCCAGTTAGAGCTCTGTAACCAAGACCTTGTACTCCTCGCGAGGTATCGCGTCGTAATACAAGAAGGCAGGAAGTAGTGGTTTTACCTCACCACAAGGGCCCTGAACCTGGGTAAAGCTCGGTGTCTCTCTCTGCAGTGCATTGTGCGTTTGACGTCTCGAGGCTTCCGTCACCGTGTTTCGTTGCGATCCAAGTGATCACTCTAAGATTTACACATATATCTGAACCTTGCAACCATAAAACTTGTCTGTTTTACCTCGTTTCTACCAGTGTTGCACCAACATTTTACATCATTTGATCCTTTGTCACAGATCAGTGCGCCAAGGCACTTAATTCTACAAGTCAGAGCAATTCAAACATCAGACCAAGCCACCAGGAAAGGAAGAGTACATCTTGAGGAGCAAGAAAAGAAGCCAACGGCAGAAACAGGCTGCCACGGCACAAAGGGACAAGAAAAACGGAAAAGCAGACTAGCAGCTGCCGCCACCTTTTTCCCTCTACTCCTCTACGCTTCAGCATATACACCATCCCATCGCCACATCGACACATCGCCTCACAACCACTCCATCCATCCACCACTCCACCAAAACCTTCCTCCTCCATAGTCCAACACACCGAAAACCTTCACCTTTTCCACCCACTTTTCCCTCTTCTCCTCTGCGGAAACAAGATCAGATCAACGGCGCAAGCAAGAACACCATGAACACCACTAAGAACACCTCCAAGAACTTCAAGATGGACAAGGCTCGAAGGATCTGAAGGCCAAGCTCTTCCTCATCCCTCTTCATCCTCTGCCACGACAGCAACATCTCTGCCTTCTTCTACTTTCTCTGCCACAGCAAGCCTTCGGTGACCAACAACAACCTCTCTCTCCTCTCCCCCATGCTCTGTGATCTGATTTGTGTTGATCTTGCACTGTAAAACAGTTTGAACCTTGTCCTGGATCTTTGCTATGGTTTGAGTGACACACTCCATTGTAAACTCCAAGATTACTGTGATTTCTGTGTTGCATCTGCCTGATCTGTTAGGTGCAAGACTAGCCTCTGCATCTAGTCCCAAAAATGCATCCCTGCCTCACTTGCTCGTTTGTCCTTTGTTTCCTTGCCTGACAAACAAGAAACATTGGATTTGTTATGTTAAAAACTTCCAACCTAAAACCTCCTGTTACTTTCCTGTTTACAACACCAAAAACTCCACTTTTCTGCTTAGCTTCTGGAAATTAGGAAATAGTCTCATTTGTGTTGATCCCTGTGGAGACGACTAGAAAAACCCCCCTATAATCTCAACTTAGATCAAAATTGGCGCCGTTGCCGGGGATCAACTTTTGATTGTTTCCTTAGATTACAGTAGACTAAGCTGTGTAAATACTTGTTCCAATTTGCAATCTTTGATTGTCTGTTTTAATGACTTGTCTGTGATCAAGCTTAGAACTTTTATTAGGGGATTTAGTTCACTAACCCTTGATCAAGTTCTTGTCTGTGATTGTGTGTAGAACAATGATTTCATCTAATCTCCGTGGGAATTCAGTTGATGCAGTCCTCTGAAGATTCTCCACTAGCCCCATTTGATCCCGAGCCAGAGAGGACTTTGTTTGCAAGAAAGAGAGCAGCTTCTGAAGTTTCTGCTGAAGATTTGGAAACCTCTGTCTCAGATTTGGAATCGTCATCCTCAGATTTCAGCATGGGTGATAAGAAGTTGAGAGATTTGTGGATTCCCAAGGACCAGATCAACAATGCAGATGTGATTATGCCTGCAATACAAGCAAACAACTGGGAAATCAAGCCAGCTCTGATCAATATGGTGCAACATAATCCCTTCAAAGGTTCTGCTTTGGAGAGCCCCCATGAGCATATCAGAAACTTTCTGGAGTACTACAACACTTTGAAGCACAATGGTGTTCCTCCTGAAGCCATCAGGATGCAATTGTTTCCCTTCTCACTGTCTGGACTTGCAAAAGTTTGGTTCCACTCTCTTCCTATTCACTGCAGAGACACATGGGAACATGTTATTCAAGCCTTCTTTGAGAGATATTTCCCTCCAACCAAAGCAGCCGAGTGCAGAGACAAGATAACAAGATTTGTGCAATATGAAGGAGAAAGCCTGTATGATACTTGGCAGAGATACCAAGGTCTCATCAGGATGTGTCCCAACCATGGCCAGGAGCAATGGCTTATCTTGCAAACCTTCTACAAGGGTATGACAGAGCAAACCAGATCATTTGTTGATTCAGCTGCTGGAGGTGGAATCATGAACAAGACCCTTGATGAAGCTACTGAGTTGATTGAGAGCATGGCATCACACAACTTCTCATGGACAAATGAAAGAGCTGTCCACCCCAACAATCAGCTGCAGATTCAGTCAAGTGGCCAGAATGCTTTGGAAGCTAAGTTGGAGAGTTTAACAACTCAGCTTGCCCAGCTCATGACAGAAAGAAACAGCCAAGCTTTGGTTCCTATCAACCAAGTTACTTCTGCCTGTGCAATTTGTGGAAAAGAAGGCCATTCTCTCATGGAATGTACCTTGTCTGCACCTCCTGAAGCCATGATATCAGAGGTGAACTATGCCCAGAATCAAGGGCCATATTCCCAAAGTTACAACCCCTCTTGGAGAAACCACCCCAACCTTTCTTACAAGAGCAATAATCAGCAAAGTTACCCAGCACCAGGGCAGCAGCACTATGCCCAAGCATCCCAGCAGAGTTACCATCAGCCTGGACAACAAAATTTCAGACCCCAAGGTCAAGTGCAACACCCACAACAACAACACCACCCAGTACATCAACAAACTACTTCATCCAGCAGTAGCAGCCAATCTGAGCTTGGAGAAATGATGAAGCTACAGAAGGAAATGTTCAGTGGAATGCAAGAAACTATGAAAATGCAATCTGAACTTTTCTACAAGACTATGCAGCAACTCACTGCTGGAATCCAGACCAACAACATTGGAAAACAAGCTGAAGGAAAACTGCCAGCCCAAGCAGAGAAAAACCCAAAACAGTGTGGTGCCCTTTCCACTACTGAAGTTATTGATGCAGTCACCACTAGGAGTGGGGTGAACACTCAACCCTTACTCAAAACCCCACCAAATGTCACTTATGTTGCTCCACAGAGAAGACCCACCGTGCAGCAACAAACACCTCCAGAAATTGTTCTGCCAAGGCAGGAAAAATCAACAGGACAGCCTGCCCAGACAGAAAACCCTGCCAAGGCACAGATCTCTGCCACAGAACCAACAGAGAAGCCTTTGTTGATGAAAGTGCCATTTCCAGAGAGATTGGACAAGACCAAGGAGGAGAAGCAATACTCTAAATTCCTTGAGACCATGAAGGAAGTGCAAATCACCATCCCCATCTTGGATGCAGTGTTGCACATTCCCCTATATGCAAAGTTCTTCAAAGATCTGATCACAAGGAAGAGGAGTTTGGACAGCCCTGAGTTAGTAGCCTTGACAGAAGATTGCAGTGCTGTGATCTTGAACCACATGCCCAAGAAGCTACAAGACCCTGGAAGTTTCAGTATTCCCTGTGTAGTGGGAAGAAAAACCTTCACAGCCCTTTGTGACTTAGGTTCCTCAGTGAGTGTGTTACCCTCTGCTGCAAGCCAGATTCAGCAGCTGGGAACGTTGAAGCCTACCCCAATGACACTTCAACTTGCTGATAGAACCTTGAGAAAACCAATAGGAGTCCTTGAAGATGTGCCAGTCCAAGTTGGCAACTTTGCATATCCTGTGGACTTTGTTGTGCTAGAGATGGAAGACAATGCTGAATCAATGATTCTAGGCAGGCCATTCTTGGCAACTGCTGGTGCCATCATTGATGTCAAAGGTGGAACCCTCAAATTACAATTTGGATCAGAGCAAGCTGAATTCAGCATGAAACATGCCACTCACTTACCCAATGTTCCTGAACATTGCCATTCCATTGATATTGTTGAAAGAAGTGTGCTAGAAACTTTGCCAGAACCTGAGCAAGAAGAGCCTGAAGCTCAAGTCTTTGTTACTGCTGAAACCACCAACGTACAGCAGCTCTGTGAAGTGAAAATTTGTGAAATTGTACCTGTGTCAAGTGCAAGAGAACCAGCTCATCTAGCTCACCATTCTGTTGTGGAGCTCAAAGAATTGCCTTCCCATCTGAAATACTCATTCTTGGAGAAGGAAAAGTTACACCCTGTGATTATTAGTTCTGCCCTTTCAAGTGAGCAAGAAGAAAGTCTTCTGTCTATTCTGAAGCTGTACAAGAATGTCATTGGATATTCCATTGATGACATCATTGGCATTAGTGAGAGAGTGTGTTCTCACAGGATCCACTTAGAAGAAGGCAGCAAGCCAACAAGAGAAGGACAGAGGAGACTAAACCCTGCTATGCAAGATGTAGTAAAGAAGGAAGTTCTGAAATTGTTAAAGGCTGGAATGATATACCCCATCTCTGACAGTGAGTGGGTGAGTCCTATCCACATTGTGCCCAAGAAAGGTGGCTACACTGTTGTTGAAAATGAAGAAGGAAGGCTCATGACCACAAGACCTGTTACAGGATGGAGGATGGTGAATGACTTCAGAAAATTGAACAAAGCTACAAGAAAAGATCACTTCCCTCTGCCATTCATGGACCAGATGCTAGAGAGACTTGCTGGCCAGAAGTACTACTGCTACCTTGATGGTTACTCTGGATTTCTGCAGATTCCAATCCACCCTTCTGACCAAGACAAGACCACATTCACCTGCCCATATGGAACCTTTGCTTACAAAAGGCTACCATTTGGCCTTTGCAATGCTCCAGGCACCTTCCAGAGATGCATGATGTCCATATTTTCTGATTACATTGAGAAGATTATGGAAGTTTTCATGGATGATTTCACTGTGTATGGAAAAGACTTCGAAGCCTGCTTGAAGAACCTCACCTTAGTCCTTCACAGATGCTCTGAGCAAAATTTGATTCTGAACTGGGAAAAATGTCACTTCCTTGTCTCTGAAGGCATTGTGTTGGGCCACGTTGTGTCTGCTAGAGGAATTGAGGTGGACAAGGCAAAGGTAGATGTGATTGCCAAGCTACCTCCTCCTGAAAATGTGAAGGAAATTCAAAGCTTCCTGGGCCATGCTGGCTTCTACAGGAGGTTTATCAAGAACTTCTCCTATCTTGCCAAGCCACTCACCAATCTCCTGAATCATGAAGTGAAGTTTGTGTTTGATGACACTTGTTTGCAAGCATTCAACCAATTGAAAGATGCTCTCATCACAGCCCCTGTTGTTCAACCTCCTGACTGGACACTGCCATTTGAACTTATGTGTGATGCAAGTGACTTTGCTGTTGGAGCAGTCCTTGGCCAGAGGAAAGACAAAGCTGTACATGTTATACATTATGCAAGCAAGACTTTGGATGATGCTCAGATCAATTACACCACCACAGAGAAGGAGCTGCTTGCTGTTGTGTTCTCATTTGATAAGTTTAGACCATACCTGGTTGGACACAAGTGCATTGTCTACACAGACCATGCAGCAATTAGATATTTAGTGAGCAAAAAGGATGCTAAACCAAGGCTCATCAGATGGATCCTTCTGCTCCAAGAGTTTGACATAGAAATTAGAGACAAGAAAGGGTCAGAGAACTCAGTTGCTGATCACTTGTCCAGAATCAACATTGATGAAAACAGAGAGATTCAAGACTTGATGCCAGGAGAACAGCTCATGGCAGTCAGTGCCACTTCACCTTGGTATGCTGACTTTGTGAACTTCCTAGCTTGTGATATTGTGCCAGCAGATCTCTCCTACCAGCAAAAGAAAAAATTCCTCCATGATGTCAAGAGTTACTATTGGGATGAACCTTTTCTGTACAAACATTGTGCTGATGGCATTGTGAGAAGGTGTGTTCCCTCTGATGAAAAAAGTGATGTGATGTTCCAATGCCATTGAGGATTGTATGGAGGACATGCTGGAGTGTTCAAGACTCAAGCCAAGATTTTGCAAGCTGGCTTCTTTTGGCCAAGTATGTTCAGAGATGTTCATGAGTACATAATGAAGTGTGACCCTTGTCAAAGAGCAGGAAAGATGTCAAAGAGAAATGAAATGCCTCAAACAGGAATCTTGGAAGTGGAATTGTTTGATGTTTGGGGAGTTGATTTTGTTGGACCCTTGCCATCTTCTCAAGGCTACAAGCATATTTTAGTTGCTGTTGACTATGTGTCAAAATGGGTTGAAGCCATTCCCACTGTTAATGCTGATGCCAAGGCAGTTTGTAGAATGTTCAAGACTGTCATTTTCCCAAGATTTGGAGTGCCAAGAGTTGTAATCAGTGATGGTGGTGCTCACTTCAACAATGACCAGTTTGAGAAGCTTCTGACCAAGTATGGAGTGAAGAATCACAGAGTGACAACTCCTTATCATCCACAGGCCAATGGCCAAGTGGAGTTGTCAAACAGGGAAATCAAGCAAATCTTGGAGAAAGTTGTGTCCAAGACCAGAAGAGATTGGTCAATGAAATTGCCCGACACTTTGTGGGCTTACAGGACAGCATACAAGACACCCATTGGCATGTCACCTTTCAGAATTGTCTATGGCAAGGCTTGCCATCTGCCAGTCGAATTGGAGCACAGAGCGCATTGGGCAATCAGGAAGCTGAACTTGGACATTGGCAAAGCAGGAAACATGAGGAAACTGCAGTTGTGTGAGCTTGAAGAGCTCAGGAATGATTCCTATGAAAGTGCAAAGATTTACAAGGAGAAGACCAAGAAATGGCATGACTCCCACATTCTGAGAAGGGAATTCAAGGAAGGGCAGTCAGTGCTGGTGTATGATTCCAAGTTACACTTATTCTCTGGAAAGTTCAAGTCCAGATGGTTTGGCCCTTGTGTTATCAAGAAAGATCTAGGCCATGGTGCCTTTGAGGTTTATAGCTCAGCTGAGGGAACATTCAAAGTAAATGGCCAGCGGTTGAAGCACTACAGGATTGGAGATTTGATTAAAAACCAAGTTGAAGAAGATGATGAACCAGAGGATGGCTCCAATGCATCCTCTATCCGTGCAAACCAGTGATGATGAAGCTATAGTCAAGCTAGTGACTTTAAACAAGCTCTCTTCCAGGAGGAAACCTGGTATCCCTTGTATCATATATTTCCCTTTCACCTTTTTATGTTTTTGCCTTGTGTGTTTGTTTCTTTTTTGTTGTTTCAGTAAGAACTTGGATAAGGAGAAAGATTGCTGTTGATTGACAAGGCAGAGAAGCAGGAAAACCACCAGGTGAACACTTTCCATTTCCACACATTTGTTAAAATCTGAATCAGAATATACTATACTGTTGGTTGATCTTGTGTGAAAGTACTTTGTTAAGGAATGAATCAATTTCGCTTGCTTGGACCTGAAAATATCACTTTGCACGCTATGAAGAACTTTGCTTTGAATCTGCTTATAACTCTTGCAAATGCTTTGTTCAGAGCCTAGTTCCACTTTAGAACTTTTGTATGTCTCTACTCAAAGAACCTGTGAAACATCAGTATATTTGTTAATTGCCCTAAGAATGAAGTTCATGATCCATTTCTTAGCCCCTAACCAATTGCATCTGTTGCATTTTTTGCATTAGCAAACATGATCTCTGGATTGTGACTTGTGAAGCACTAACATACTAACATACTAACATATTAACAGAAAGGAAAAAGTTTAGCATTAGCAACCATGATCTCTGGATTGTGGTGTGTGAAGCACTAACCTGATGATGCTAAGTAAAACTTGTTGTAAATATCCAAAGCACTAGCACCTATGATCCTGGGATTGTAGTGTGTGAAGCACTAACTAAGTTGACCCATCAAGCTAAGTTACTAACTGACTAACTTGTCTATGCATTAGCCTATTATGTTCCTGGGAACTGTAATAGGTGAAGCACTAATTTTGCATTACATATTGGGCTATGTACTGGATCTTGAGTTTTCAATTTCAGAGTCAATTACTTTATACTCACGTGTCCATGTTGTTTGATCTAGACATACTCAAATTCTCTTGTGAAACTTGTTTTTTAATTGGCAATTGCAAGATTTATCTGCATTGAGTCAGCAATGTCCCTCATCATGCTCTGTTACATTTTGTTTGGTACAATGCACCATTCTTTACTTGAGGACAAGCAAAGGTTTTGGTCTGGGGGTTTTGATCACTCTAAGATTTACACATATATCTGAACCTTGCAACCATAAAACTTGTCTGTTTTACCTCGTTTCTACCAGTGTTGCACCAACATTTTACATCATTTGATCCTTTGTCACAGATCAGTGCGCCAAGGCACTTAATTCTACAAGTCAGAGCAATTCAAACATCAGACCAAGCCACCAGGAAAGGAAGAGTACATCTTGAGGAGCAAGAAAAGAAGCCAACGGCAGAAACAGGCTGCCACGGCACAAAGGGACAAGAAAAACGGAAAAGCAGACTAGCAGCTGCCGCCACCTTTTTCCCTCTACTCCTCTACGCTTCAGCATATACACCATCCCATCGCCACATCGACACATCGCCTCACAACCACTCCATCCATCCACCACTCCACCAAAACCTTCCTCCTCCATAGTCCAACACACCGAAAACCTTCACCTTTTCCACCCACTTTTCCCTCTTCTCCTCTGCGGAAACAAGATCAGATCAACGGCGCAAGCAAGAACACCATGAACACCACTAAGAACACCTCCAAGAACTTCAAGATGGACAAGGCTCGAAGGATCTGAAGGCCAAGCTCTTCCTCATCCCTCTTCATCCTCTGCCACGACAGCAACATCTCTGCCTTCTTCTACTTTCTCTGCCACAGCAAGCCTTCGGTGACCAACAACAACCTCTCTCTCCTCTCCCCCATGCTCTGTGATCTGATTTGTGTTGATCTTGCACTGTAAAACAGTTTGAACCTTGTCCTGGATCTTTGCTATGGTTTGAGTGACACACTCCATTGTAAACTCCAAGATTACTGTGATTTCTGTGTTGCATCTGCCTGATCTGTTAGGTGCAAGACTAGCCTCTGCATCTAGTCCCAAAAATGCATCCCTGCCTCACTTGCTCGTTTGTCCTTTGTTTCCTTGCCTGACAAACAAGAAACATTGGATTTGTTATGTTAAAAACTTCCAACCTAAAACCTCCTGTTACTTTCCTGTTTACAACACCAAAAACTCCACTTTTCTGCTTAGCTTCTGGAAATTAGGAAATAGTCTCATTTGTGTTGATCCCTGTGGAGACGACTAGAAAAACCCCCCTATAATCTCAACTTAGAGCACCAAGATCTCCCACATTCAGCCCCCTGCGTTCGAATCTTTGGGTCCGTCGCGTGGTACCCCATGTTCTTGCGACCCGAAATCCATCGACATTTAGCGCGCCAGGTAGGGGGTTGTGGTGTGTTTTCTTCTAGATCTGTTTTGACATGGCTGACGCCAACGCAAGGCTCGAGCGTCTTCGCCGTCGCAACGCCGTTCGGGGGCAAACCGAGCCCATCTTCCGTCGTCAGCATGTCTCGGCCGAGGAGGAAGAGGAGGAAGATCTGGAGTCCTCCTACCTCCCGTCCGGGCATATAGAGCCTTCGCTCTCCTTCACTGCCACCGCTACTTCTCATGCTCATTCTAGGAGTCAGATGTCCTGTGCGCAGGCTCTCGCCATGGCGCAGGAGCTGCTGCGCTATCAGCCCACTACTGACGGGCGTGAGGGGTGGCGTGCTCGAGTCCCGAGCTCATCGCCATCACCAACGAAGACCCGGCCCAGGGAGGAGCCCAGGGCGCGGGAGAACCAGATCCGGCGGCGGGGCACTGCGCCCCGGGCGCCGGAGATGGGAAGGCCGCCATGGCCAAGAAGGTAGCTTCCCGTGCTGCATCTTCGCCGCGCGGGGAGCCCAGCAGCCAAATCGTCCAACGCGCTTCGGAAGACGCACGCGTCTCCCTTGAGCGCCGCCACGAAAATCATGACCGCGCCATCGACGACATTGGCGAAGCTGGCAAGAACATCAAGACCCCCGGGGACCCTATCTACAACCCCGGGTGCCTTGCTCTCACTCGCCAGCAACGCTACATGGTCTAGCCTAACAAGTTCAAACCGGACATCGGCGCGCGTTACGATGGGACCACCAACCCCATCGAATTTCTCCAGCTCTAAGTCGTCGCCGTTCAAGCCGCGCGTGGAGATCAGCGTGCGATGGCCAATTGGTTTCCCATGGCCCTCAAAGACGCCCCGCGAACTTGGCTCATGAATCTTCCTCACAAATCTGTGACTTCATGGAAGGACTTGTGCCGTCAGTTCGTCGCCAACTTCATGCCCACGTACGAGCGCCCCACCACCAAGAATGATCTTAAGGCGGTGTGTCAGTACAAGGGCGAGACGCTTCGTCAGTACATCTAGCGTTTCAGCCAGATGAGGAACAAGATTCCCCGGATCTCCAATGAGGAGGTCATCTCCGCGTTCTCCACGGGCGTTTCCGACATCAAGATGAGAGAGAAGCTGTCCGTGAATGATGAGCTGATTTCTGTCGTCACGCTCTTCGAGATCGCCGACAGATGCGCCAAGGCCGAGGAGGGGAGGCTCTTTGTGCACAACCTGCCGGATGCGCTTCCCCCAAAGCTGAAGTCCAAGGACCCCAAGTGCAAGGAGGCTGCTATCCTCGCGGCGGAGCCTGATCATAAGCAGCGCCACGGGGACCACTCCGAGCGCGATAAAGGTCGATGTCGTCGCTACTGCATCCTCCACAAAAAGGACACCCACAATACCGACGATTGTTGGATTGTTCGGAAGTTTCATGAAGAAAATGGTGTCACCAAGCGCCGTGGGAGTTGCCGTAGCCACGACAAGGGTGGATCCCGGGGCGATCGCCGCAACAATGACCGGGATGAGGGTCGCCGCCGCGATGGTCTGTCTCGTGCAGATCCCGAGCCGCTACCGCTGCCTCCACGGGCGAATGATCATCGGGAAGAGAACCAGGGAGGCTATCAAGAGCCGTGAGGCTTCACCGCTTGCCTCCTGGGTGGAGCCCAAGCTCCTTTGTCTAATCGCAACTTCAAGCAGCTGTCGCAAGAGATCGCAGTGGCGCAGCCCAGCGCCGGCAACCGCTTGATGAAGTGGTCAACCAGCAAGATCGGCTTCAACGAGGAGGATCATTCGACCTCCACTAAGGGCGTGGGCACAATTCCCCTCTTGTGCACGCCTACCATCAATAACATCGCCATCAACCATACTCTCATCGATGGAGGGGCGGGCCTCAACATCATCTCCGTCGAGGTCTTCGAGAAGATGCAGGTGTTATACCATCGGCTCATGCCAACCCAACCATTCTTCGGGGTAACAGAGGGTTCTACAATGCCAATCGGGCAGGTGCGCCTGCCCGTCACCTTCGGCACCCGGGACAACTACAGGACAGAAAGCCTCGACTTCGACGTCGCCTACATTGCGCTGTTGTACAATGCCATCCTCGGCTATCCAGCTCTGGCGAGATTCATGGCGGCAACGTATCATGGCTTCAACGTTCTCAAGATTCTGGGCGCCAACGGCACGATCATCGTGCGCTGCAATAAAAAGGACGCTCTCCGATCTGTGGAGCATGTCTACCGTGAGGCCCCCACCATGTTCCCCGCTGTTGAAGATCTGCTGGAACACTCCGGTGACCTCATGAGGAAGAAGCAACTCGTGTCACAAGAATGGGCTGCTGCGAAGAAGGCCTCTCTCGAGCCCCTCCTGCCGGGCTCGACAGGGAAGAAGTTTGCCGCCTCTGCATCGCCTACTCCAAGCAAGGACCTGGTCCATCCGATGCTGGACATGAGCATTGGGGAATCTGCGGTACCCTCAGGGAGGAGGCCCTAGTTTACCCAAGGGCGCTCTGCTACAAAGAAGGTCCCGCTCCAGGCTGGGGGCTACAAAAACTTCGTCACCATTGGGGCAGGGCTTTCTCCCAAATAGGAAAGTGCGCTCATCACCTTCCTGCGGGCACACTCTGACATGTTCGCTTGGACTCCGTCAGATATGCCCAGCGTTCCTAGGGAGCTGATTGAGCACCACTTAGCCGTGTGCCCTCAGGCACACCCCGTAAAGCAGAAGACTAGGAAGCAAGCACAAGAGAAACAAGACTTCATCATCCAAGAGATAGAGAAGCTGAAGAAGGCCAAGTTGATACGCGAGGTAGCCCACCCCACCTGGATTGCCAATCCGGTGGTTGTCCCAAAGGCTAATGGCAGTGGGCGCCTCTGCATGGACTTTACAAGTCTCAACAAGGCCTGTCCCAAGGATCCTTATCCACTCCCAAGGATAGATCAAATCGTCGACTCCACCGCCGGCTGTGATCTCCTTTGCTTCTTGGACGCCTTCTCCAGCTATCATCAAATCAAGATGGCAAGGGAGGACGAAGAAACGACTGCCTTCATCACACCCTGCGGCTTGTACTGCTACGTCTGTATGCCCTTCGGCCTGAAGAACACAGGGGCCACATTCCAAAGGCTCATCCGTAAGGCCTTGGGGGCTCAGATGGGAAGAAATGCGGAAGCCTATGTCAATGACATCGTCGTTAAGACTCGCGAGAGTCACACCTTCATTGAGGATCTGGAGGAAACCATCACCAACCTGAGAAAGGTAAATATCAAGATCAACCCCGCCAAGTGCACCTTCGGCGTACCGTCAGGAAAGTTGTTGGGGTTCCTCATGTCTCATCGCGGGCTAGAGGAAAACCCTAACAAAGTCAAGGCCATCGAAGAAATGCATCCTCCGCGCAATCTCAAGGAGATGCAACGCCTGGCGGGATGCATGGCAGCCCTAGGGCGCTTCATCACGAGGAGTGGAGAGAAGGCCCTGGCCTTCTTCAAGCTCATGAAGCGCACTGGGAAGTTCGAGTGGACTCCGGAAGCTAACAAGGCCTTTGCCGAGCTGAAGAGGTATCTCACGAGCCCACCGATCATGGTTGCCCCAACGTTCCGCGAGCCCTTGTTGCTCTACATCGCAGCAACCTTGAGAACTGCAAGCGCTGTCCTTGTCGCTGAGCGGCACGCCAAGGTAATCGCCAAAGATGGAATTGATCCTCCTTGCCCGGGGGCTCCTCCTGAGTAAGAAGCAGCAATTTCTTCTGTCCCTCAAGAGGAGCCGCCCGCTGCAACTTCGCCGACCGAGCCGCTCTCACAGAGCGACGCTCCTGAACTCCATGAGGAGAAAACTCCTGAGGACACCGCCAAGGTGCAGAAGCCTGTTTACTTCGTCAGCACGATACTACGCGATGCGCGGGAGCGCTACACCATGCAGCAAAAGCTGCTCTACACCCTGCTGATCGCTTCAAGGAAAATACGTCATTACTTCCAGGGTCACCCGATTAAGGTGGTCACTGATCGGCCCCTCGAGACCATTCTACGCAACCCAAATGTCACCGGACGGGTGGCAGAGTGGGCCATGGAGCTTCAGCCCTTCGAGATCTCCTTTGAAACCACCAAGGTGGTCAAGAGCAAAGCTTTGGCTGAGTTCACCGCCGAATGGACTGATCCATTCGCCGACGAGCCTCCAGAGGTGGAGTCAATGCTTCCAGGAGAAGAAGCCCCAGGCCTCTGGGTCATGCACTTCGACGGCGCCTTCAACCTCCCCGGCGCGGGGGCTGGTGCCGTCCTTACCTCTCCCTCTGGGGACAAGCTCTTCTACGTCGTCCAGCTCTGTTTTAAACCAGAGCACAAGGTCTCCAACAACATCGAGGAATATGAAGGACTACTCGCTGGCCTAAGGGCGGCGAATGCATTGGGCATCAAGTGCCTCATCGTCAAGGAAGATTCACAGCTAGTTGTGAACTTCTCAAACAAGAGCTACACTCCAAAGGATGAGCACATGGCAGCTTATCTTGAGGAGCATCAAAAATGGAAAAACGCTTCCAGGGTTTGGAGCTGAAGCACATTCCAAGAGGAGAAAATGTGGAAGCGGACGAAATCACCAAGCGCGCCTCTCATCGCCTGGCACAATCTGCCGACGTCTTCGAGGAGCACCTCTTCAAGTAGTCTGCTTCTCCATCGTCGATAGGATCTAACCTTCCGCTTGCCTTGCCACCGCCACCGGAACAGGGGGCTCCGGATTGCGGGCCTCCTTCGGGTGACCGCGTCCTTCTGGCATTGGTGCGGCAGGAGGGAGTGGATTGGATCCTCGAGCTCAAGGCTTTCCTCGTCAGTAGCAGGCTTCCTGAGGACGAGTTGGAGGCTGAAAGGATAGTACGCCAAGCTTTGGGATACTGCGTCAAGGATGGTGACTTGTACCGACGTCGCCCAAACGGCATCGCTCTGAAGTGCATATCTACTCACCAAGGCCAAGAGCTTCTCAGGGACATCCACGCCGGCGAGTGTGGGCATCATGCTTCTGCTTCAACCCTCGCTGCAAAGGCATATCGAAGCGGCTTCTACTGGCCTTCGGCGCTCGGGGATGCGGCGAAGATGGTCAAGAGGTGCGAGGCATGCCAATTCCATGCCAAGCAGATTCATCAGCTGGCGCAGGAGCTGCAAACCATCCCACTCACTTGGCCCTTTGCTGTTTGGGGGCTGGACATTCTCAGTCCATTCCCTAGAGCGCAAGGGGGCTACCGCTACCTCTACGTCGCCATCGACAAGTTTACCAAGTGGGTGGAGGTGGAGCCGGTGTGCACCATTTCGGCAAGGTCTGCAGTCAAGTTCATCCGTGGGCTAGTCTGCCGTTTTGGTGCGCCTAACCGCATAATCACCGACAACGGCAGCCAGTTCACCAGCGGGCTATTCCGGGAGTACTGCGCAGCGGCCGGCATCAAGATCTGCTTCACCTCAGTCACCTATCCCAAAAAGCAATGGCCAGGCCAAGCGTGCCAACGCCGAAGTCTTCAAGGGACTCAAGACGAGAAGCTTCAACGCCAAGCTCGAAGCCTGCGGCAAAAAATGGTTAGACAACCTCTAATCCATCCTGTGGTCCATTCGGACTACCGCCACCAAGCCCACCAGGGAGACTCCTTTCTTCTTGGTCTATGGGGCAGAGGCTGTTCTTCCCACCGATATCAAATTCGGGTCGCCAAGAGTGCTCGCCTTCAACGACATACATCAAGAGGACCTCATCAGGGACCGCCTCCTCCAGCTCGAAGAAGCTCGGTGCCAAGCGGCGCTTCGCGCCGTGAGTTACCAGCAAGGACTTTGCCGCTACCATAGCCGCCATGTTCGGCCAAGGACTCTGGAGGTCGGCGATCTGGTGCTGAGGAGGATACTCTCTCGCGAGGGCCTGCACAAGCTGTCTCCAATGTGGGAAGGTCCCTTCAAGGTGACGCACATCGCCAGGCCAGGCTCAGCGTGGCTGGAAACCGCGGAAGGCGTGCCGGTGGGGAACCCGTGGAACATTGCTCATCTGCGAAAGCTCTACCCGTATGTTCCTCATGAGGAGATAAGACCGTTGTCATGGCACTTTGTATCAACTCAAACTCCTCTTCAGCACTGATATTCAGTTAAAGCGCATTATAGCGCCTCTGCTTCGGCATGATATTGAAATGGCATGAAGTCCATTTATTTTCTGTTGTACTCCACGCGGAAGGGGGCTAGGCACGGTGTCTATGCTGGGGCCTTCGCCCGGAAAACAACAAGCCCAAAAAACCCGAAGGGACTAAGCTCGGATCAGGGGCAACGGCCCCATTATCGATCACCGTCACGTGCCTGTTGTGCTTAGTTCCTTGCGAAGTGCACCGGAAAATAAGAAATCTTTGGAAAAAGTCCAAGGTGTGCCTAAGGCACCCGCTAAGGACCAGCGCCCCATGAGCAACCCTCACGAGGGTGCAAAGACGCGTCGATGCACTTAGCATCCGCAGGAAGATTCCCCTCGCTCGAGGAAGGCCAAACATGGCAGGATTATTGAAGACCAAGGCCACTCTGATCATCTTGCAAAGGAGACACAGATCCGGAGGTCCGTGCCAGGTCGTTCACCTCGTGAGCAACCCTTAACGAGGTGTCGACGGTCTCTGGGCTCTCTTAAGCGTCGATGCTTTCGCGTCCGTGTGGGTCCAGCTTCCCTCAACGACGAGGAAGGCCCCGTGAATCACCACGTGCGGCAATTTGCTCTTAGCTGCTGGCACAGATAGTGTCGCGCTCCCTTACGATGAGGAAGGTCCCTGTGCCGGTCATAGGGGCATCTTATTTGCCTTTCTTTTTTCGCTTGTTTTATCAACTTGTTTTTCCGTTTTCGGGGATTTGGTGTTTTTTGTTTTCCAACTATTTCTTTAACTACTTGTCTCAGGAATCGTCCAATGTCGTCGCCGGCACTGACCCCGTCATGAGCTCTGAGGCGCAGGGAGGCCTCCCGCCGGTGTTAACAACTCGCTAGGGCTCTCGAGCGTGCGGACAACCAGGACAACGACGGGCAGCGAGGAGCGAAAGAGCAAGATAGTTGACAAAGAAGACTGCATTGATAGCCCCCGGTGGGGGGATAAATAGAGGCACGGTGGGGCATACCCCGCCGACGTAAACTACATTGCAAAAGAGGGGAGGAGACTAGCTCCCCTTCCCAGAAGGCTACCGCGGCAAGGCCGCCCCTTTACTCCGCCGCAGGCAGGGGGTAGGTGCGGCGGACATAGGCGGCACCAAAGATCCGCACTGAGGCCATCAGCGTCCCCAGCTTGAAGCAGAAGACGAGGTGGTCACCGACGCGGAGGCGGTGGCCGAGGGCGAAAGCCCTCTAGTGCCCGGAGAGGACGGCGTTGCCGCCCGCTCCAAGGATGATGTCAACAGGACATAGGAGCTCTGGCTTGCTCTGCTCCACTAGCGCGACCTCTCTGGAGGAAGCGTCGGGGGTGTAGATTACCCTCCGGACTGCATCGGGCAGCCGGAGGGAGATGAAGCTCCAGGCGACAATGACGAGGAGGAGCTCCAGGAAGCGGTACCCCGGAGCGATGAGGGGTCCCAACATCTTCGCCGCCAGGCGGCGAGGAGTCACGACCACTCCGGTCGCCGGTGGGGCCGCCTCCTGCGGCCCCGGGCCATCCGCGGCCGGGGGAAGGAGGCCCAGAGTGGCCTCCACCTCCAAGAGCACCCGATCAATGCTCCCCAGGGAGCGGGGAGCCGCCGCCGCCACCGGCGATGGCGCATTCAGAGCGCCTCCAGGCGCTGGACCCCGAAGGGTCAAGGCACTGGAGGCCCCCGGGGCGGCGCGATTCGCCTCGTCCTGCCCTGGCACCCCGATGCGCAGGGGGCCTCCGGCATTGGGCGTCCACCATGCGGGGATCTTCGCCGTGTTCCTACTGCCCGGGAGGTGCCTGCGGTGCTTCACCCCCGAGCTCGATCCAGCGGCGGCGGAGGAGGCGGAGGGATCCATTGCTTGGGGAGCATTGAGAAAGAAGTAACACTGGAGGAAGATGGTGAGGTGCCGGAGGTGTCGAGGAGGCTGCATTTAAAGGGCGCGGCGGCGTCAAAGCGTCAAATCTCAGTGCGGGAATCAAAGCATTGGCGCAGCGCTCTCCAGCGAAGCGACGCGTCATCATGATGGTTTGACGCCTCGGGGACTGCTGCGTCGCCCGCCGCTTCGTCTCACCAGCTGCGGTCGCGCCACGCGTCCGCGGCCTCTGCCTCTTCACATAGTCCTCTGACCGCGCGTTGACGCGTGCCGTTGGAGGGCCCAGCAGCTTCTGGGGGGCCCTGACCCTTCGCTCCCATGAGAGGGCGCGTTCGCGGGCCAGGCTCCCGGGGGCTACTGTCGGTGTTCTAGATACCGGGGTATCCCGGTCCACCTGCTCCTGGGCCCCTTCAACAGCCCAGCTTCGGCCCAGGGGTGGAACGACGACCGAAGCCCAGTGGAGAAGACCCTCATGAGGAGGCGCCTCATGAGGAGAACGACAACTATAACTGCTAAGGACCAGAAGACCTCCTCACGAGCTGTTTCTCGTGAGGGGAGGGGCCACGTCCACATTAGCTCAGCATGCTTCCATGCTGAGCAAGAAGATAAGAGCAGAAGACTAAGTACCGTCCACGCTACCCCTGACAAGGAGGAGACCAACTTTCACCGTGCCTGCACAAAGCGGCACAGTGGTTGTTGGCCACCCCCCCTAAAAATAGGGTGGACGGTGCAGTGCGCCATAGGAGGACGTTAGCTTCCTCCGCCCACTCCTATGGACCGGCGCCACTACTCTACAAAGACTACATCCACGGAAGAATCAAGACTACAGCTGTCCTCCCTCCTTGGTCGTGTGTGGCAACCCCTTCCCCAAGATGATAAGGGGAAGGAGGACCTGGGCGCTATAAAAGGAGGGGAGGCCACCCCTTAGAGGGGATGGAATCTTCATCTCCAGGCTTCTAGCTAGGCTAAGTTGGTTCTTTTACCTCCGGCCAGTTAGAGCTCTATAACCAAGACCTTGTACTCCTCGCCAGGTATCACGTCGTAACACAAGAAGGCAGGAAGTAGGGGTTTTACCTCACCACGAGGGCCCTGAACCTGCGTAAAGCTCGGTGTCTCTCTCTGCAGTTCGTTGTGCATTCGACGTCTCGAGGCTTCCGTCACCGTGTTTTGTTGCGATCCAAAATCTCCCACGTTCAGCCCCCTACGTTCGAATCTTTGGGTCCGTCGCATGGTACCCCGTGTTTTTGCGACACGAAATCCATCGACAAGTCTTTTACCTCCTTTATTGTTCATTTAGATCGTATGGAACCTTTGCACAATTGTGCCCTGCACTTGTGTCTTTTAAATCTGCCATAAGCGGTCCGCGTAGCATATATGTGTTTCAATCTCCACCTGATGTTCTTTGTGTGGATTCCCGAGTAGTGACTTTTTGACGATCCAAGCCGCTATCTGCTGGGGTTTTGGATGGTTGCTATTAAGTATCGTCGCCCTGGCTCCTTCTCTTACATGCTGATGGCTTGGACTAGGTCCTCCATGACTTTCTTGTAATTCTGTTAAACCATTGTTATATGTTAGTTTCCTTAGAGCTTTATGCTGGAGTAATTCGCCATACAGCTTGGGGGCTACTCATGGCAATTTTTAAACATTAGTCTTCTTAGAGCTTTATGCTAGAGTAATCCGCCATAACGCTCGGGGGCTACTCATGATGATTTTTTAATATTGTCTTCTTAGAGCCTTATGCCGGATCGGAATCCGCCATAATGCTCGGGGGCTACTCATCGCATTTAAACTAAGTTCTCTAAGAGCACCGCTGGAGTGTAATGTATAGTGGTGCTCGGGGGCTATATGATGAAAATTTCAAAACTAGTTTCTCTTAGAGCACCATGATGGATTGTCTATGAAAATCCGCCATGCCACTCGGGGGCTACAGGGAATACATACCTCTTTTACCACACTAGTTCTCTGGAGAAACGATGACATAGAGGAAGTAACATGGTTGCTGGCCTCCTCTTGCAAGCCATCAAGATGGAAAAGAGCGTCTGACTTTTCCTTCCATCTCGCAGCACCTCCGGCTCCTGCTGCTATCTCGACCGTCTTTCCGTCAAAGGTCACCTTCTTAGGACCCCTAGCAGGATTAGTGGCAGGCATGGCATCCTTAGCCGAAGCTTCAGCCATCTTGCTAGCTTTTGGGGCAGAAGTTGAGGGCACAGACGGGCGAATGGGAGCATCCGGTGTTGGTGGAATGATTGCAGGAGATGGTCTTGCTTCTGAAGGCTTATGACCAGCAATTTTTCTCCTCCTATGCATAAAATCCAGGTTAGAACGGGTCAAGATAAAGATGGCAGAAATCTAAGAGATTGACGTGCTTACTTCCGATCTGGCAACTTGATGGTAGCGGTAGACTCGGGTACAGTCTCTAGGTGGCCACGCAATGTCGGAGACGGATGGCAGGAAATTACTCTCTTGCCTAAACCGCGCATGCGTCCACCCGAGCCACGAACACCGCAGTGTATAGTTGCCACAGGCTCTTCCGCTAGCTTCTTCTGCTACTGGCAAGGACTTGTGTCTTTTTGGAGAAGAGGATGTTTCCTCTTCATCATTAGTAAGCTCCTTCGACTGAGGATAGCGGACGAGATGACTTAACTTAGAAGGGGGAAGGGAGAAAAGCTGTGAAAGAACGCAAGTAAGAGTCAAAGAAATAAGTAGTAATGGCGGAATGAGGAGACACTAACCTCTGGACAATTGCCGTTCTCATACATTGGGAACTTCAGCTCCAAATTTTTGTCTCGCCCGACCTTGATGATGTTGCGGATTCGATGCTCAATCTCCTCGAAAGACAATTCCTCCTTGGTATAGCATTGGGGATCCTTGATTCCGCTATACTGGCACATCAAGGTGGGGCAGTATTGGAGTGGCTGGATCCGCCATGAGACCCAGCAATAAATGGTGTCTGCACCTATCAAGCCAGAAAATACAAGTTTGGAAATCTGTCGTGAGCAAAGCTGACATTCATCATCCATGGTGAAATCATCCATAATGCCCCAGCTGTCTTGCTCTTCAGCAGGACAATCAGTAAAAGACCGTAGGCCATACTTCTTTTTAGGAGGTGCCTGGCCAGCCTGATAGAAGAAAGATACCCGCCATCCCTTTGCAGAATCGTGAGGCTTGATATAAGGGTATGATTTCCCGCTACGAGGAACAAATGAGACGGATCCGCAGTTGCCAAGATCTCCATTTGAGTCTCGGTTATGGCGGATATTGAAATACAAGCGGAATAAGTCTCCAAGGGGGTAAATACCCAGAAATCCCTCACACAATGCTACAAATCCCGCTATGATAGTGAAGCTATTTGGAGCGATGTGGTGTAGCTGTAACCTGTAATGCTAGAGCATGCTCTTGAGGAAGTAGGATGGCGGAAGGCTGAGACCCCGATCAATGTGAGATTTCAGCATCACAATCTCCTTTTTCAAAGGAGCTGATGCGACGATGTTAGGATCAACTCGTCATCTTGAGATCTCCTTGGCCGCTATCAACCCTTCTTGCTCCAGGGAGGACAAGATTTCCTCGTTCAGATTGCAGGTATCCCAGCTGCCTCCCAAAGTTTTGGGGATAGCGGATTCCATGTCCGACGATCTCGCTGAATTCCCAGTAGCTTCGGACGTCGCAGCTTGGTATGATGTCTCCGGATCCATGGCAGCAAGAGGGGTGGCGGATATGACGTCTAGAATCTCAAGAGACAAAGATGACGAAGCCAGCTTGTGGCGGAAAAGGTGAAGTGGCCGCTAGTGAGGTATTCCGGGCGGTGGCTTGCCGGAGATCGCAGAGCTCTCGCAGCCACGCTGAGGAGAGAGATTGTGAGGGGTGAAATGAGGTGTGAAATGGCAGTGGGTGACCGGCCGAGGTATATATAGGCCCCAGGCCTCGAGATTCATGCCCGCCATCCACACCGTCCGTTCCAAATTCGCAAACCCTAGATTGATGACGCGTGTCCATGGGTAAAACGGTAATCTTTACCAATGGTGCTTATACCATGAATCTTACCCTAGAAGGAACTACGTAGCAAAAGTTACAGCGGATTTTGTGGTAAGATCCAACGGATCCCAGAAATCTCGCTCGGCTGAAACTACGTCGCACAATTCGCCATCTATAGCGGATTGAGACATGAAGAAAGGAGGAACGCCAAGAACCGCCATCCAGACGTGAGAAGAAGATGAGCTATGGCGGATGACTTCACCAAAATATCAAGCACATCGGATGAAGGTGGCGATCTTGAAGTTCCCCGGGGGCTACTGTTGGGGATATACCAAATAGGTATACCAGCGACATAGTCCTAAACCAGCAAGCCAGGATGGCCCATGGAGGTGGTATGGTGAATTGCCTACCTGGCGGCCCAGTTGCTGGAAAGCCCATTGCGGATACTGGACGCATGAGCTTATGGCGGATCCGAAGATAGGCCCATGGCGGGTTGCCTTGTAGTACACAGCATCGTATAGGACTTAGTCTAGGACCATATTGTATCCGCTCCGGTACCATCGTGATGCCCACGCCAGGCGCCTTTATAAGTCGGCGTGGAGGAGCCCTTGGGGCACCGAGACTTAGATACGGCCAATCGCATAGCGAAACAGCTAACCTCATCATTGTAACCGTGCACTTGTTGCCATATAGTGAATTATAGCAGCACGTAGGGTCTCGCCACCGTTGCGGGATCTGAAGCTAGGTAAACTCATGCTACCATCGTCCAGAATCGCTCTGCCATGTTCACCCCCTTCCACAAACCGCCATATACCTACCCCTATGGCAGATCTGTTGATGAAACCACGACACTCGGTAAGCTATAAACAACAATCAACTTTTTTATAACATTGAAAGCTTGATCTCCATCGCAATGAAGGAAATCTCCTCCTACTATAGCATCCAAAGCATATCTATAATGAAGAGCAAGACCAAAGTAAAAGCTACTAAGAAGCAAACTCAAAGTCATTTTTGGTTCAGTTTTTCCATGGGAATCATAAATTCTAGACCAAGCTTCTTTAAAACTCACTTCACTCTTTTGTTTGAAAGTGAAGATCATTTCCTCAGGCGACATAGTAATAGGAACTAAACTAGACATAAAAAGCAAATTGAAATAGGAACTAATTTTTTGTATTTTCGATAAAAAGATGCAAGCAAAAATAAAGTAAAGCAAAACAATAACAAAGTAAAAAGATTGGAAGCGAGAGACTCCCCTTGCAGAAATCCTCTTTCTCCCCGGCAACGGTGCTAGAAAAAGTGCTTGATAGTGCGTGTTAGGCACCCAGTTGGGAACCCCAAGAGGAAGGTATGATGAGCACATCAGCAAGTGTTCCCTCGGTATGAAACCGAGGTTTATTGAACCACTAGGAGAAAGAACCAACTTCCGAAGGTTGATGCTCGCTGGCTTGGCGACAGCTCCAGACAATTTATATATGGCGCCTTATCTGGGGCGTAGCTTTGCACCAGCAGCAACGTGGAACCTGCACACAGCACAACCAAAGTACATTGCCCCAACTTACAGTGAGGTTGTCAATCTCACCGGTTTGCTGTAAACAAAGGATTAAATGTATCACGTGGTAAAAGATAGTAGTTTGTGAGAAAGTAAATAGTAAACGTTAATAAGAATGTAAAAGAATGGACCGGGGTCCACAGTTCACTAGAGGTGTCTCTCCATAAAGATAAATAACATGCTGGGTAAACAAATTACAGTTGGGCAATTGACAGAATAAAGAAAGAATGCACATGTCATGACGATGACTATGAGATTCACTTGGGCATTACAACATAATACATAGACCGTATTCCAACTGCATCTATGACTAATAATCCACCCGCCGGATGTCATCCGAGCAATTGTTGGGTATTAAGTTGCACGCAATAGATTATCGCCTTAAGCAAAGTGTGTAATGTAAACAATACGAATGTCCTTGAACACAAGATTGTTGTTTTCTCCCTAGTAGCAACAACACATCTACAACCTTAGAGGTTATTGTCACTCCCCTAGATTACTAGAGGCATGAACCCACTATCGAGCATAAATACTCCCTCTTGGAGTCACTAGCATCTACTCGGCCAAGATATCTACTGGCAACAGAGAGCATGCAAGATCATAAACAACATAGAGATGATAAATGTTGGGGATATACCAAACGGGTATACCAGCGACTAATCCTAAACCAGCAAGCCAGGGTGGCCCATCAGGGTGGTATGGTGGATTGCCTACCGGGCGGCCCAGTTGCTGGAAAGACCATGGCAGTACTGGACGCAGGAGCTTATGGCGGATCTGGAGATGGGCCCATGGCGGGTTGCCTTGTAGTACACGCATAGGACTTAGTCTAGGACTCCAAGTTGTATCCGCTCCGGTACCACCGTGTAGCCCACGCCAGGCGCCTTTATAAGCCGGCGTGGGCAAGCCCTTGAGGCAAGAGCTTAGACTTACGACCAATCGCATAGCGAAACAGCCAACCTCATCATTGTAACCGAGCACTTGTTGCCATATAGTGAATTATAGCAGCACGTAGGGTCTCGCCACTGTTGCGGGATCTGAAGCTGGGTAAACTCGTGCTACCACCATCTCGGATCGCTCCGTCGTGTTCACCCCCTTCCACAAACCGCCATACACCTACCCCTATGGCAGATCTGTTGACGAAACCACGACAGTTGGCGCCCACCATGGGGCATAAAGCGTCAGGAGCGCGGATCCAGGCGGGATCCGCCTTTGCTGGCATCAGCGACACTGTCGCCATCGGGCACGTCCTCTATGATTCCGGCTTCCCCATTGTCCCAGTGGATAACCTCTGGGTGCCGACTAGAGAAGACCCCTCTTGATTCACCATCATTCCGATCGGAGATATCCATATCTTCATTGGAGAGACAAACCCTACCCCGCTACGGAAACCAATTTCCGGCGGATTGGTATGGCTGAAACCCCCAAACGGACCGCTTTCGAGCTGGATACGGAGGAGGACTCATCTGATCTGGAACTTCCTAAGTTACCTAGATCGGATCTAAAAAACAACCCCACCCAGCCCGCCCTAGAGGTAGAGGAAGTGGTGGAAAACCGCTATGAATCTGCCATGAGCAATCTGGCGTTAGAGACACCGCGGTACTGCCTTGTTGCTTTCACAGGTATCACTTTGGGATCTACCTCCAATAGAGAAGATAGCCCAGGTGAATCCATCCTAGAGGCACTTAACGAAAGTGGTGAATCGGATGACTGGGATAGCAAAGGCTATGATTCTGATCACTATGACGCCACCATGAGAAGGATCGAGGCGGAATTAGCTCAGCAAGCACTTGAAGAACAGAACGCAGCCACCAAGCAGGTGTTCATGACCAACAAAGGAGATGACGCTAGGCAGACAACTGGTGATCCGCCATCTCAGGCAGCCCATGACGGAGATGCCGGCAAAGAACAGGGTAACCCGCCACAAGCTGCCGATCCTGCCACGGAATAGCTTCCTGAGATCCAGGGCGGCCCCAGGCCTCTGCAACCCGCCATCCACAAGGTCTAGCACCCAGAAGACTTCATGACCCCGCTGTACAAGGTCGTCTACGGAACTCTAGCAGATCCAATCACCCCTGACTATGTCAGGGACGTGAACGATCTTGAGAAGAAAAGGTGAGCAATCCTCAAAGAAGCAAAGCGAGTCGACAAAGATGGGCCAGCAGCTGGATGGCGACATTGCTAAAGCTCAAGACATGCTGAAGAGCACAAGGAACATGGAGGAGAAGTATGTTACTCTCATCCAGAACCAAGTGAATGAGGGAGGCGACCCGCAGCTGGTGCAAAACCTTGAGTTCATCGTACCAACCGCAGAAACTCTGGCCAAGATGTATATCAAGAACCCGCCATATGTGGACAAGAACCACGATGAAGTCAGGGCTACGCCTGTGGAGAACATCATGGCCGCAAAGGAGCTATTGGAGCATAATAAAAGCCCAACAGCCCTAGAGACGGTGGTAAAACGGATGACCAAAGCATTGGTGCAGCGGGAGAAAGCTACGTCATCACGACGGCTTGAATCTGATCCTGCGCTGTGCAGGTCCAGCACTGCCTCCAAAGCTCGGGGTACTGGCAACTATGGTACGCGCCCTGATAACGAATCTCATACCGGATCCTCAGAAGTCCAAAGAAGAGAAGCTCGCAACCGGGCAGATGCCATCCCAATATCCTCCGATGACAAGCCACGCGGCAATGGCCCGCAGAGAAATCCATCACCACCTCGCAAGAACTACCCTGCCTATGGATACCAGCAAGACAACGTTGCTCCCCGCCATAAGACCAACATGCCGCCACCAAAGTATAAGATGTTCGAAATCCCAAAGGGAGGAATCATCATACGCGACAACGATGGCAAGGGAGGACGAAGCCGTGATGTTGGACGCAGAGACGATCCGCCACAACGGGAAGCAAGTCGGGACGGCGGATCCAAGCAAAGGGAACAATCTCGCCATGATGACGGCACGCACCGCAGCGGCGACAAGGATAAGCACCACTCTTCCCGCCGCCACGATGACAAAGGGCAAGGCTCCCGCCGCCATGACGATGATCCATCTCCTCGGAGAGTAGAGGGAAGCCGTCGTAGCTGCAGAGATCAATCGCAGGACGGTGAGAGTAAAAGACGACGTGATCCTTCGCCATCCCCACCAGGCAGCCCCCATGGCGGCGGCGGTGGCGGCGGCGGACCAGCAAAATCACGCCACTCTCGCAAGGATCCACAGGACCAGAAGCCCTACGACACGCGTACCCACCTAAACGAGATTGCCAAGTCTCAAATAGCCTTCTTCCTCGGCCCAAAGTGCTTTGGACAACGGATCCGTAATGAGCCCATACCACATGGGTTCAAAATCGAGAAAAATATCCGCCAGTACAATGGAGTCGACAGGCCTCTAACTTGGCTACAAGACTACTTCAATGCAGTGCAGTTCGCCGGGGGATCACCCAATGTTGCTGTCCGCTATCTGCCCCTGATGTTATCTGGCACAGCACAGTAGTGGATCAATGACTTGGCAGAAAATTCCATCCAAACCTAGTTCGATATGCAAACTGTGTTCACCGAAAACTTTGAGGGTACTTACAAGAGACCCCATAATATTGGTGACCTCCAAAGGTGCCAACGGGCTGACGATGAGACCTCCCGAACTTTCCTTGCACGATGGCTAGATATGAAGAACTCCTGTGAAGGGGTTACCGACGAATCCGCCATCCTCGCGTTCATCGATAGTTTGGAGAGAGGCTAGCTGCTCCGCCATCGCCTGTTGCGGGAAAGGAACAAAGGGAAACTAACCCTAAATTCCATGATCACCATTGCAAGCAACTACGCGGCCGCCGATGACGATGCCGGTGAATCTCTGAAGGCTTCCGCCATCCAGAATACTAGAAAGCGGAACAATAGCAACAAACGGAAGAATCCGCCAGAAGAGCAGCAAACTCCGGATATGGCGGCCATAACCTTCGCCGATAAGGGTCAAAGCAGCCAGCGCGGCAGAGGACGCGGTACTAGCAGTGGCCAGCCGTGGAGCTCTATAGCTCCCGCTTCGACGCCATCGACCCCCGTGTCCTATGATGAATACCACGATATGCCATGCTTTGCCCATCACGACGCATTAGGGAAGTGCAATCACACCAACCGGGACTGCAAATTTGTCAACGACATCAAGGCGGATCAAGAAGCTGGCTACAAGCGCAACCGGTGACAATGGCCTCGTGGCAAAGGGAAAGCAGACAAGGAAAAAGAGTCCAAGGATGGCAGTGATATGGACGAAGATCCTGCGCCCAAACCCGCCGAAAAGGCAGAGGGTGAGGCTGGCAAGGGTAACCCATTCAAAAATACCAACAAAAAAGGAGCCTTTCACACGTTCCTTGGACCCCCCACGGCTAAGGCACAGCGAGCCGCTATGCGCTCCCTCAATGCCACCGTGCCAAAAGTCCGCCAGTACGTCTGATGGTACAAAGTACCAGTGCACTGGAGCCGCGACGATCATCCAGAGCACATCTCGGATGGATATTATGCCATGGTAGTATGCCCTGTAATCCACGGCTACGAATTCTCCAAATGCTTAATGGACGGCGGCAGCAGCTTGAACATCATGTACGTGGAGACACTGACAAAACGTGGCCTTACCAAGACCCAACTCCGCCACAGTGCTGTCACCTTTTATGGAGTGGTTCCTGGCCGCCAAGCTAAGTCCCTCGGGTCCATCACCCTCAAGGTTGCCTTCGGCAGTGAAGAAAATTACCGAGAAGAGCCCATAACCTTTGATGTGGTCCCATTTAAAAGTACATACCACGTGATCTTCGGCCGCCCCGCCTTCCACAGTTTCCATGCTAGGCCATGCTACATCTACAACCAGCTGAAGATGCCAGGACCGGATGGCATAATCACCGTTTATGGTAGCTTCAGAAAGGCAAAAGTGTGCGGGGAAGGAGAAGCCGCTTTCACGGAAGCAGTGTTCTTTGGCGAGGAGTTCAAAGAAATCCACGCCGCCACGGACCCCGCGGAGATGCCGGCATCCAAGCAAGAGGTTTCCGCCTCCCCGCCCACCTTCAAGCCCACAGTTGATACAAAACAGGTGGAACTTGTCGCTGGCGATGCCGCCAAGACCACCTCCATTGGGAGAAATATGTCCCCCAAATAGGAAAGCGCGCTCGTCGAGTTCCTCCATGAGAACCGGAACATCTTCGCATGGCTGCCATCTAACATGATAGGTGTACCTAGGGAACTCGCCGAGCATGCCCTACAAATAATCCCTGGCTCTAAGCCAGTAAGACAAGCCATGAGACGCTTCGGAGATGAAAAACACCGCGCAATAGCAAAGGAAATTTCCAAGCTACTGAAAGCAGGCTTCATCAAAGAAGTGATCCATACAAAGTGGGTGGCAAATACTGTGCTAGTTCCTAAGAAAAACACAAAGGTTCTGCGCATGTGTGTAGATTACACTGGCCTGAACAAAGCGTGTCCAAAAGATCCTTTTCCCTTTCCTCGCATTGACCAAGTCATTGACTCGACGGCGGGATCGGAGCTGCTATGCTTCTTAGATGCCTACTCAGGATACCACCAGATCAAGATGAAGGAGTCCGATCATCTTGCTACATCGTTTGTAACACCTTATGGCACATATTGCTATGTCACAATGCCGTTCGGTCTGAAAAACGCAGGAGCAACGTATCAGCGCACCATGCAAAAGTGCCTGGCGGATCAAATCGGACTCAACATCCACGCATATGTGGACGACATCGCTGTTATGTCCAAGAAGCAAGATGGCCTTATAGCGGATTTGCAAGAGACCTTCAACAATCTAAGGAAGTACAACATGATGTCAACCCCACGAAGTGCATCTTCGGGGTACCAGCTGGACAACTTCTAGGATTCATTGTCTCCCACCACAGAATCGAGGTCAACCCGGAGAAGATCAAGGCAATCCTCGACATCTCCCGGCCTAATGACTTAAAGGACATGCATCGACTCACAGGCTGCGTGGCAGCAGTGAGCAAGTTCATCCGTCGTCTTGGTGAGAAGGCTTTGCCACTCTACAAGCCGATGAAGGAATCAGACGAATTCGTCTGGACCGACGAGGCAGACGCTGCGCTTAAGGATCTGAAGAGAGTGCTATCCACTGCACCAGTCCTAGCAGCTCCCGAAGACCAGGAACCCATGTTACTATAAATGGCGGCAACCAACAGGGTCGTCAGCATCGTCAACGTGGTAGAACGTAAGGACGAAGCGCAGGAGTACGGCGTACGGTGACCAGTCTACTATGTCAGCGAGGTCCTGATGGAATCCAAGCAGCGCTACCCTCACTACCAAAAGTTGGCATATGGAGTTTTCCTAGCTTCCCGTAAGTTACGGCATTACTTCTATGATCATAAGATCACAGTGGTGAGCAAGGCTCCACTTAAGGACATCATCAACAACAGCGACGCAACAAGACGAGTTGCAAAGTGGGGCATTGAATTGGCCTCGTTTGACATCGACTACAAGCCTCGCACCGCCATCAAGTCTCAGGCTTTGGCAGAATTTATGGCGGATTGGAAAGAAGCGCACGAGACTATGCCCGTCCTAGAACCAGAGCATTGGGTGATGCACTTTGATGGTTCAAAGCTGCTACATGGCTCGGGGGCTGGAGTGACTCTCAAATCTCCCAAGGGAGATGAGCTCAGCTATGTTCTCCAGATCCACTTCCCCACCACCAACAACATCGCGGAGTATGAAGCGCTATTGCACGGGCTGCGCATCGCAAAGGAGATCGGCGTACAACACATTATGTGTTGTGGAGATTCTGACCTTGTCGCTCACCAGGTGGCTAGCACATACAAAGCTCGGAACAAAGTTATGGTGGCTTATAGAGATGAGGTGGATGAGATGACCAAAAGTTTCCTCAGCTATGACATAAAGCACGTACGACGAGAAGATAACATGGCGGCCGACACCTTGTCCAAGTTAGGGCCTAGCCGCAAGGCAGTTCCGCCAGGCATATTCCTCGAGCATCTGCACGTACCATCAGTCAAGATGGTGGACCCAGAAAATCCAGACCTAGCAAGCTCCCCTATAATGGTGGTTTTGCATAGCAATCCGCCATGGGCAGAGCCCTACCTGGAGTACCTGACAAACAAGAAGCTACCCAAAGACGAAGTCCAAAAGAGACAAATCGAGCGTAGAGCAAAAGCGTACACCATCATAGATGGCCAGCTCTACAAGCGAAGTACCTCGGGAGTCTTTATGAAGTGCATATCCCAAGTGGACGGAATCAAAATACTAAGGGAGATCCACGAAGGCAAATGTGGGCATCACGCCGCCGCCAGATCCCTAGTAGCTAAGGCATTCCGCCATGGATTTTACTAGCCAACAGCCAAGGCAGATGCAGACCGTATCGTGGAGCTCTGCCAAGATTGCCAGATGTACTCCAAGCAAACCCACATGCCCGCCATAGTGCTACATACGATCCCTATAACCTGGCCTTTTGCGGTCTGGGGGCTGGACATGGTGGGCCCACTAAAAACAGCACCTTCGGGATTTACGCACCTTCTGGTAGCGGTAGACAAATTCACGAAGTGGGTGGAAGCTAAGCCCATCAGGAAACTTGATGGCAAAACCGCCCTAAAATTCGTCAAGGACATTGTGGTCAGATTCGGCATCCCACATAGCATCATCACCGACAATGGCACTAACTTGTCTCAGGGAGAAGTTGAAGAGTACTACCATCACAACGGAATCCGCCTTGACCTGGTATCTGTGGCACATCCATAGTCCAATGGCCAAGTTGAGCGGACCAACGGACTAATCATGTCAGGGATCAAGCCACGCCTGGAAGCACTGCTACGTAGAGCAGCTGGATCCTAGGCAGAAGAGTTGCCATCTATGTTATGGAGTCTACGGACCATGCCAAACAGATCAACTGGCCTCACCCCTTTCTTCTTAGTCTACGGAGCAGAGGCAATCTTGCCAAGTGATGTCCAGTACGATTCCCCTAGAGTCGAGGCCTATGAGGAGGAAGATGCAGAAACATCCAGACAACTATCCATGGACCTGCTGGAAGAATAACGAGACCTACCAGCCCAGAGATCCGCCATCTACCAGCAGAATCTCCGCCGCTATCACAGCCGGTGAGTTCGCAAACGCTCGTTCAAAGAGGAGGACCTGGTGCTATGCCTCAAATAGCAGAAGTCCCACAAGCTATCCCCGCCTTGGGAAGGACCCTTCGTCATCAGCAAAGCTCTACTGAATGGTTCCTACTACCTTGTTGATATTCGTGAGCTAGATAAGCGACCCAGTAAGAAGCGCAAACGAAGAGACCCTAACGATATCTACGATGAAATAGATCGTCCATGGAACATCGCACAGCTACATCCTTTCTACACTTAGCACTTACCTAGCTATGTAATAGGCACCTCTATATGATCAATGAAATAAAGCATTTGGTTCACTCTTGATTTTTTCTGAGTCTTTTACCTCCTTTATTGTTCATTTAGATCGTATGGAATCTTTGCACAATTGTGCCTTGCACTTGCGTCTTTTTAAATCCGCCATAACGGTCCGTGTAGCATATTTATGTTTTGATCTCCATCTGATGTTCTTTGTCTGGATTCCTGAGTAGTGACTTTTTGACGATCTAAGCTGCCATCTGCTAAGGGTTTTGGACGGTTTCTATTAAGTATCGTCGCCCTAGCAGATTGTTCGTGCGAAGATTTCGCCATCTCACGAAAAGTCAAGCACAAAGAGCAGGATGGCGGATCACGTAATCCTACGCGTGAAATTTTTTCAAAGTGTTGTTTTTTGAGCATGTCAAACAACTACAAGTTGCATAAAAATAGGCCTGGTAGTTTTTTCACACATAAAACTACTTCATAAAAACTTTGCCACAAGTTCAAAAGCATTTCACTGATCCGCTACAAGCAGATCAGGCACAGTGCAGAGCATACACGCAGTTTAATAAGTTTAACTTACAGACCCACTCAGGGGCCGAATTGATGCAATTGTTTTTCTCCTGCCACATTGCAGGGTATAGCTTAAATGGCTGGCGGAACTCCAGAGGACACTGCATTACCGCCATCAGGACCAGCGGTGGCTGCAGAGACCGATGCCAAAGCTTGGTTAGGAGACCCCGACAGATCGTATGCCTCGTAGTATACGTTCAGCTGGGTGCCCAGGGCACACAGCTGATCATATCCCAGCACACTCTACCGGATGGCGGCCTCATCCACCGGTGCTCCATCCTCGCCACTCTCTGGGATGCCGGAGGTGATCAAGTCTAGATCCAGCTTGGGGTAGTGGGCCTTCGCCAAGGTTAAGGCAGTTCTGGCACCACCCCAAGCGGAAGACTGCTTCCAGTCCGCCACTAGCCCAGGCACGAGCAGCAGCTTCTTGGTGAGCCCTATGGCGGAGAGGCTAGCGGAACCCGCTATCTGCAGATTCCCGCATGCCTGACGTCTAGCATTGAGAAGGCCATCCAGCTCCTTCTTCGCTGCGTCGGTGGCCATGCGCAAGCCTGCGGCGGAATCCACTTCGCCTTGATCCAGGGTCGCTGCATAGCGAAAAAAAAGGCGTCACATTCGGCATAACGCACTATTACAAATTACGCAGTATGGAGAGCCATTGATACCTAGCAAGGTCTTCTGGAAGTGATCGAGGAGCTCGTTAAAGCCATCTCGCCGCTATTCAAATTTGGCGGCGGCTTTGCGGAGATCCTCTATCTCCTTGTCCTTCTTCAGGTTATGGCGTTCCTGGTCCTTCAGCTGCTCTTCGAGGAGGGTATTCGAGGCCAATGATTTTTGGAGCTGCTGCTGCAGCCCCTCCATGGCAATAGCGTGGCCCTTTTCCACCCCCTCAAGTGTGGACTTAAGCTTGGCAGCATCTGCATGGCGGAAGTATAAGCACAGTATTGATCGAATAGCGTAAAGGTACTTAAACTTGTCCAAGACAAAAGAAAACTACCGCTATTCTGGAGCTGCTGCTGCAAATCTGCCACAAGAGCGTTTCTTTCTGCCAGCTCCTTCTCTTGCGAGCTGATGACCTGGACCAGGTCCTCCACAACTTTTTTGTAATTCTGGCAAAATGATATGAAGTGTTAGTCACTCTTAGAGCTTTATGCCGGATAAGTCATCCGCCATAACGCTCAGGGGCTACTCAGTGCAAATTTTGAAGTTCTCTACAGAGCACTGTATAATATGACAGCGCTCGGGGGCTATACTACGCAAAAGTTTAAAGTAGTTTCTCTTAGAGCTCCATAGCGGATCATCTATGAAAATCCGCCATGGCGCTCGGGGGCTACTGGGAGTACATACCTTCTTCATGGTTGATGTCTTCTCTACAAAAGCGGCAATACCACTGGATAGCTGATTGCTGGCATCTTCTTGGCTGGTGATAAGGTTGACAATCTCAAGCTGCTTCGGACTCCAAAACAAGCTGCTCCCCACCGAAGCATCCGCCATCTGACCTTGAAACGAGGCAGAAACCTTTTTTACTTTGGACGACATCATTAGCCGTAGCTTCAGTCATTGGGTTGGCTCCTGGTATAGAGTCAAACTGACCACCGGCATCCTCCATATCGATATTGTTACGAGCAGGGGAGGGAATTGGTGCGTTAGGGGTCTGCGGGATAGTAGCAGGGGAGGGCTTGGCTCGCTTGGATTGCGGTTCCTTGACAGTAGGCTTCTTTCTTCTGAGCAAAGGAGGATTAGTAGTGAAAGTAGCAACAATGAAGAAAGACAACGAAAGGTTACCTTGACTTTGGCAAGTTGATGGTAGCGGTATTCTCAGATGGTGTTTCCAGCTCTGCCCTGCGTTGAGCTTCGAAACGACGGGAATCAGTAGATTTCCTGCCACCACCACGAGGTTTCCCGCTGCTGCCCCGCTTCTTGGGGACCACCTTCGCCTTAGTCATGCGGGCTGTGTCATCTATGTCCCCCGCCATCTCCTCTTTATTTCCGCTAGAGTGAACTACTTCCTCAGCAGCGGTGGGCTTGGAGTTGGAACGGCGAAGGGGATGAGCAAAGTCCACAGGGCCAAGCGATTTGAGCTGATAAATAAAGACATCAGTTAGAAGAAAGTGCAAAGGTATCATGGAATATTATGGCAGAAAAGTAACTTACCAGAGGGCAGCTGCCATTCTCAAACATTGCCATGCCAAATTTCAAAGGCTTCTTCCTGGGAGATTTCATAAGAGAGCGAATGCGCTTCTCGACCACCTTAGGGTCTAGCTCCTTGTCTGAATAACGCATGCCATCATTTGCACCAGTATACTCGTGCATCACGCTATCGCAGTGTTGTAGAGGCTGGATCCTCCAAGATATCCAATAGTTGATGGTGTCTATTCCTTTCAGACCATCTTTGGATAGCTTGGCAATCTCCCGTGCTAGGAGCTTGACGTAAGGGGTGGCAGTTTCATCGTTGACAGGCTTCCAGGAGTCGCGGGGCTGAGCTGCTATGTTCTCAAAGGAAGGAAGGCCGCGGGCTTGAGATGGCGTAGGCTTGTCCGCCATGTAGAACCAGGACCCTCTCCATCCTATGGCGGAATCTAGAGGCATGATGAAAGGATATTCTTTTCATCACCATGGAAGAAAGCATATTGTTCCACAGGTTCGAAGGAATTCGTCATCCTCGTAATTTGCCCGCACAGAGAAGAAGAGTTGGAAGAGGTCTACCCTGGGCGAATTCCGAGGAATCCTTCACACAAGGCCGCATAGCCCGCGACAGACACCAAGCTGTTTGGGGCTATATGGTGGAGCTGCAGCCCGTAGAACTTCAGAAGGTTTGTGAAGAAAGAAGATGGCGGCATACTGAGACCCCTCTCCACGTGAGATTTGAGCATCACAATTTCAGTGGAGTTAGGGGCTGGCACCAGGGCTTTAAAGTCAGTCCGCCAGTGGGACTCTGCCTGGGGGGCCATGGTGCCCTCATCCTCCAAAGCTTGGACGTGAGCGTCCTTGACATGGCATTTCGCCCAGTACCCATGTAGGTTCTAGGGGATCTGCTCTTCTTCAGCCTCTGCTCCATCATCTTGCTCCTCTTATTCGGCTTCGCCATCCACTTCTTTGTCAGCGGCCTCTTCTGTGGCCATTCCCGCCATCTCCTCTTCAGCCTCGGACGTGATATCCTCTAGATACGAATCCGCCATTGAGGGATGCGCGCCGTGAGCAGATTGCTGCAGCGGGGAATCTTCCTCCTCAGCTTCCGAAGGATGGCGGGAAGGAGATCCGGGATTCATGGTGGCGAATGAAGGGTGGATCCCGCTATGGAATGCGTGAAGTTGTTGCTGAACTGTTTCGGCGAAAAAAGTCACCGGCGGCGAGGAATTCCTGCGGCGGCTCGTTGGACATGACGGAGCTCTCGTGGAGGCGCTGAGGAGAGAGAGTGCGAGGGGGGTGAATGAGGTGTAACCGGCCGGGGGTGAGAGGCCGGGGTATATATAGGCCCCGGACCTCGAGATTCGTGCCCGCCATCACAACCGCTTGTCTTGATCGTAGAAACCTTAATCCAGCGACACGTGTCCGGGGGTAAAAAAGTAACTTCAATAAAACAGTGCATGCGCTGTGAATCTTGCCCTAGAAGGAACTACGTGCCAAAATTTATGGCGGATTTCTATGGTATGATCCAACGGATCCCGGAAATCTCGCTAAGTTCAAAACTACGTCGCTTGATCCGCTATTTACGGCGGATTGATAGATGGAGAAAAGAGAAACATCAAGAAACCGCCATCCAGACGCAGAACAGAAGAATGAGCTATGGCGGATAGACCCTGCTAAAGACGAGGCATGGCAGATGGAGATGGCGATCTTGAAGTTCCCTGGGGGCTACTGTTGGGGATATACCAAATGGGTATACCAGCGACATAGTCCTAAACCAGCAAGCCAGGGTGGCCCATCAGGGTGGTATGGCAGATTGCCTACCGGGTGGCCCAGTTGCTGGAAAGACCATGGCGGTACTGGATGCAGGAGCTTATGGCGGATCCGGAGATGGGCCCATGGCGGTTTGCCTTGTAGTACACGCATAGGACTTAGTCTAGGACTCCAAGTTGTATCCTCTCCGGTACCATCGTGTAGCCCACGCCAGGCGCCTTTATAAGCCGGCGTGGGGAAGCCCTTGAGGCAAGAGCTTAGACTTACGGCCAATCGCATAGCGAAATAGCCAACCTCATCATTGTAACCGAGCACTTGTTGCCATATAGTGAATTATAGCAGCACGTAGGGTCTCGCCACCGTTGCGGGATCTGAAGCTGGGTAAACTCATGCTACCACCATCCCGGATCGCTCCGTCGTGTTCGCCCCCTTCCACAAACCGCCATACACCTACTACCCCTATGGCAGATCTGTTGATGAAACCACGACAATAAATCAATAAATCAACTTGACATAGTACTCAATATTCATTGGATCCCAACAAACACAACATGTAGAATTACATAACGATGATCTTGATCATGATAGGCAGCTCACAAGATCTAAACATGAAGCATATGGAGGAGAAGACAACCATCTAGCTACTGCTATGGACCCGTAGTCCAAGGTAGACTACTCACACATCACTCCGGAGGCAGGCATGGTGATGAAGAAGGCCTCCGATGGTGATTCCCCTCTCCGGCAGGGTGCCGGGAAGAGCTTCTGGACCCTCCCAATCTCGCATCGACGACGGCGGCGGCTTGCAGTATGTTTTCTAGAAAATTGATCGGGGTCTTAGGGTTTTCTCGCCGAGGAGAATATATAGGCGGAAGGGCGATGTCAGGAGGTGGGCCAGGTAGCCAAACCACCTGGTGGCGTGGGCCAGGGGTAGGCCGCGCCACCCCATGGTGCGGCTGCCCTGTGGCCCTCCTCCATCTCTGCTTTGGACTCCGTCTTGTGTCGGGAAAATAGGAACTTCGGCTTTTCTTTCGTCCAATTCTGAGAATATTTCATGTGTAACTTTTCTGAAACACAAAAACAGCAGAAAACAGGGAACTGGCACTGTGGCATCTCGTTAATAGGTTAGTTCCAGAAAATGCATAAAAACGCCACAAAGTGTAACAAAACACAAAGCAGATGGTGCATAAACAAGCATGGAGCATCAATAATTATAGATACATTTGAGGTGTATCAGTATCCCGGTCCACCTGCTCTTGGGCCACTTCAACGGCCTAGCTTCGGCCAGGGAGCATAGTGAAGACCGAAGCCCAGCAAGGAAGACCCTCATGAGGAGGCGCCTCATGAGGAGAATGATGATAAAACCGCTAAGGACCAGAAGACCTCCTCGCGAGGTGCTCCTCATGAGGGGAGGGACCAGATCCGCTCCAGCTCAACACAATCCTGTGTTGGCGAGAGGATAATACCAGAAGATGGTGTACCGTCCACGCTACCTCGACAAGGGGGCGACCAGCCTCTGCCGTGCCTGCATAAAGCTGCGCGGTGGTCATTGCCACCCCCCTAAAATAGGATGGACGGTGCAGGGCGCAGAGGAGGACGTCAGCCTTCCTCCAACCACTCCCATGGACCGGCGCCGCTACTCTACATAGACCAAGTCCACCGAAGACTGAAGACAATAGCTGTCCCCCGCCTTGGCCGTGTTGTGGCAACCCCTTCCCCAAGTTGATGAGGGGAAGGAGGACCTCGGTGCTATAAAAGGAGAGGAGGCTGCCCCATAGAAATGATCCCCAATTGTGAGCTCCTAGCTAGGCTAAGTTGGTTCTTCCACCTCCGGCTAACTAGTGCTTTGTAACCAAGACCTTGTACTCCTCGCGAGGTATCGCATCGTAATACAAGAAGGCAGGAAGTAGGGGCTTTACCTCACCACGAGGGCCCTGAACCTAGTTAAAGATCGGCGTCCCTCTCTGTCATGCGTTGTGCTCTCCGACGTCTCGAGTCTTCCGTCGCCATGTTTCATCGCAATCTAGATCTCGCACGTATAGCCCCCTGTGTTCGAATCTTTAGGTCCTTCGCGTGGTACCGCGTGTTCTCGTGACACGAAATCCACCGACAGGAACTAATAGAATTTCAGAAGTGGCTCACATGGTAGTCTGCCCAACTCAGACGGCTTTTATGCCAGGGCATCATATTCTAGAGGGAGTGGTAGTATTGCACGAAACGATTCATGTACCACATAGAAAGAAATTAGATGGGATACTTTTAAAAATTGATTTTAGAAAAGCTTATGACAAAGTGAAATGGGATTTCCTTCAACAAGCCCTTCGAATGAAAGGCTTTGATCCTAAGTGGTGCAAATGGATACAATAATTAATTAGCCACAGAAGTGTAGGGATTAGGGTCAATGGAGATATTGGACATTACTTTCAAACTAGAAATGGGTTACAACAAGGCGACCCACTTTCTCCGATTTTATTTAATATTGTCATGAACATGTTAGCAATAATGATAAATATAGCAAAAGAAGATGGTCAAGTCAGCGGGCTTATTCCTCATTTAGTGGATGGAGGGGTCTCTATCTTGCAATATGCTGATGATACAGTTATTTTTTTAGAACATGATCTAGGAAAATCTCTAAACATGACGCTAGTACTGTGCATTTTTGAACAACTATCTGGACAAAAGATCAAGTTTCACAAAAGAGAAATTTACTGTTTTGGAGAAGCTAAAAATGTGGAGAATGAATATAAGCAAATATTTGGATGCGAGTCGGGTACCCTACCATTCAAGTATTTGGGTATTGCGATTCACTTCCATAAGCTAAAGAATGGTGAGTGGAAACCAGTTGAGGATCATTTTGAGGTAAAATTAGGTAGTTGGATCAGCAAATTATTGTCATATGGTGATAGACTTATTCTTATTAACTCGGTGTTAACAAGTTTATGGATGTTTCTATTGTCCTTCTTTGTTAACAAGTTTACGGATGTTTCTATTGTCCTTCTTTGAGATCCCCGTTGGGGTGCACAAAAGGCTAGATTATTTTAGATCCTGGTTTTTTTAGCAAAGCGATGGACATGAAAGAAAATATAGGCTTGCTAAATGGAACATAATCTGCCACCCTAAGGACCAAGGGGGGCTAGGAATCAAAGTGTTAGATTTAAAGAACAAGTGCTAACGAGGTTCAACCCCGGCAATGCCCATTCTTGAGGGCTTTCGAATCATGGAGCATATATGGGATCCAGCGAACTCGACGGCGATTAGACGACACAGGGAAAAACATAGGTTTACCCAGGTTTGGCCCCCTTGTTGGGTAATGACCTACGTCCTGCTTGTCTGACTTTATTGCTAGGTGTTTACAATGGCGTGGTTACATTGGTGGTGTAGATTGGATCTAGCCGATGGTGAGGATTTCTCAAGGGTTCGAGCGCTCGGGTGGAAGGTGGAAAAAGCATCCAGCACTACTGGATCTCCCTCCCAACATTTAATAGGCGAAGGTTGGATCTCGGGATTGTTCTCCAAGCTAATTACAGATAGAGTCTATTTGAATAAACCCTAGACAAGTCCTAATTTGACTAGGTCTCTTCGAGTCTTGCATTGCATGCCAAGTCTTGCTCCAGGGCTGCACCAGGCAATCATGCTTGTGGGCCTAGCTATCCCTTCAGTAGATGCCTACCTAGGCCGAAAACCAGGTAGGATAATATCAAGGACCCGTGGGTCATTCCTTCGTCAGTAGGCCTCGAGTGCCTGCGATAGTCAAAGACTATGGCAGGGACTCTAACTTCATTAATTCGAATCCCTATTCAGCTATTTAGCAAGCCTTCTGTTCTTACCTGTAGAGACAAGAAAGCCAACAATACGTATACAAACAGTTCGCTAGTGTGATTAGGCTATTCGAGTAAGCTCATTTCTAGCCTAAAAATGCATAGATTTATTGCTAGAGGGATTGGCATAACTGGTCTGGAACTCACGGCCGGTCCAGTTAATTGCATAGTCGCAAAAACAACGGTCAGCTTACTAAGATTCGAGTCCCCCGACTCGAACCCGCGTGGACTGACGCCACTTCGACCCATGCCGCGCGTGGACTTATCAGGTCGAAGCCCAGTGATTGTGAAGCACTCGACGCGTCCAGCGATGCAAAACTTCATGCCATAGGCATAGAAAATTCTCTTGGTAGAGCATGCTTGATGCGATTACCGGACCATCTAGTGTTGCTAACTGTGGACTTAACTTCGTATTTGACATACGGCATCCGAATCGGTATATGGCCACCAAAATTCGGGTAAACAGAGATAGATTAAGTTTAAGAAGGAATTTCGAGGAGCAAGAATCTCCACCCGAATTGAAGCAGAGGCGTTGATGGCCCTGAATGAGAGAAAATCGGGGGACTGAAGCCCATAACTGATCATAATAATGGCGCTGAAGGCTGATTGTTGTTTCGCTGGTGCGTAGTTGACACCAGAAAACTTGCTGGAAAACCCCAAGAGAAGGTTATGATGAGCACATCAGCAAGTTTTCCCTTAGTTGTGAAACTAGGGTTTATCAAACCAGTAGGAGAAAGAACCAAACTTCTGAAGGTCGATGCCCGCTAGCTTTGCGACACTCCGGACAATGGCACCAGGAAACTTGTTGGCGTGTAGCTTTTCACCAGTAGCAATGTGGAACCTGCACACAACACAACCAACTACTTTGTCCCAACTCACAGTGAGGTTTTCAATCTCACCGGTTTGCTGTGAACAAAGGATTAAGCATATCGAGTGGTAAAAGGTAATAGTTTGCAAGAATGTAAATAAAGCGAGTAAAGTAAAACAGTAATAGCAGTGTAAAAGGAATTGGACCAGGGTCCACAGTTCACTAGTGGTGTTTCTCCATAAGATAAATAACAACATGCTAGGTAAACAAACTACAGTTGGGCAATTGATAGAATAAAGCTAATATACATATGTCATGAGGATCACTATGAGATTCACTCTGGGCATTACGACAAAATACATAGAGCATAATCCAACTGCAGCTATGACTAATAATCCACTCTCGAGGTGTCGTCTGAGCACCCTTTGAGTATTAAATTGCGAACAACAGATAACTGCATTAAGCAAAGTGCGTAATGTAAACAATGTAAATGTCCTTGGACACAAGAATGTTGTTTTCTCCCTAGTAGCAACAACACATCTACAACCTTAGTGGTTTCTGTCACTCCCCAGATTACTAGAGGCATGAACCCACTATCGAGCATAAATACCCCCTCTTGGAGTCACTAGCATCTACTCGGCCAAGATATCTACTAGCAACAGAGAGCATGCAAGATCATAAAGAACATAGAGATAACATAAAGATAATAATTCAACACATCAACTTGACATAGTATCAATATTCATCGGATCCCAACAAACACAACATGTAGAATTACACAAAGATGATCTTGATCATGATAGGCAGCTCACAAGATCTAAACATGAAGCACATGGTGGAGAAGACAACTATCAAAAAAAAGCTACTGTTACGGACCCGTAGTCCAAGGTAGACTACTCACACATCACTATGGAGGCGACCATGGTGATGAAGAAGGCCTTCAGCGGTGATTCCCCTCTCCGGCAGGGTGCCGGGGAGAGCTTCTGGACCCTCCCGATCTCGCATCGATGACGGCGGTGGCTTGCAGTAGGTTTCATGGAAAATTGATCGGGTCTAGGTTTTTTCCCATCGAGGGGAATATATAGGCGGAAGGGCGGCATCAGGAGGTGGACCAGGGGGCTCACCCCTGGTGGCGTAGGCTAGGGCCTGGCCGCACCGCCCTAGGGTGTGGCCAGGTCCTGGCCCCCCTCCGTCTCTGCTTTGGACTCTGACTCGTGTTCTGGAAAAATAGGAGGTTCGGCTTTTGTTTCGTCCAATTCCGAGAATATTTCCTATGTAGCTTTTCTGAAACGCAAAAACAGCAAAAAACAGGGAACTGGCACTGTGGCGTCTCGTTAGTAGGTTAGTTCCGGAAAATGCATAAAAACACCACAAAGTGTAACAAAACACAAAGCAAATGGTGTATAAACAAGCATGGAGCATCAAAAATTATAGATACGTTTGAGACGTATCAATGGCCAGAATGAATGAACTCGACCAGCTGCGAAAGCACCCTCAAACAATGAAATGGCATTACAAGCCTTGAAGAGTATAGAGACGTTGTAGTCCAAAAGAAACGTTTCATGAAATCGAAATCCACGACTTAAATAGTACAACGACGCTGCAGGACTAAAGAAAGTAATTGGAGGGACTAGAATCCATGACTCGAATGATAAGATGGCCCTGCTAGCCTAGAAATAGTGATTCGAGGGACCAAAACCCACAACTCGAATGAAAAGATGGCGTTGCTGTCCTGGAAAGAGTGATTTGAGGGATAAAAATCCACGACTCGAATAATAAGATGGTGCTGCTGGCCTGGAAAGAGTGATTCGAGGGATAAAAATCCACCACTCGGATAATAAGATGGCGTCGAATAACTCCAGAAGAGCGGTTCGAGGGGCAGATAATCACGCCCCACGCAGCATCAAAGACCTTAATAAGCTGATCCAAAGATCTCGAAACCCAACCTCGAATGAAAAGAGGGCACTATAGGCCCAAAAAGAGAGCACGTCGAAAAAAACAACACTTGCATTTCAAATTACGCAAAGGGTGCGGTGGTCTCAAGAAACTTCGTTGTGTGGTATGACAGTAAAGGCCAATGGTACATACCTGGAAAGAACAACGACTCGAGAAGGTTTCTCCCCTTAGATAAAAGAAGAAGTCTCATCAATGGTGACATCAGGGATGATGCATCACTTCTTCAAGTTGTCACGCCACCCATTGCAGAGATAGCCTGACAATGACAAGACCAGACGCCCGGTGGGCCCTATGCCGCGCACGCCGGCTATCGACTCTGTTTGACCTCACGTCCCGCGCAGCCGGTGAGAAAAATTTGTCGTGCCTCCTTAATTCCCGTGCGTAGTGGGAGCCTTAACTCACACGGTGCTGACACGTGGACGGCCAGATTCATGCTGCCATTCCCTCTTCGGAACAAACGGGTGGGATGATCTGGGGATTTTTCCATGCTAGAATAAAGAAAGAGAGAGGGAACAACTGTTTGCCCCACTCCGTTGCCGTCATCGTCTTCCTCCTAGCGCCCTGCCATCACTGTGCGCCTCTGCTCCTGTTCCGTGAGTGCTCCTGCTTTAGCGCCGCTGCCATGGGCAAGAGAGGTTCTTCCACCGCCGGTGCTACCTCGACCGCCGCGAAGAAGGCCAAGACGAGCACCAAGGCCGCCAATGCTGATGCGCCCACCGTGGGCAACTGGGTCCAGACCAAATTTCTAGAAAAAGATCTGCAGAACGCCGCAAAGATTGGCATTCTGAAGGACGACCCAGCGGAGGTTTGCATCGCCGGGCCAGAGATCATCCCTCGGCCACCCGCGGGATTCCGGGTACTTTTCCTTGCTTTCCTTCCCTGAGGGTTTTCTTTTCCTCTGCATCCATTCCTATGTGGGCTCCTTTTTGCTTACGGAATTCAGCTCCATGATCTGAATCCCAACAATATCCTACACATAGCATGCTTCATCATGCTGTGTGAATGCTTCCTGGGGATCGAACCCCCTTGGGTGCTCTAGAGGCGAATCTTTGTTGTCAGGCGCCCTCTCAACTATCAAACCAGCGGTTTCAGCTGCATAGTGTGCCCCGAAGTTGAATACTTCAAGTTGCGGAGGCATGAGAACAATCCTGGCTGGAGAACAAGGTGGTTTTACGCCAAGGACCAGCCTGCCGCTGGTCAGGAGTTCGGACTTGAAGAATTTCGTCCCACCAACGCCCTTCAGCCCAGGGCATCTTGGGTGCACGAGCTGAACGAAGAAGAAATGTCGATTACAGAGCCTTTGATGGAGAAGATCCTGTCGATGGATTTTGTGTCGCAAGAACATGGGGTACCACGCGACGGACCCAAAGATTCGAACGCAGGGGCTGAACGTGGGAGATCCTAGATCGCAACGAAACATGATGACGGAAGCCTCGAGTCGCCGAATGCACAACGCACTGCAGAGAGAGATACCGAGCTTTACCCAGGTTCAGGGCCCTCGTGGTGAGGTAAAACCCCTACTTCCTGCCTTCTTGTATTACAACGCAATACCTCGCGAGGAGTACAAGGTCTTGGTTACAGAGCTCTAACTGGCCGGAAGTAGAAGAACCAACTTAGCCTAGCAAGGAGCCCGAAGATGAAGATTCGATCCCCTCTAAGGGGTGGCCTCCCTTCCTTTTATAGCGCCCTGGTCCTCCTTCCCCTTATCATCTTGGGGAAGGGGTTGCCACACATGGCCAAGGAGGGAGGACAGCTGTAGTCTTGATTCTTCCGTGGACGTAGTCTTCGTAGAGTAGTGGCACCGGTCCACAGGAGTGGGTGGAGGAAGCTGATGTCTTCCTCTGGCGCCCTGCACCGTCCATGCTATTTTTAGGGGGGTGGCCAACAACCACTGTGCCGCTTTATGCAGGCATGGTGAAAGTTGGTCCCCTCCCTGTCGGGGGTAGCATGGGCGGTACGCGTGTCGGTGTTCTGGATACCGGGGTATCCCGGTCCACCTGCTCCTGGGCCCCGTCATCGGCCCATCTTTGGCCCAGGGGAGAATCAATGACCCAAGCTACAGAGAAGACCCTCACGAGGAGGCGCCTCGTGAGGAGATCGACGGTGGAAAACGCTAAGGACCAGAAGACCTCCTCATGAGCCACCGCTGGTGAGGAGAGGGACCAAGTCCATGCTAGCTGTAACAACTCAGAAATCGTAACCCACTTCTTATTAAATAAAGCACCCAATTTTGGACCCAGATAAAACTTTTTATCCATTATTTCATGCATACATGTATTTTTCTATTATATGTATTCTATGATTTTATGTGTGTTATTTTTGATTGTGCATGGGTTAGTTAATTCTAAGTGAACCAACAGAATCAAGTGAGAAGAATATTAGGAACCAAAGAAACCAGAAATCAAAATGTTAAAGAAAAAGAGAAGAAAAAGATGATCTAGGAAATCTGTTTGACTACCCTACTTTGAGCCCTTGGATTAAGAAATCTGCAACTCAAATCAGTGTTTGGCCAGCTAGTTGAGCTTCACCAGGTCATAGACAAACTCAACCAAGAAGTTGCTACCCAAAATTCAAACCAGAGCTTGACTCAAACATCAATCAAACTTTGAATCTGAAACAGTGACCATACCCTATTTTCAAATATAAATTTCTGCAAAACTCAACCTTTCTCTGTAACAAAAATATGACTGGAAACCTTGGCCAATATGTTGATCACCCAAAGTGGAAACTTTCAAAAATTCAAATTTAAACTTCTTGCGAGCATTTCGTCGAACACCCTGCAGATGAAAATCGAGCAAATCCGAGCTACTGTGAGCTTCACTGTTCGGGTTCGCCTCTGGCCTGTAGCCATGCTCCTGGGAGACGCCGCGGTCGATGCCAGCCCCCTCTGCCCCGACCCAAGCCATGGAAGAAGGAGGAGAAGCGGAGACAGCACCTCGGGACCCCCCTCTCTTCTTCCCAGCAACCTGCACGTTGCCGACCGTCATGGAGGTGCCAGAGCCAACCCACAGCCCTCCGCGGCCGAGACCAAAGCCCCCCAGCACGCGAGCGAGGTCGCTGTGCCCGGTGCTGCTCGATGCGCATTGCCAGGGCCCCCGAGCCGGCGAGCTTCTGGGCAGCCCTGCCCTCGACGCTCCGGCCTATAAAAGGCCCCTCTGATCAAACGAGGAGACGCACCCCACTCCCAGCTACCGCCCAGACACCACCTCTCCCTCCCTCTCGCTCTGGTTCATCGACGACTGCAACGCCGGTGAGGTACTGGACGCGAGGAGCGCCGCCGCGTTCGACCACCTGGGAGCAAGCCGCCGCTGGGAATCGGAGGAGGAGTCACGCCGCAGCCGATCCCGCACGTCGCCGTCGAGTTCTGCATCCTCTCCGTCCCGCCCTCGCCGTCGAACAGTCTTCTCTGCAACGCCGGTGAGCACCCCCGTCTCCGACGAACACGATGCACGGCAGCCGTTTGCTACTCCAAATTGATGTGGGAGCAAACTGTCCTTGTGCGTGGTGATGACCAGCCCGTTGGGAACCCCAAGAGGAAGGTATGATGAGTGTAGCGGCAAATTTTCCCTCAGTTAAGAAACCAAGGTTTAATATCGATCAGGAGAAGGGAGACGGTGACGACTGAAGGTGATGCGGACTGGCTTAGTAGCTTCAACAAGGGCGCCGTTAACGATACTTGTTGACTCGTCTTCGGCCAATGGCAACGTGGAACCTGCACACACACAAACAAATACTTTGTTCCCAACTTGCGATGAGGTTGTCAATCTCACCGGTTTGCTTGAAACAAAGGTTATGAGTGTATCGAGTGGAAAACAGTAGTAAAATGCTAGTAAAGTAAACAGTGCGGGAAAGTAAACAGGTGATTGCAATATGATTAAAATAGGACCGGGGTCCACAGTTCACTAGTGGTGTCTCTCCATAGATAAAATAACATGCTGGGTAAACAAATTACAGTTGGGCAATTGATAGAATAAAGATAACGTGATATGTCAAGAAGATCACTATGAGATTTACTCTGGGCATTACAACAAAATACATAGACCGCCATCCAACTGCATCTATGACTAATAATCCACCCCCAGGGATATCAACCGAACACCCCGAAAGTATTAAGTTGCGAACAACAGATAATTGCATTAAGCAAAGTGTGTAATGTAAACAAAGCATATGCCCTTGAGCATATGAATGTTGTTTTCTCCCTAGTAGCAACAGCACATCTACCACCTTAGAGGTTTCTGTCACTCCCCCAGGTGAAATAGAGGCATGAACCCACTATCGAGCATAAATACCCCCTCTTGGAGTCACTAGCAACTACTCGGCCAAGATAGCTACTAACAACGGAGAGCATGCAAGATCATAAACAACATAGAGATAACAAAAGATATAATTCAGTACAGCAACTTAATCATAAACACCAATATTCATCGGATCCCAACAAACCAACATCATAGTATTACATAACGGTGATCTCAATCATGTAGGGCAGCTCATGAGATCTAAACATGAAGCACATGGTGGAGAAAACAACCATCTAGCTACTGCTATGGACCCATAGTCCAAGGTAGACTACTCACTCATCGCTCCGGAGGCAAGCATGGCGATGAAGAAGACCTTTGGTGGCGATTCCCCTCTCCGGCAGGGTGCCGGGAAGAGCTTCTGGACCCTCCCAATCTTCGGGTCGACGGCGGCGGCGGATCGCGATGTATTCTGGAAAACTGATCGGGCCCTTAGGTTTTTCTCATCAGGGGGTACTTATAGGCGAAAGGGGACTGTCAGAGGGGGTCCCACGCCCCCTCACACGGGGCCGGCGCGGCCAGGGGCCTGGCCGCGCCACCCCTGTGTGTGGGGCCCACGTGGCCCCTCTCCGTCAGGTCTTCGGATGTTTGGGAGCTCCCCGGTGAAATATGACTTCAGGAACTTGTTTCGTCCAATTCCGAGAATATTTCCTGTGTATCACTTCTGAAACACAAAAACAGCAGAAAACAGGAAACTGGCACTGTGGCACTTCGTTAATAGGTTAGTTCCGGAAAATGTATAAAAAATGCCACTAAGTGTAACGAAACAATAGGCAAATGGTGTAAAACAAAGCATGGAGCATCAAAAATTATAGATACGTTTGAGACGTATCAAGCATCCCCAAGCTTAACTCCTGCTCGTCCTCGAGTAGGTAAGTGATAACAAAAGAATAATTTTTGAGGTGACATGCACCTACACAATCTTGATCATATATGTAAGCATTGATGAGCTGGGATCAATAGAACTTAAAACATGGGCATGAAAGATATAATCATGATAATAAGAACTTAGCAACCATGTTGTAAACATTCAAATGAACACAAACAAAAGATCATGAAAATGAAACAATGAAAGTCAAACGTGTGTTCAAATCATAAGGAAAAACATACAAATGGTTTTCAGCTTGTCCTTCAAAGAGAGCAAAACATAAATGCATAGGACACCTCAAAGTTTAAGAGGGCGACTAGATACAAATAATTTAAGAACAAGTGAAACCAATCAATATGAGTCAATCAATGAACTTTGGGACAATGCATATCACACTAAGAATGACAACTATGCTCTCTTAATGGTGCATAAAGAAAGAAGGTGGTGACTCAACATAAAAGTAAAAGAAAGGCCCTTCGCAGAGGGAAGCAGTGATTGCAAGTTTTATAACCTTCAAAAATTATGGTACTTACCGGCTTTGAGCTCTCATTGCCCCCATCATAAGCATCTTGAATGGTTAAAGTTAATGCGAGAACAGTTATGACGCATATTCTTGACAAATCATAAGTTGAAAACCTCGTGCCCCGTGAATACAAGTACCCAAACCATGCTAGTTTACTTAGAGTCCCAAGCAAGGCTCTTGTCATTGTAAGTATATGCATATCATTGAGAACCGCCAATGGGGTACCTCCGTGCCCGATGACATGGAACAAGCCCACACCAAAATGACAGGACAAGCAGACAATGAACACCTCGACATCTCTTTTATTTGCTATATTGTTTAGCTTTTTATTGTGAGATGCGTCGTCGAATGTTCACCATGGGTATGCTGCAAATTTCCACCATGAATTATGCATGGCTTAGATTGGCGGCCCGGCGTTTCCCTAACACATATAAAAACTCCATGATCCTCACAAGATTCCCAATTCATTTCACACAGCGGGCATCCATAAACAAAAGATCACGATATCAACTCAAAAGAAAGTGCAATGTTGAAAGCTTGCCCCATGACGGCATGGTTGGGCTAGAATCCAACTTATAACTTGTAAGCATAACAACTCAACATAAAAGACCACAATGTCAAATTTTTAGAACAGGAAAAAGTAAAGTGTGCCTTCCGGTTCGTGAGAGCTTTACTGACCGAATTTCGCATAACACTGGTAAGAGTTTAATTTGAAGAGAATATAAAAGCAAGTCAAATTTACTTGGAATAGCAAATTGCTAGTAGGTATGTATGGTGAACACAATGGCAAACTTTGGCTTTTAGGAGTTGGATGCACGAGTAGAGCTCATACTCAGTACAAGGTGAGGGCTAGCAAAAGACTGGGAGCGACCAACTAAGAGAGCAATAATGGCCATAATCATGCAAAGCGACAAAGCGACATTAAAAGAAGCATACGATGGCATCAAAAGTCAAAAACTAAATGATCATGAAGGCTAATGGCGACTTTGGAAGAGTCTAACATGTGTGAGCATGCGCCAAGTCAACCCAAATAAAGCATCAAGGAGAAAACCAAAATAATGCTTCCATACAATAAAAACAACGCATGATTTTTTCAAAGGCTCATTAAGCAATCTCACTTATTTAAGACAAGTCATGCTACAGCAAAACCACTAAGCATACTATCAAAAATACATCAAGCATGACATGAAAAAGCCTAAGCCGCAGTCTACACAAGCTCCTTCTTGTACCACTATTTTGCACAAAGCTTTTTCTCTTTTCCAACACCATTTGAAATTTTTAAAGCAACCTCTTTTGATGAAAACCAATAAAGTTCAGAGGCAAAAATGCACCTTGATGAAAAGATATGATAGGATCTGAACGCATATCAAGGCGAAAACGAAAACCAAAAGCAGTAGCAGAAAAACTAGAATGCTCGATTTATAAGAGTGAAAACTAGAGCATCCTTTGCAAATGAAAACGAGTCAACTTCTCCAAAGGAAATTTGTTCGGGTCCAACCATTTATTGCAGCAAACAAACAAACTAAGCAAACTAAGAAAACTAAAACAACTGACGCTCCAAGAAAAACACATAGTGCATGAAGCAATAAAAATATAATGTTTTGAAAGGTGACCTGATTTTTGCCGATGAAGAAGGGGTGCCTCGGGGGCATCCCCAAGCTTTGACGCTTGTACTTCTTGGATATTTCTTGGGGTGATGCGTGGGCATCCCCAAGCTTGAGCTTCTGTCCATTCTTGAACTCATCTCATCATTCTCCAATCCCTACACTTGAAAACTTCCTTCATACAAAACTAAACACAATTCTATTAGCAACATTAGTGCAAGCATAAAATATATTCAACCTCTTTTAGCTTCAGGTTTCAACCCAAAAATACCACATATAAAGTATATACTACTGTAGCAACTTCCACAAGAGTTCCATGATCAAAAAGAACTCAAAAGAAAGCGATAAAGTGGCAAAAACAAATATTGGCAGAAATCTGTCAAAACTGGACAGCTGATAATGGACGAATTTTTGAGGGATTTTCCGTTTCTCAAATCAAAAAGTGTTCAACTAAGAAAAGTTTGGATATAACCTGGGGCATAAGCACAAGAAATTTCAGGTCCAAAAGATATACAGAGAATTTTCACGAATTTTTACGGTGCAGCACCGAAAACAGTTTCAGGACAGCAATAACCCCAAATCTTTACCTCACTCAAATTAGAGGCTTCTCTTGGCACAAAAACGAAATAAACAAGATAAGGAGCGGTCATTACAGTAGTAATGACTTCCAAGACTCAAATAAAAGAAAAAGTACTGAAAAGTAAACAATGGGTTATCTCCCAAGAGTGCTTTTCTTTAACGCCTTTGAGCTAGGCGCAGAAAATTGCGAATCAAGTAATATCAATAGATGAAGCATCAAGCTCATAATTTGCTCTAAGAATAGAGTCAAAAAGTAATTTCTTTCTTTTCCTAGGGAAGTGTTCCATACCTTTCTTTAGTGGGAATTGATACTTGATAGTGCCTTCCCTCATATCAATGATAGCACCTACAGTTCGAAGAAAGGGTCTTCCCAAAATAATAGGACATGAAGCATGGCATTCAACGTCCATAACAAGAAAATCAACGGGAACAAGGTTATTGTTAACCACAATAAGAACATCATTAATCCTTCCCAAAGGTTTCTTCTTAGCAACATCAGCGATAGGAACATCAAAATAACACTTTTCTAGTGGTGGTAAATCAAGCATGTCATAAATCTTTCTAGGCATGATAGAAATACTAGCACCTAGTTCACATAAAGCATGGCAATCATAACCATTAACATGCATATCAATGATGGGTTCCCAACCATCTTCTAACTTCTTGGGAACAGAGGCTTTCTGCTTCAACTTTTCATCCCTAATCTTTATAAGAGCATTGGTGATATGCTTAGTAAAAGCAATATTTAAAGAACTAGCATTGGGAGTCAAAGCAAGCTTTTGCAAGAACAAAATAACTTCAGATATATTGCAGCCATCAACATCAAAATCATTAAAAGAAATAGAGCTATCATCTCCCACACTCCGAAAAATTTCAGCACTCTTTTGAGAAAAAGTTTTGGCAGTTTTAGGCTTTTTAACACAAGGAGCGGGAGTTTTCTCTACACCAATCAAAGTAAGAGGATTGCTATCAGTAGGAGCAACATCATTAGAGGTAGTAATAGTACATACCTTCATCTCTCTAGCCATCTCATCTTCTCTTTCCCATCTAGCATGCAGTTCCGCTAACAATCTAATATTTCTATCAATTCCAACTTGGGTAGCATTAGCGGCAGCAACAATATTACTCACATTCACATCATTAGGAAACACTTTTAGTTTCAGAAGTTCAACATCATGAGCAAGGCTATCAACTTTAGAAGCAAGAATATCAATTTTGCCTAACTTTTCCTCAACAGACTTATTAAAAGCAGTTTGTTTACCGATGAAGTCCTTGAGCATTACCTCAAGCTCGGAGGGCGCGGCCCTAGTGTTGTTGTAGGAGTTACCATAAGAATTACCATAACCATTACCATTGGTAGAAGGATACGGCCTATAATTGTTACTAGCAAAATTGTTCCTATAAGCATTGTTGTTAAAATTGTTGTTTCTAATGAAATTCACATCAACTTGCTCTTCTTGAGCAACCAGAGAGGCCAAAGGAACATTATTAGGATCAACATGAGTCCTATCATTAGCAAGCATAGCCATAATTGTATCAATCTTATCACTCAAGGAAGAGGTTTCCTCAACAGAATTTACCTTCTTACCTTGTGGAGCTCTCTCGGTATGCCATTCAGAATAATTTACCATCATGTTGTCGAGTAGCTTTGATGCGGCGCCCAAGGTAAGGGACATAAAAGTGCCTCCAGCAGCTGAATCAAGTAGGTTCTTTGAAGAAAAATTCAGTCCTGCATAAAAAGTTTGGATAATCATCCAAGTAGTCAGTCCATGAGTGGGGCAATTTTTAATCATAGATTTCATTCTTTCCCAAGCTTGAGCAACATGTTCATTATCAAACTAAGTAAACTTCATAATATTGCTACGCAACGATATAATCTTAGCAGGAGGATAGTATCTACCAATAAAAGCATCCTTACACTTAGCCCATGAATCAATACTATTCTTAGTCAAAGACAGCAACCAATCTTTAGCCTTTCCTCTCAAAGAAAAGGGAAACAACTTGAGCTTAATAATATCACTATCAACATCCTTATATTTCTGCATCTCACATAGCTCAACAAAATTGTTGAGATGAGCTGCAGCATCTTCAGTACTAGCACCAGAAAATTGCTCTTTCATAACAAGGTTCAATAAAGCAGGCTTGATCTCATAAAAAGTAGTAGCAGGAACAGGCGGTGCAATAGGAGTGCAGATAAAATCACTATTGTTCGTGCTAGCAAAGTCACACAACTTAGTGTTTTCAGGAGTACCCATTTCAGCAAAACGAAAGTAAACAAGTAAAAACAACTACCAAGGATTCTAATTTTTTTGGGTTTTTGATATAAAAAGCAATGCAGGTAAAATAAAATAAAGTAAAGCAAAACAAATAACAAAGCAAAGTATGTGTGTGCGAAGAACTCCCCTCGCAGAAGTCTTCTCTTCCTTCCCCGGCAACGGCGCCAGAAAATATAGCTGCTACTCCAAATTGATGTGGGAGCAAACTGTCCTTGTGCGTGGTGATGACCAGCCCGTTGGGAACCCCAAGAGGAAGGTATGATGAGTGTAGCGGCAAATTTTCCCTCAATTAAGAAACCAAGGTTTAATATCGATCAGGAGAAGGGAGACGGTGACGACTGAAGGTGATGCGGACTGGCTTAGTAGCTTCAACAAGGGCGCCGTTAACGATACTTGTTGACTCGTCTTCGGCCAATGGCAACGTGGAACCTGCACACACACAAACAAATACTTTGTTCCCAACTTGCGATGAGGTTGTCAATCTCACCGGTTTGCTTGAAACAAAGGTTATGAGTGTATCGAGTGGAAAATAGTAGTAAAATGCTAGTAAAGTAAACAGTGCGGGAAAGTAAACAGGTGATTGCAATATGATTAAAATAGGACCGGGGTCCACAGTTCACTAGTGGTGTCTCTCCATAGATAAAATAACATGCTGGGTAAACAAATTACAGTTGGGCAATTGATAGAATAAAGATAACGTGATATTTCAAGAAGATCACTATGAGATTTACTCTGGGCATTACAACAAAATACATAGACCGCCATCCAACTGCATCTATGACTAATAATCCACCCCCAGGGATATCATCCGAACACCCCGAAAGTATTAAGTTGCGAACAACAGATAATTGTATTAAGCAAAGTGTGTAATGTAAACAAAGCATGTGCCCTTGAGCATATGAATGTTGTTTTCTCCCTAGTAGCAACAGCACATCTACCACCTTAGAGGTTTCTGTCACTCCCCTAGGTGAAATAGAGGCATGAACCCACTATCGAGCATAAATACCCCCTCTTGGAGTCACTAGCAACTACTCGGCCAAGATAGCTACTAACAACGGAGAGCATGCAAGATCATAAACAACATAGAGATAACAAAAGATATAATTCAGTACAGCAACTTAATCATAAACACCAATATTCATCGGATCCCAACAAACCAACATCATAGTATTACATAACGGTGATCTCAATCATGTAGGGCAGCTCATGAGATCTAAACATGAAGCACATGGTGGAGAAGACAACCATCTAGCTACTGCTATGGACCCATAGTCCAAGGTAGACTACTCACTCATCGCTCCGGAGGCAAGCATGGCGATGAAGAAGACCTCCGGTGGCGATTCCCCTCTCCGGCAGGGTGCCGGGAAGAGCTTCTGGACCCTCCCGATCTTCGGGTCAACGGCGGCGGCGGATCGCGATGTATTCTGGAAAACTGATCGGGCCCTTAGGTTTTTCTCGTCAGGGGGTACTTATAGGCGAAAGGGGACTGTCAGAGGGGGTCCCACGCCCCCTCACACGGGGCCGGCGCGGCCAGGGGCCTGGCCGCGCCACCCCTGTGTGTGGGGCCCACGTGACCCCTCTCCGTCAGGTCTTCGGATGTTTGGGAGCTCCCCGGTGAAATATGACTTCAGGAACTTGTTTCGTCCAATTCCGAGAATATTTCCTGTGTATCACTTCTGAAACACAAAAACAGCAGAAAACAGGAAACTGGCACTGTGGCACTTCGTTAATAGGTTAGTTCCGGAAAATGTATAAAAAATGCCACTAAGTGTAACGAAACAATAGGCAAATGGTGTAAAACAAAGCATGGAGCATAAAAAATTATAGATACGTTTGAGACGTGTCACCGTTCGATCTAGATCTGAGGGTAGCGTACCGATTCGGTTTAGTTAAGTGACCCGACAGGTGGGACCCCCCTGTCAGGTTCTGTTTTATTTCTTCCCGCCCGTGCGAAACGTTTTTCTGGGCTGGCCCATTCGGGTTTCGTTTGAATTAGGCCCAGCCAGTTAAGTTTCGGTCCGTTTTCGTTTTTATTTAGTTTCCCGCTGTTTGAATTATTTCAAATATCTTTCAGATATGATTTTCAAATTTAAATTCCAAGAGTTTTACAAATCCTTTTCTAGCAAATAAATATGCGTTGGAAAGCTTGTAAAATACTCTACACAGTAGAACTGGTTACAATTCGAAATAAGTTAGGAATTTAATTAGATATGAATAGTGTGACCCTAGCTTTATTAATCATAGAAGATTTCTAGAAAATTATTTAAGCCACCAAAAATCATGAAAATTAAAATGTGAACTCACCAATGACATACCCTACCGTTAGTCAACCCTAATCCACTCCAAACCCTGCTAGTGTCATCAATTAGACCCTAACCCAACTTTAGTTAGTCACATAAAATGATAGATCCCTATCCTACACTTAGAATTAAGTTGCCATCTTTACCAATTCACTTAGCTAGTACCTCCCCACTTGAACTAGTCTTAGTACCCCCTAAACCAATACCAAGGCCTAGAAAGTGAACAACATATGACACTTAGTAGAGAATCTAACTTGCACACTTGAAGAAAACTTAGAAGAAAAACTTACCATCCAACACCATAAAATGCAACCTGAATGCTATTGTTAGCAAACAAAGATGTGTGCTTGGTGTGTTGTTAGCCTTGTGTAGTGATTGTGTGCTTTGTGTTTATTCGTTATTAGACGCTAGTGTGGCCGAGGAGGATATTGGAGGGGATTATTATCAAGAAGAAGAAGAATACCCTGGACACTTTGCCAACCAAGGCAAGCCATCTTTTGATTCATACTCCCAATGCCTAGTTTTAATATTGCATTCTACTTGTTTTAAGTAAATTGCATGATTGAATTGCTAGAGTAGAATGATAGAAGTGTAGTGATGTCTTGTTTAGCAAGAGCATCAAGCTGAGTTTATCCAACTCTATTTAGTAGTCATCACTCAATGTAGTTGCTTAGTCGCTAATAATATTGAGGCCATCTAGAAGGGGAACTCTATTTGAAGGTGGTGACTTGAACTTGAAGCTTGAATTGGAGATTGCTCCTACATAATGGCTTTATGAAAGAAGTTAATCTTGACTAAGAACTATGAAATGTATTTCTCAATGACAACGAGTGATGTACTATGGGAGCCAACCATACCGTACGACCACATTACCCCTGAATGGGAAGGGGCTTATTCCTAGCTTGTTTATTCTAGTATGGGAGGTCTTGTTTCATCCTTTGTAGAAGTATTCCATGCGTGGTTGCTTCCGAACCAAGTGGTCATTGGAAATTTTCCTTCCTGAAGATTTCCATCCGTCTGGCATCCCGGAGTGGGCAAAACTAGAGGCACCGGAACGGGGAAATCCGTGTCTCGGGCTCTAGGGAAGGATCCTATACTAGAGTAGACAAGTGAAAGAGTTTGTTTGATTATCTGAACCTCGCATACTTTGCGTATGTCGATCCGTGGACTTCTCCCGGCAGATGTATCGATTCTTGTGGGTAAAGTGTACCCCTCTGCAGAGGTTTTCAAACTATTCGAATAGCCGAGTCCGCGGTTATGGACAGTTGGCAAGCTGTACTTGACTTTTGTCAGGAATAAAAGTAACAATGGTGAACTTGGAGAATGACTTGACTTGACCATGATGTTGACACACTTGAAGTTCCTTTAGATTGAACTTAGAGAACTAAACTTCTTTTCTACCAATGACCATTCTTGGGAAATAAAACTAGCTTTTGCAAAACAACTTAGTGCTTAGTCCACCATACCAACCTTGCATTTCTACTTCATCATTTCATGTATAAGATGGTTTGCGAGTGCATCCAATGTACTCATGGCTGTGTCCCTGGCTATCAACTTGGCCAGACTATGGGGAAGAGTATCCGGAGGAAGGGTATGAAGAGGAGTACCAGAACTAAGCTCGTCTCCCTGAGTCGCCATTGCCTGTAGGGTGAAGGCATGGACCCGAAGACGTTATTTCCGCTGCTATGTTGTGTTGTAATATGAACTTGGTCTTTATGACCATTGTATTTGAACCATCGTATTGTAATGTCTATGGAACTGGTTACCAACTACGTTATGTATATCGCAACAATGGTTCTGGGATTGTGGTGGAATGCATAACGGGCACTTCGAATTTGTATCAAATTTGAGGTCGTCACACCAGCTCAGCACGTTGGCGTGTGGAACAAGAAGCTGAAGGACAGAAGACCGCGTACTGCCCACGCTACCCCCGACAGGGAGGAGACCAACTTTCGCTGTGCCTGCCCAAAGCGGCACAGTGGTTGTTGGCCACCCCCCCTAAAAATAGCATGGACGGTGTAGGGCGCCAGAGGAAGACGTCAGCTTCCTCCACCCACTCCTCTGGACCGGCGCCACTACCCTATGAAGACCACGTCTACAGAAGAGTGTAGTCTACAGCTGTCCACCCTCCTTGGCCGTGTGTGTGGCAACCCCTTCCCCAAGAAGATAAGGGGAAGGAGGACCTTGGCGCTATAAAAGGAGGGGAGGCCACCCCTTAGATGGGATCTGATCTTCTCCAAGTTGCTAGCTGGGCACGCAGGTTCTTCAACCTCTGGCCAGCTAGAACTCTGTAACCAAGACCTTGTACTCCTCGCGAGGTGTCGCGTTGCAATACAAGAATGCAGGAAGTAGGGGTGTTACCTCACCACGAGGGCCCTAAACCTGGGTAAAGCTCGGCGTCTCTCTCTGCAGTGCGTAGTGCGTTCGACAGTTCGAGACTTCCGTCACCGTGCTTCGTTGCGATCCAAGATCTCACACGTTCAGCCCCCTGCGTTCGAATCTTTGGGTCCGTCCCGTGGTACCCCGTGTTCTTGCGACACGAAATCCATTGACATTTGGTGCGCCAGGTAGGGGGCTGTGGTGTGACTTCTTCCAGATCTGCTTCGACATGAGTGACGATCGTCGTCGTCATCTTCGCCTTCACGCTGTCTACGCGAGCCGTCGCCGAGATCGTCTTCAGGTCCTTGATGACCTGGAAGCCATTGGAGAGGGTGCGCCGGCGCCCGGCGACCTCGTCTTCAAGGGCTTCGCGGTGCTCGATGGGCCGCTTCGCCGCGCGACATGGCCGTCTTGCTTCCGGCCGGAGACCGGGGCGCGTTACGACGGAACCTCCGATCCCGTGGAGTTCTTGCAGCATTACACGGCCGCCATACGGTCAGCGGGAGGAGACGGGCGTGTCATGGCCGGTTGGTTCATGATGGCAACAAAGGGAGAGCCTCGTCGGTGGCTCTACGGGCTGCCTCCAAGATCCATTTCGTCCTAGAGGGACCTCTGCGAGCGTTTCCTCGACAGATACGCACCCCTGGGACCTGAGCCAGAGCACGCGTAGGCCTACGTAGTCCTCGATGGCCCCGTCCCCAGGTGCCTGAAGGTTGGGCAGGGGGGCTTAAGGGACGTCACCCCTTTGCCTTCGGCTTAGGAAACGGATGCTCTTCGTCTGCGCAAGGAACAAGGTGTAATGGCAATCTCACTCGCCATTAATCTTTCCTATTCTATAAAAACCGCCTGGAATTGTGAGTCTTGGCTCCACCAGCCTCACAATTTCAGCTAACCGCAACTTAGCGTGAACGTGAGTTTTCGCTCGACTGCCTTTCGAGAAAGAGCCAGAGCACGGTGTCCGCGCTGGGGCCTTCACCCGGAAAACAGCAGGCCCACAAAACCCAGAACGGATCGAGCTCTGACTAGGGAAGGGACCCGCAACAGTCATCTCATATGATCCATGGTGCTCTCTCCTCTCGAGCGACGCTCGAATGAAAGCGCATGAGCGCGTGAGGGTCGCACAATTCGTGCCAATTTCTTCAAATACTCTGCTGTCCTTGTCTGCGGCCTTGTGTTTCTTCTCGTGGAATCGCCTTTGTTGTGTTTGAACGCCAAGGGGGCTATAGGGAAATAGTCCTGTGTGCCATTACAGTCACCTCTGGAGCGCCAGCGCCCGCTAGCCTTGCACCACGAGCTGCATACTAAGCGTTAGGCTGCTGTCCCGCTCGGAGGCTGACCCCTGAGCGGCGTAGAGCATTCCCCAGGCAAAGACGAGACAAGGAAAAATGTGCAAGGGTGCAAATGAGGACAATTTGCCGAACGACGCCTTAAGTACGATTACAACTTAAACTGGCCCAGCAGGGCAATGTCTGATAGCTGCCAAGTGTGCAGCTAACCTAGTTCTTCTGGAGAAGGTCTAGGAGGAGCTTACTGGGCGACCGCAGCGTCGCCCTCGTCGTCGCCGGCGCCCTGGCTGGAGCCCGAGGACGCCTCCCCGCTAGAATCTGACGCTCCGTCGCCTTCCTCCCCAGCCTCCCCGCTGCCGGACTCGCCGGAGCCGGAGGTGTCGCCGCTGGAGGAGCTCTCCTGGTCCACGGCGGTGGGAGCTCCAGGGCGGACGTAGATGGCCTGCAGCCGTTGCAGGGCGATCTCCACCCGCTCTGCCCTGGTCACCGCCGCGCGGTCGGGAGTTCCCGGCGGAGGAGGCAACGGCCTCTGCAGTACCTCTTCCAGGTTGAGGTCGGGGCGGAGGCGCTGGAGGTTGGTGAAGATTCGCATCCCCGCGAGCCCCAGAAGCTCTCGGCACTCGGCGTCGATTAGCTCCAGGACCTTCGCCGAAGCGCCGTTCAGCTGTTCAGCCAGCTGGCTGAAGAAGAGCAAGATCGACCCGTCATCCTCAGGGATGGTGGGCAGGTTCAGCCCGTGGATGCCCAGGCGGTGCGCCGCCGCCATGACGCGGGCTGAGAACCCGCGGAACATCTGCACCCGCTGCCTTCGCAGCACGCGCGCCTCCTCTTCGGAGTCCCTAGCCTCCTGGAGCTCCCTGGAGGTCTCCACGCCCTGCAGGACCGACACCAAATTCTCCTCCTCAAGCCTCTGCACGTCGCGCCGGAGCGAGGCAATGGTGGCATCGGCTTCAGCAAGGGCGCGCTCGGCGCCCCGGCGCACCTCGTGCGCCCCCTTCAGTTCGGTCTCCAGGTCGTGGACCTGGCGCTCCAGGGTCTCGCGCCCCCGCTTGTACCTCACCAGGGCGTCGTCGGTCTTGGAGCGGAAGTCCGCGCGGCACGCCTCGGTGAATTCGGCGCACCTCCGCTTGAACTCCTGCTCCATGCTGACCCACCGCTGGTTCAGCATGTGGTCCATCCTTCCCTGAAGGGAATCCTCATGCTGGTTCAGCGCCTCTTGGTGCCGGGTCAGCTCAGCGGTGGACTGGCTGACCATTGCCTCCCGGCTCTCGAGGGCCTCTCGCTCCCTGTTGAGCCGATCCTCGAGGGCATGGAGCTGCTCCTCTCGGAGGCGGAGTCCCCGCTCGCGCTCACGGGCCTCTGTCTCTCGGGCTGCGAGCCCAGCCTCTTGTAGGCTCAGGCTCTCCACCCTGGAGTCAGTGCTCTCCTCGCGGGCGTGGAGGAGGGCCTCTCGGTCCTCGACTTCGTCCAGCCTCTGCTGGGCGTTGGCGAGAAGGCCATCGGCATTTGTCCTGGCCTGGTCCAGGAGGTGCTGAGCTGCCCGCTTGGCCTCCTCCCCAGCCAAGGCTGGGTTGGGAGGCCCCATGGTGGGGGGGATCTTCTGGCGCGCCTCGGAGATGATCTCCATGGCCTCGTGGTGCGCCCTAGCCAGGACCCCCCTCGCCGACTCCCTGGCATTCGCTAGAGCTTCTTCGGCCTCCTCGACCGCGCTGGCGCGGATCTCCTCCGCCTCCTTTCTCGCCTGCTCGCGGCGCTCGGCGGCACGCTGGTCCAGGAGATGGCATCTCTCCATGGCTTGGTGCAGGAGGGCCCAGCCCTCGTCGATGCACGCCTCCTCAGCGGTGCGCGCCCTGACGACCTCGTCCCAAAGGGCGCCGGTCATGGCTGCGAGCACCCCCGCCCATGGGTCGGCGGCGTGGGGCTCAACTGCGATCCTTGCGGGCCTCCCCAGGATCTCTGGCAGGGGAGGCGATGCAGCTCTGGAGGGCCCCGGCCTAGCGGAGGCCGTCCTCCTCTCGCCGCGCGGCTCGGGGGCTGCCCTCGTGCCGGATGGCTCGGCCATCGAGGGCGCCTCCGGGGCGGTGCTGATGTTGCCTACAGTGGGGGCAGCCGCAGCTGCCCCCGTGGTCTCTGGTGTGCCCCCTGCGCTAGGGGGCTCGGTCGTGCTGGGAGCCGAAGTGGCTCCCGGGGCGGACTGCACGTCCGTAGACGCGCGGTCCTCTTCTTCTCCAGCGGCGCGCGGCGGCGTCGTCGGTGTGGCCGTGGCAGCCGGGTCAGGGCCCGGCGTGGCCTGACCAGTCTTCCTCTTCTTCCTCCTCTTCTTCTCTTCCTTCTTCTCCTCGGCATCCCTGGAGAGGAAAAGGGGGAAGGAGGTTAGGGGAAAGGTAAGACGAAAGGTAAAGGTCTTTGTGCAGGAACACTCACGAGGCGTCCCTCTCCACCCATCCTCTTTTGCTCGGGAGGGAGGAAGGTGGTGGCGGGGGCGCGGAAGATTCGCCCGCCGGCTTCTTCCTTTGGGAGGCCCCTGCCTCAGGTTGCCGGCTGGCGTGTTCATCGTTAAACTTGGAGCGGCGCTCCGCCTCCAGGCGAGCTCGGCGCCCCTCCTCCTCCAGGTCTCGCGAGGAGGACGCGTCGGTGTCTCCCCCGGTGGGCTGGTCCGGCAAGGAGGAGTCATCGTTGGAGGAATCTTAGAGCACCACAGTGCCCTTAGGACGCCTCCGGCGGACCAGTCGCTCACCGGACTCCGCGTCGTCGTCGTCGTCGTCATCTCCAGAGGCCATGGGCCCCGTTCCCCTTGCTGCCGAGTCCTGCTCCGAGCTGGCCGCAGGTGCGCTCGGGAGGGGACCAGGCACGACGCCGTCGGCAAGGAACGGGCCCCAGGCGTTGAATTTCAAGATCCCCGCCGTGACGCGGCTGGTCTCCCGAGCGCCCAGATTGTAGATCGGCAGGGCATTGCGCGGGATGGCAGGGATGGTGACTGAAGAGAAGAAGGCTCTTATTACCTCCTCCCGAGCGTCAGCGTTGAGCTCGCTGACGTGGAGCCTGAGGTCGTCCCCGGCCCTGTGTCTCCAGATCTCCCGGCGGTGGTCCTGCAGGGGGGCGATGCATCGGGTGACGAACTCCACCCCGACCATGGTCCCTGTGACGCCGACCTCCCGGAGATCTCGGATTCGCGGGCGGAGCGTCCTCAGTGCTTCTACAGGAAGGACCTCACTGGCCCAGCTGGTGAGCTTGACGGGAGGGATCCCGGTGATGAGGAGGAGCTCCAATTCTTTGAGGATGTCGACGAAGAACCAGCGGCTCCGAAAGTCTTCAACTTTCTTCATCCACTTCAAGTCGATGAAGTCGCCCTCCGTTCCGGCGGTGGCGATGAAGGAGACGCATCCGGAACTCTGGTTCAGCCCAGAGGACCGGAGGGAGAAGAGGTGGCGGAAGTACGCCACCGACGGCTTGATGCCGATCCAGGCCTCGCAGGCGTAGGCGAAGACCGCCAGCAAGGTGACGGACTTGGGATGCAGGTGGATGGCCTGGATCCCGTAAGTCTCTAGGATCGCCAAGAAGAAGGGGGAGAATGGCGGCAATAGGCCGGCGAAGACGGAGAAGAGGAAGAAAGGCTACGCCGTCGAGGGCAGGGTGTCCCGCGGCGCGCGGCCGTGCCAGATGCGGGTGGTGCCCCACTCATTGTTCTTGCTCCCGACCATCTCTCGGACGGTCTGGAGCTCGCGGCTGCTCTTGATGCGGGAGTCGAGCAGGGGCGCCGCCGGCCGCGGCACAGCTGCGGAAGACCTCGCCGCTCCAACGGCCCTGCGCGATGCCATGGATCTGGGCGGGGGCGAGTCACAGCGAGGAGATTGGAGGCTAGGAAGATTTGGATGCGCAAGATCTTCAGAAGGGAGGCGGCGGCGATGATGTGCTGTGGGAAAGAGGAAGGAGCCTTATCTGCCAAGCTTTTAAGGGGACGGCCAGGGCGCAGTTTCTGAAGCGTCGGCCTCGACGCGACGGTGCGAAAAACACCCGTTACCCCACCCACTACGCACGATCTCCATGCCGCTTCGCTTCGCCAACTGCAAGGGCGCCACGTGCCCACGACCTCCGCTTCTTCACATGGACCTCTGACCGCGCGGTGGACGCGTGCCATTGGAGGGCCCAGTAGCTTCGGGGGCCCCCGGCCCTTCGCTTCCTCAAGAGGGCGCGTTCGCGGGCTGGGCTCCCGGGGGCTACTGTCGGTGTTCTGGATACCGGGGTATCCCGGTCCACCTGCTCCTGGGCCCCATCATCGGCCCATCTTCGGCCCAGGGGAGAATCAACGACCCAAGCTACAGAGAAGACCCTCACGAGGAGGCACCTCGTGAGGAGATCGACGGTGGAAAACGCTAAGGACCAGAAGACCTCCTCACGAGCCACCGCTGGTGAGGAGAGGGACCAAGTCCACGCCAGCTCAGCACGTTGGCGTGTGGAGCAAGAAGGTGAAGGACAGAAGACCGCGTACCGCCCACGCTACCCCCGACAGGGAGGAGACCAACTTTCGCTGTGCCTGCCCAAAGCGGCATAGTGGTTGTTGGCCACCCCCCTAAAAATAGCGTGGACGGTGCAGGGCGCCAGAGGAAGACGTCAGCTTCCTCCACCCACTCCTGTGGACCGGCGCCACTACCCTACGAAGACCACGTCTACAGAAGAGTGTAGTCTACAGCTGTCCACCCTCCTTGGCTGTGTGTGTGGCAACCCCTTCCCCAAGAAGATAAGGGGAAGGAGGACCTTGGCGCTATAAAAGGAGGGGATGCCACCCCTTAGATGAGATCTGATCTTCTCCAAGTTGCTAGCTGGGCACGCAGGTTCTTCAACCTCTGGCCAGCTAGAACTCTGTAACCAAGACCTTGTACTCCTCGCGAGGTGTCGCGTTGTAGTACAAGAAGGCAGGAAGTAGGGGTGTTACCTCACCACGAGGGCCCTGAACCTGGGTAAAGCTCGGCGTCTCTCTCTGCAGTGCGTAGTGCGTTCGACAGCTTGAGACTTCCGTCACCGTGCTTTGTTGCGATCCAAGATCTCACACGTTCAGCCCCCTGCGTTCGAATCTTTGGGTCCGTCGCGTGGTACCCCGTGTTCTTGCGACACGAAATCCATCGACAACGCGGTCTTCTGCCCTTATCTTCTTGCTCAGCACGGAAACGTGTCGAGCTGACGTGGATGTGGTCCCTCTCCTTACGAGAAATGGCTTGTGAGGAGGTCTTCTGGTCCTTAGTGGTTTTAGTCGTCGTTCTCCTCATGAGGCGCCTCCGCATGAGGGTCTTCTCCGCTGGCTTCGGTCGTCGTTCCACCCCTGGGCCGAAGCTGGGCCGTTGAAGGGGCCCAGGAGCAGGTGGACCAGGATACCCCAGTATCCAGAACACCGACAGTAGCCCCCGGGAGCCTGGTGCATGAACGCGCCCTCTTGAGGGAGCGAAGGGCCAGGGGCCCCCAGAAGCTGCTGGGCCCTCCAACGGCACACGTCAACGCGTGGTCAGAGGACCATGTGAAGATGTAGAGGCCACGGACACGTGGCACAAACGTAGCTGGTGAGACAAAGCGGCGGGCGACGCAGCATTCCCCGAGGCATCAAACCGTCATGATGGCGCGTCGCTTCACTGCAGAGCGCTGCGCCAATGCTTCGATTCCCGCGCGGAGATTTGACGCATCGACGCTGGCCACGCCCTTTAAATGCAGCCTCCTCGAGACCTCCGGCACCTCACCCCCTTCCTCCAGTGCCACTTCTTCCTCAACGCTCCCCAAGCGAATGGATCCCTCTGCCTCCTCCGCCGCCGCTGGATCGAGCTCGGGGGCAAAGCGCCGCGGGCGCCCCTCGGGCAGCAGGAACAAGGCAAAGATCCCCGCCCGGTGGACGCCCGGCGCCGTAGGCCCCCTGCGCGTCGGGGCGCCGAGGCAGGACGAGGCGAATCGCGCCGCCCTAGGGGCCTCCAATGCCTTGACCCTTCGGGGTCTAGCGCCTGGAGGCGCCCTGAATGCGCCATCGCCGGTGGCGGCGGCGCCGGCTCCCCGTGTGGGGACCCCGGCTTACCACTTGGGATTCCCGTTATGCATACAATTCACGATCCCAGGAGACCATCGTGAATCCACATAACATAGTTGGCATTATAGATTTTATCATCCATTACATAACAAGTATTAAAGTCTTACATAGGCCACTTGGCCGAATACAAATGCCATGCAGGGCAAGTTCAGCTGACACACTTATTTAGTAAGTAGCTACGGGATACATGCAGCGTAGCTGACCCAAGTCAGGCCTACTACCCTACAGGCGACTGACCAGGAAACAATCCTAATTCGCACCGGCGTCGTCGTACTCCTCATCGTCCTCCTCATAGTCATCTCCAAAGTCTGGCCAAGTTAATAGCCAGGGACAAAGCCGTGAGTACATTTTGGAATTGTACTCGCAAACCATCTAAGAGAGAAACATTTACATGCTATATGGCTGTAGCAAGGGTTGGCTTGGTTTGAGGTAACTATACCCTAACTAGTTTCTCTTATCGATATAGCATGTCGTACGACATCTCTATATCCTTATTAAAGAAAACTTTTATTAAACATTTATAGGGAAAAGCTCTAGGAAAGGGGAAACTCCTTTGTAAGACAAGATCGGCGGTCAATCAGACATGACCACCCCAAGTCGTCGGCGGTACCCTCCAAGTACTCCGAACCACACCCGTGCCATGGCCGTACCCTCCAAGTACTCTGTCTGGCACCAAACTCCATTTTTCTCGAAAACCATTTGTAAAACCAAAACCCAACACAGGTTAAGTATGGCCATTCCAACCGTCCATGACCGAGGACTCGGCTATTCGAATAGATTACACTCTACAGAGGTTGTACACTTTACCCATACCATCCGATAAATCCATCGGGATACCACCACGGACTGTCATACACAAGTATGCGGGGTTCGGATAATCGATCAAAGCCCTCCATCTATCTACCTTAGTACGGGTGCCTACCCTGTGGAGTTTACCTCCCCGGCACGCCCCGGCAGTTCCTCCTTCAGAGTAACTCTGGCGCGACGGTGGGAGAACCCAAGTGTCTTCTGGCGGCTCGGGATATGTCGTGATATATGTTGACCCTCATTTGGCGTCAACCCGGATTCCGGGGTCCTAGAGACCAATATATAGTTGTGAGGCTCCCCGCACTAAAGCAAATAAACTTCAAACTAAGCCCCGTCCCATACCAGGGTAATGTGGTTGCACGGGAGTAATTGGTTTGGCGAACACTTATACACAATGCCATTTTTCAGGATTTCACCAACTCCTTCATCTCCCAAGTCCAACTCCATGTTTATAAATCCATTGGAAAACATTTCAATGGAGTAGCAACTACCCCAAGGTTTTCGAAAACATTTTCGAAATCTTTCCAGAGAGTATTCCCAATCCTAGAGTTTTTGGCTCCACTACAAGTTTTCCAAAGACTTTTATGCTAACCATCAAGTCTCTAATAAGAGGGGTGTTGAGTAGCTCACAAGAGGTGTCATCTCTATGGATGATATCAAGTCGACTTGTGGAGCTAAGTCGCCAACTATTGCTATCTAGAGAATAATAGCAATATAGAGAAACCATGCATAATAAGAAAACAGAAGTAAAGCAATGCAAGGTGTAGTAGTAGGATTCAGATATGCAACAAGTATATGGCTTGCCTTGGTTGGCTTGTCCCTGATCTCCTTCTTCTTGGTACTCAAATACCTCCCCTTCCTCCACACACTCGTCGTTCGAATCTATCACCAAAAAAACAACACACATAATAAGCATTCATGCATACATGGTTCACACCCAAGACATGCATCACACAACTCAAGCATTGAGTATTAGAAACAAACATGTTCAGATCTCTGATACAAGTTATAATTCTACCATGGAATAAACCACTATTATAAATAGCAATTAAAATCCTAATAGCAAAAGAACCATAATCACTATCAAACAACTTGCAGGCATCAATGGAATCAAAACATGGCATCCAGCATACTTACAGATAGCTAACAATAGTACAGATCCAACACAATTGGAATCAAATCAAAAGATTAAAAGGGCGAATAAAAATGAATTTCCTATTCCCACTTAACACTAGAATAGCAATATAATTCCCTAAAACTTTTTGTAGCTCCTAAAATTCTACCAGAGACCACAGTGGAAAGCTACTGCAATGTACAATACACTAGAGGTGGAATCACCCAAAAATATTTATCCTACTATGCACAATAAATAAAACAAAGCAGAAAACTAATACCACTAAAATAATTACTGCAGGCAGTGCACAGCTCCTAAAATGGTAAATCCAGATCCTATAGTTCAACATAACAACAAGGCACCACTGAAAATTGGAATCACCAATTTTCATTACACAGAACATCAGATTTGCATTTATGAATGAAAAACAATAGATCTACACTACTTAATTACCAGATAATATTTAAGGTCCTAAAAATCAAACATGCAGTACCAGTGGCTGGATAACATTGCAAGGAACACAGGAAAATTTGAATCACAAATTTTTGAGGTCTAGAATATTTCCTAAGCATTTTAGTTTGCAGCAGTGATTAATTTAATAGATAATACTTAGGGAAAAAAAGAAAGGGGGCCAGATCTGGCCGGGCCAAGCCAGATCTGGGCCAGATCGGCCCAGCTGGCTCGCCGGCCAGCCCGGCGGCGGCCGAATCGTAGGGAGATTCCCGTCCGTGCGATTAGAGGACGATCGACGGCCGATCGCTGTCGTCCCCATCGTCTGCTGCATGCACGGGAGAGGAACAGCGCCGGCTAGGGTTTCGCAGGGAAGGTCGCTTACCGAGGTCGTCAAGGTTAGCTGAGGGCGGGAATCGGTCGCAGATCTTGCATGCAGAGGCTGGGGGGTGCGTGCATGCTCCTCCGGTGCCCGAGTGTCTACGGCAATGGCGTCGTCGGCCCCGGCTTTCCTGTAAGCACACAACGGTGAGTGATATCTGGGTGTTGCGATGGTGTTCCAAGAATCCAGAGGAGAAGCAGAGAGGGAGAGGGACGGGTCGACGGCAACCTTCACCCCTGTCGTCGATCTACCTAAAGCTCTGCAAGCTTCGGCGATGGGTTTGCTTCGGCTGTAATGCGGAGAGGCTCGGCGAGTGAGAGGGAGTGGAGTGGGGGTGAATGAGCAGCAGCGGAGGGAACGAGAAGGTCCTGGGGTTTTTATACTGCTATGGTGAGCTCGGATCACGGTGGTCTCGAGTGGATGCGATTCGGTGCGGTGGGCGGTGTTCTGGGCAATGTTGTGCGCTGAGTTCAGTGGTGTAGGTGTTGCTGTCGGTGGCAAGACGGTTCGGTCGGGGTGGTCTCGGGTTCAGTTCGGGCGCGTCTGAATCCTGGCTTGCCTAGGTCGATCCGATCGGCCAGGAGGCAAGGCGTGGGTGGCGTGGCGTCGTGTGCTGGTCGCCGTGCACGGTCGTGTGAGGCACAGGACCGGCGCGTGCGTGTGTGCACGGGAACATGTCACCCGCTCTGTGTGTGCTAGGCGGCACGGTCGCGTCGGAGTGGCACGGTCGGAGTGACATGCACGGTGGGGCTCGGGCGGTTCTGGTTCAGGGAATTGATCCGTTGGGTCGAGGCAGGTCTGGCGGCGAGGTGACAGCTCGGGAGATGGACGGTGCTGCTCTACCCTAGCTGGGCGTCCACGGTGGGCATGGCGACGGCCATGGCGTAGGAGGGGTAGCGTGGCCGGTCTCTGTGGCGTGGGGTCATGTGAGGGGTTCTACAGAATGGCGCAAGCCCATTGGGGGTTGGCAGAGGTGGTGGTGGTCGAAGGCAAGGGAGAGGGAGAGGGTTCTGGCAGGGAGGCAGCCTCGGGCTCCTCCTCTCCCTCGAGTCCAACTAAAAAATGACAAGAAGAAGAATTTTTCCAAGATCTCCTAGGCTTCAGAGAGGGAGAGGCAGTGCAGATCTTCTTCCCTCCCCTTGGTCGGCTTGCAAAAGAAGGAAAAGAGAGAGAGAGGGGAATGGGCAAGGCTAGGGTGCACTTAGCCGAATTCAAATTCAAATTTGAATTCCTTCAAACTAGATTTGAAAACCTATCAAAATAGTCTCCAGAGGTTTCAAACATGGTTAAGAGGTCATGGCCAAAGTTTGAAGATTTTTGATCTTGATATGCTGGGGTTTTAGAGATGCCTCTAATTTCGGATAAAGGAGCAAAAATAAAAGAAAAAGAAAAGATAGGTGTTGAGTTTTAAGCCAAGAGACTAACTAAGATCTTTGGTACAAGCAAGCTGATCTTAGGGTAAAAATTCCATGCATAAAATCATAGCACTAATTTTAGTCCCTAATGCACAAGTGATTAAAAAGATAACATGCCACAATTCACACACACACATTCACATGAAATCATAGACATACACACACATGAAATCATGAATAGCACACCAGCTCAAAACTTGGCAAAAGTTTTTATTTCACACTAGACAAATTATTTAAACAAAGGTTTTAACTAGGTCTACAAAAAGTGAGGTGTTACACCCCGCTCCCCAGGGAGCATCGATCAGAGTGGTCGTGACTCCCCGCCCCCTGGCGGCGGAGATGCTGGGACCCCTCGTCGCCCCGAGGTCCTGCTTCCTGGAGCTCCTCATCGTTGTCGATGCATGGAGCTTCAACTCCCTCCGGCTGCCTGACGCAGTCCGGAGGGTGATCTACGCCCCGGTGCTTCCTCCGGAGAGGTCGCGCTGGTGGAGCAGAGCAGGCCAGAGCTCCTCTGGCCTGTCGACATCATCCTTGGAGCGGGCGGCAACGCCATCTTCTTCGGATGCTGGAGGGCTTTCGCCCTCGGCCACCACCTCTACGTCGGCGACCACCTCGTCTTCCGCTTCAAGCTGGGGATGCTGGAGGCCTCGGTGCGGATCTTTGCCTCCGCCAGCGTCCGCTGCACCTACCCCCAGCCCGCGGTGCAGTAAAGGGGCGGCCTTGCCACGGTAGCCTTCTGGGGAGGGGAGCTAGTCTCCTCCCCTCTTTTGCGATGTAGCTTGAGCCGGCGGGGCATGCCTCGCTGTGCCCCCATTTATTCCCCCACTGGGGTTATCAATGATGTCCTCTTTGCACTTTTGCTCCTTGTTGTTCGTCGTTGTCCTGGTCATCTGCGCGCTCGAGAGCCCTAGCGAGTTGTTAACGCCGGCAGGAGGCCTCCCTGCGCCTCAGAGCTCACGACGGGGTCGGTGCTGGCGACGACATTGGACGATTCCTGAGACAAGTAGTTGAAGAAAGAGTTGGAAAACCAAAAACCCCAAATCCCCAAAAACGAAAAACAAGTCGATAAAACAAATAAAAAAAGAAGGCTAATAAGATGCCCCTGTGACCGGCACAGGGACCTTCCTCGTTGTGAGGGAGCGCAGCACTATCTGTGCTAGCAGCTAAGAGCAAATTGCCACGCGTGGCAATTCATGGGGCCTTCCTCGTCGTTGAGGGAAGCTGGACCCTCACAGACGCGAAAGCGTCGATGCTTAAGAGAGCCCAGAGACCGTCGACAACTCGTTAAGGGTTGCTCACGAGGTGAAGGGCCTGGCGTAGACCTCCGGATCTGCATCTCCTTCGCAAGATGATCGGAGTGGCCTTGGTCTTCAGTAATCCTGCCGTGTTTGGCCTTCCTCGAGCGAGGGGAATCTTCCTACGGATGCTAAGTGCATTGACGCGTCCTTGCACCCTCGTGAGGATTGCTCACGAGGCGCTGGTCCTTAGCGGGTGCCTTGGGCACACCTTGGACTTTTCCCGAAGATTTTTTATTTTCCGGTGTACTTCGCGAGGAACTAAGCACCATGGGCATGTGGAGGTGATCGATAACGGGGCCGTCGCCCCTGATCAGAGCTCAGTCCCTTCGGGTTTTTCGGGCTTGCTGTTTCCCCGGGCGAAGGCCCCAGCACAGACACCGTGCCTAGCCCCCTTCCGCGTGGAGTACAATAGAAAATAAATGGACTTCATGCCATTTTAATATCATGCCGAAGCAGAGGCGTTTACAATGCGCTTTAACTTAATATCAGTGCTGAAGAGCAGTTTGAGCTGATACAAAGTGCCATGAGAACGGTCTTATCTCCTCATGAGGAACCTATGGGTAGAACTTTCGCAGATGAGCTATGTTCCACGGGTTCCCCACCGGCATGCCTTCCGCAGTTTCCAGCCGTGCCAAGCCTAGCCTGGCGATGTGCGTCACCTTGAAGGGGCCTTCCCACATTGGAGACAGCTTGTGCAGGCCCTCGCGAGAGAGTATTCTGCTCAGCACCAGATCGCCGACCTCCAGAGTCCTTGCCTGAACATGGCGGCTATGGTAGCGGCATAGTCCTTGCTGGTACCTCACGGCGCGAAGCGCTGCTTGGCACCGAGCTTCTTCGAGCTGGAGGACGCGGTCGTTGATGAGGTCCTCTTGGCGAATCTCGTTGAAGGCGAGCACTCTTGGCGACCCAAACTTGACGTCGATGGGAAGAACAGCCTCCACCCCATAGACCAAGAAGAAAGGAGTCTCCCCTGTGGGCTTGGTGGCGGTAGTCCAAATGGACCACAGGATGGATTGGAGGTTGTCTAACCATTTCTTGCTATAGGCTTCGAGCTTGGCATTGAAGCTTCTCGTCTTGAGCCCCTTGAGGACTTCGGCGTTGGCACGCTCGGCTTGGCTGTTGCTCCTGGGATAGGCGACTGAGGTGAAACAGATCTTGATGTCGGCCGATGCGTAGTACTCCCGGAATAGCCCGCTGGTGAACTGGTTGCCATTGTCGGTGATGATGCGGTTAGGCACACCAAAATGACAGACCAGCCCATGGATGAACTTGACTGCGGACCTAGCTGGAATGGTGCACACCGGCTCCACCTCCACCAACTTGGTAAACTTGTCGATGGCGACGTAGAGGTAGCGGTAGCCCCCTTGCGCTCTAGGGAATGGACCGAGAATGTCCAGCCCCCAAACAGCAAAGGGCCAAGTGAGTGGGATGGTTTGCAGTTCTTGCACCGGCTGATTAATCTGCTTGGCATGGAATTGGCATGCCTTGCACCTCTTGACCATCTCCACCGCGTCCCAGAGCGCTGAAGGCCAGTAGAAGCCACTGCGATATGCCTTTGCGGCGAGGGTTGAAGCAGAAGCATGATGCCCACACTCGCCGGTGTGAATGTCCCTGAGAAGCTCTTGGCCTTGGTGAGTAGATATGCACTTCAGAGCGACGCCGTTTGGGCAAAGCCGTTCCAAGTCACCATCCTTGACGCAGTATCCCGAAGCTTGGCATACTATCCTTTCGGCCTCTGACTCATCCTCAGGAAGCCTACTGCTGACGAGGAATGCCTTGAGCTCGAGGATCCAATCTACTCCCTCCTGCCGCGCCAATGCCAGAAGGACATGGTCACCCAAAGGAGGCCCGCAGTCTAGAGCCCCCTGCTCCGGTGGCGGTGGCAAGGCGGGCGGAAGGGCTAATCCTGTCGATGATGGAGAAGCGGACGGCTTGAAGAGGCGCTCCTCGAAGGCACCGGCAGGTTGTGCCAGGTGATGAGAGGCGCGCTTGGCGATTTCGTCTGCTTCCAAATTTTCTCCTCTTGGGATGTGCTTCAGCTCCAAACCTTGGAAGCATTTTTTCATCTTTCGATGCTCCTCAAGATAAGCTGCCATGTGCTCATTCTTTGGAGTGTAGCTCTTGTTTGAGAAGTTCACAACTGGCTGTGAATCTACCTTGACGATGAGGCGCTTGATGCCCAAAGCATTCGCCGCCCTTAGGCCAGTGAGTAGTCCTTCATATTCCGCGATGTTGTTGGAGACCTTGTGCTCTGGTTTAAAGCAAAGCTAGATGACATAGAAGAGCATGTGCCCAGAGGGAGAGGTAAGGACAGCCCAGCCCCCGCGCCGGGGAGGTTGAAGGCACCGTCAAAGTGCATGACCTAGAGGCCTAGGGCTTCTTCTCCTAGAAGCGTTGACTCCACCTCTGGAGGCTCGTCGGTGAATGGATCAGTCCATTCAGCGGTGAACTCAGCCAAAGCTTTGCTCTTGATCACCTTGGTGGTTTCGAAGGAGATCTCGAAGGGCTGAAGCTCCACGGCCCACTCTGCCACCCGTCCGGTGACATTTGGGTTGCGTAGAATGGTCTTCAGGGGACGATCAGTGACCACCTTAATCGGGTGACCCTGGAAGTAATGACGTAGTTTCCTTGAAGTGATCAACAGGGTGTAGAGCAGCTTTTGCTGCATGGTGTAGCGCTCCCGCGCGTCTCGTAGTACCGTGCTGACAAAGTACACGTGCTTTTGCACCTTGGTGGTGTCCTCAGGATTTTTCTCCTCTTGTAGTTCAGGAGCGTCGCTCTCTGAGAGCGGCACGGTCGGCAAAGTTGCAGCGGGCGGCTCCTCTTGAGGGACAGAAGAAATTGCTGCCTCTACCTCAGGAGGAGCCCCCGGGCAAGGAGGATCAACTCCCTCTTTGGTGATTACCTTGGCGTCCCGCTCAGCAACAAGGACAGCGCTTGCAGCTCTCGGGGTTGCTGCGATGTAGAGTAGCAAGGGCTTGCGGAACGTTGGGGCAACCATGATCGGTGGGCTTGTGAGATACCTCTTCAGCTTGGCGAAGGCCTTGTCGGCTTCCGGAGTCCACTCGAACTTCCCAGTGCGCTTTGTGAGCTTGAAGAAGGGTAAGGCCTTCTCTCCACTCCTCGCGATGAAGCGCCCTAGGGCTGCCATGCATCCCGCAAGGCGTTGCATTTCCTTGAGATTGTGTGGAGGACGCATTTCTTCGATGGCCTTGACTTTGTCAGGGTTTGCCTCTATCCCACGATGAGACACGAGGAACCCCAACAATTTTCCCAATGGTACGCCGAAGGCGCACTTGGCGGGGTTGAGATAGATATTTACCTTCCTCGGGTTGGCGAAGGTTTTCTCCAGATCCTCGATGAAGGTGTGACTCTCGCGAGTCTTGATGATGATGTCGTCGACGTAGGCTTCTGCATTTCTTCCCATCTGAGCCCCCAAGGCCGTACGCATGAGCCTTTGGAATGTGGCCCATGCGTTCTTCAGGCCGAAGGGCATACAGACGTAGCAGTACATGCCACATGGTGTGATGAAGGCAGTCTTCTCTTCGTCCTCCCTTGCCATCTTGATCTGATGATAGCCGGAGAAGGCATCCAAGAAGCAAAGGAGGTCACAGCAGGTGGTGGAGTTGATGATTTGATCTATCCTTGGGAGTGGATAAGGATCCTTGGGATAGGCTTTGTTGAGACATGTGAAGTCCACGCAGAGGCGCCCACTGCCATTAGCCTTTGGGACAACCAACGGATTGGCAATCCAGGTGGGGTGTGCTACCTCACGTATCAACTTGGCCTTCTTCAGCTTCTCTATTTCTTGGACGATGAAGTCTTGTTTCTCTTGTGCTTGCTTCCTGGTCTTCTGCTTCACGAGGTGTGCCTGAGGGCACACGACTAAGTGGTGCTCAATCACCTCCCTGGGGACACCAGGCATATCTGACGGAGTCCAAGCGAACATGTCAGAGTTTGCCCACAGGAAGGTGACGAGCGCGCTTTCCTATTTGGGAGAAAGCCCTGCCCCGATGGTGACGAAGTTTTTGCAGCCCCCAGCCTGGAGCGGGACCTTCTTTGTAGCAAAGCGCTCTTGGGTAAACTGGGGCCTCCTCCCTGATGGTATTGCAGCTTCCCCAATGCTCATGTCCAGCATCGGATGGACCAGGTCCTCACTTGAAGTAGGCGATGCAGAGGCCGCGAACTACTTCCCTGTCGAGCCCGGCAGGAGGGGCTCGAGAGAGGCCTTCTTCACAGTAGCCCGCTCTTGTGACATGAGCTGCTTCTTCCTTGTGAGTTCACCAGAGTGTTCCAGCAGATCTTCATCAGCAGGGAACATGGTGGCGGCCTCACGGTAGACATGCTCCACAGATCGGAGAGCATCCTTTTCATTGCAGCGCACGGTGATCGTGCCGTTGGCGCCTGGAATCTTGACGACGTTGAAGCCATGATGCGTTGCCGCCATGAATCGCGCCAAAGCTGGATAGCCGAGGATGGCATTGTATGGCAGCGCAATGTAGGCGACGTCGAAGTCGAGGCTCTCTGTCCTGTAGTTGTCCCGGGTGTCGAAGGTGACGTGCAGGTGCACCTGCCCGATTGGCATTGTAGAACCCTCTGTTACCCCGAAGAACGGTCGGGTTGGCATGAGCCGATGGTACGGCACCTGCATCTTCTCGAAGACCTCAACAGAGATGATGTTGAGGCCTGCCCCTCCATCGATGAGAGTACGGTTGACGGCGATGTTATTGATGGTAGGCGTGCACAAGAGGGGAATTGTGCCCATGCCCTTAGTGGAGGTTGGATGATCCTCCTTGTCAAAGCCGATCTTGCTGGTTGACCACTTCATCAAGCGGTTGCCGACGTTGGGTTGCGCCACCGCAATCTCTCATGACAGCTGCTTGAAGTGGTGATTAGACAAAGGAGCTTGGGCTCAACCCAGGAGGCAAGCGGCGAAACCTCACGGCTCTTGATAGCCCCCTTGGTTCTCTTCCCGATGATCATTCGTCGGTGGAGGCAGCGGCAGTGGCTCAGGATCTGCATGAGACAGACCATCACGGCGGCGACCCTCGGCCCGGTCGTCATCACGGCGATCGCCCCAGGATCCACCCTTGCCATGGCTACGGCTACTCCCACGGCGCTTGGTGACACCATTTTCTTTATGAAACTTTTGGACAATCCAACAATCGTCGATATTGTGGGTGTCCTTTTTGTGGAGGATGCAGTAGCGACGACGTTGACCTTTATCACGTTCAGAGCGGGCTTATGATCAGGCTCCGCCGCGAGGACAGCAGCCTCCTTGCGCTTGGGGTCCTTGGACTTCGGCTTTGGGGGAAGCGCCTCCGGCAGGTTCTGCACGAAGAGCCTCCCCTCCTCGGCCTTGGCGCATCTGTCGGCGATCTCGAAGAGCCTAACGACGGAATTCAGCTCATCATTCACAGACAGCTTCTCCCTCATCTTGATGTCGGAAATGCCCATGGAGAACGCGGAGATGACCTCCTCATTGGAGATCCGGGGAATCTTGTGCCTCATCTGGCTGAAGCACTGGATGTACTAACAAAGCGTCTCGCCCTTGTACTAATGCACCGCCTTAAGATCATTCTTGGTGGCGGGGCGCTCATACGTGGGCATGAAGTTGGCGACGAACTGACGGCACAAGTCCTTCCATGAAGTCACGGATTCGTGAGGAAGATTCATGAGCCAAGTTCACGGAGCGTCTTTGAGGGCCATGGGGAACCAATTGGCCATCGCACACTGATCTCCACGCGTGGCCTGGACGGCGACGACGTAGAGCTGGAGGAATTCGACGGGTTTAGTGGTCCCGTCGTAACGCGCGCCGATGTCCGGCTTGAACTTGTCAGGCCAGACCACATAGCGTTGCTGGCGAGTGAGAGCAAGGCACCTGGGGTTGTAGATAGGGTCCCTGGGGGTCTTGACGTTCTTGCCAGCCTCGCCGATGTCGTCGATGGCGCGGTCATGATTTTCGCGGTGGCGCTCAAGGGAGACGCGTGCGTCTTCTGGAGCACGTTGGACGATATGGCAGCTGGGCTCCCCACGCGGCGAAGATGTGGTGCGGGAAGCCACCTTCTTGGCCTTGGCGGCCTTCCCATCTCCGGCGCCCGGTGCGCGGCGCCCCGCCACCGGATCTGGTTCTCCCGCGCCCTGGGATCCTCCCTGGGCCGAGTCTTTGTTGGCGATGGCGACGAGCTCGACGATTCGAGTGCGCCACCCCTCACGCCCATCATCAGTGGGCTGATAGCGCAGCACCTCCTGCGCCATGGCGAGAGCCTGCGCAGGGGACAACTGACTCCCAGAACGAGTGCGAGAAGTGGCGGTGGCGATGAAGGAGAGCGAAGGCTCTGTGTGCCTGGACGGGAGGTAGGAGGACTCCAGATCTTCCTCCTCTTCCTCCTTGGCCGAGACGTCCCGACGACAGAAGATGGGCTCGGTTTGCCCCCGAACAGCGTTACGGCGGCGAAGACGCTCGAGCCTTGCATTGGTGTCGGCCATGTCGAAGCAGATCTAGAAGAAAACACACCACAGCCCCCTACCTGGCGCGTCAAATGTCAATGGATTTCGTGTCGCAAGAACACGGGGTACCACACGACGGACCCAAAGATTCGAACGCAGGGGGCAGAACGTGGGAGATCCTAGATCGCAATGAAACATGGTGACGGAAGCCTCGAGTCGTCGAACGCACAATGCACTGCAGAGAGAGAGACACCGAGCTTTACCCAGGTTTAGGGCCCTCATGGTGAGGTAAAACCCCTGCTTCCTGCCTTCTTGTATTACGATGCGATACCTCACGAGGAGTACAAGGTCTTGGTTACAGAGCTCTAACTGGCCGGAGGTAGAAGAACCAACTTAGCCTAGCTAGGAGCCCGAAGATGAAGATTCAATCCCCTCTAAGGGGTGGCCTCCCTTCCTTTCATAGTGCCCTGGTCCTCCTTCCCCTTATCATCTTGGGGAAGGGGTTGCCACACACGGCCAAGGAGGTAGGACAGCTGTAGTCTTGATTCTTCCGTGGACATAGTCTTCGTAGAGTAGTGGCGCCGGTCCACAGGAGTGGGTGGAGGAAGCTGACGTCTTCCTCTGGCGCCCTGCACCGTCCATGCTATTTTTAGGGGGGTGGCCAACAACCACTGTGCCGCTTTATGCAGGCATGGCAAAAGTTGGTCTCCTCCCTATCGGGGGTAGCATGGGCGGTACGTGGTCTTCTGCCCTTATCTTCTTGCTCAACATGGAAATGTGCCGAGCTGATGTGGACGTGGTCCCTCCCCTTACGAGAAACGGCTCGTGAGGAGGTCTTCTGGTCCTTAGTGGTTTTAGTCGTCGTTCTCCTCATGAGGCGCCTCCTCATGAGGGTCTTCTCCGCTGGCTTTGGTCATCGTTCCACCCCTCAGCCGAAGCTAGGCTATTGAAGGGGCTCAGGAGTAGGTGGACCGGGATACCCCGGTATCCAGAACACCGACAGATCCGGTAGCTACGAGCCACACCCGAAAAAGAGGTGTCTGGCATTTAGTTGATCCGTTCTGTCATTGAGCGCCGGATCCAACCCCTTGCCGCTCGAGCACATTGCATGTGGGATTATATAGACCATCGAGACTCGACCTAATTCACTTCCGACAAGCTGAAGGAAGCCGAAATCGATGATGGAGTGCGCACCGTCACTTCTCTAACGAAGAGGACGGCCATGCCAAAGAACTTCGGCACGAAAGCCTTCAGTAAATATCACCCCTGACTGTTCTTTGATCGAATTCCTTTGATGCTTGATAAATCCTTTCACTGGGATTTGCAAACTGACAAGATGTTTCTTGCTCAGGTTATCGACATAGCCCACTGCTACCCACCCCAACCAGAAAAGGGGCGAGTTCCCCAGGCGCGAGTTTGCCGAGGCACCGGAAGAATCGGCCTCTATCGCTCCTACGACATCGCGTGCCTCGACGAAGCGCTAAAATGTCATAGAAACTAACAGAGTCAAGGATTCAGAAGATTTTGACGGCCGTGACTTTTCTTCTAATGAAGATGATGATCCGGCCATTCTTGCGAAGCCTCTCGACAGTCGCCCTTCTCCTTGATCTAGGAAGAAAGTTCTTCCAAAGTTCGGCGTCGATGCTTCATAAGTTACATTTCTGACTGATCTCGAATATTTTTCTGTATGACTCTACTACACTTAACTTCTTTCTAAAATTTAAGTCTTCGAACGATGAGGCCTCTGGGAGTTTAGATGATCGGGACTGCTACCAGATTTGGCATCACGACGCCGCCCTCGAACAAACTGCTGAGTCGTGGGAGACAAGCACCAAGGACGCGGCGTTGAAGGAGCTCCCGAAGTCGTCGAACATCCCAAAGAAGGACAAAGCCAAGCAGGATTTTATCCTTGTCTCCTCTTCCGGTGGACCTCCTGAGCCCAATCGACATGTGATTCTGAATTTCATTTTATATTTATCGAGTACCACCCATAAGTAGCCCCCGAGGGTGAATCTAAGTGTTTACACTTGGGCTTGCCCTCTAATCCGAAGTCTATATGCTGATTCTTTCAATGTCTCTGATGCAGCCCGTTGTCGAAAATCTCTTCAACGTGTGCAAGAACTACCTTGCAATGGAGAAGGAAAACAAACATCTGGCTGCTGAGCTGGCTGACATTCACCGTAAGTGCCTTTCCTGCATATAGCTTATGTTCTTTGCTTGAAAAATTTCCTTGCTGGCTTATCAACTTGTCTTTGAGGTGATCAGGGGTCGCTGCTCAAGCTTCTGCCATCAAGTTATCGCTGAAGGCTCAGGTTGATGGCCTCGCAGCTGATATCTCGTTGCTAAAGACTAAAGTTGATGGTCTCGCCACCAAAGTTACCCAGCTTAAAACCGACCAAGCGAAGGCTCAAGAGCTACGTGACAAGCACCAGGCCGAAGCCGAATTGAAGGAGAAGAATCTTTGATAGCGCCTACAAACTACCATCGAATTGTTGCGTGGTAAGCCTATACCTTGCTGGTAAGCCGAATTAAAGTTGATGGTCTCCCCTCGCCTCGAGCTTCGCCTCTCTGAGCCTAGTCTGGTCATGTCCTCCCTCAGCGGTTCCGCCGTCGGTGGTGACAAGGTCCCGGAAGGGAACGAGAAGGAGGCCAAGGCGCCGGAGATGTCGCCTCCTGCAACTCAGAAGCGCGATCGCCCGAAGGGGAGCCGCAACAAGAAGACCTTGGAGGCCCTTGCGGCCGCGGCTGCCATCGCACCTTCCACTTCCGTCGCGACCCGGGCAACTAGGGCTTCTGGCGACGCGGGCGTCCCAGAGAAACGGGGGCCCAGCCGTCCGAAGGGGAGCGGGAGGAAAATTGCTCCCGCAGCGATTGCCACTCCTTCATCGCCCCGCCACCGCGGACGACCACCGGGCAGCAAGAACAAGAAGACCCGGTCCCGAGCGGCGGCTTCACCTCCAGAGGGTCCGTCGCGGCCCCGGTCGGGGAAACCGGCACTCTAGCCGCTGGCCTACACCTCAGCCGAGGGGTGGTCCACCTGCATAATCCCTGTGCTTGCCGGGGCCCAGGACCTCCTTCGCCTTCCGTCCCAGTTTACGGACTCGATGGAAGGCCAGGAGATGGCTTATGCCAAGCTGCGGGAATGCAGCGGCGGCCAGCCCAAGTAGCGCGTCGAGATTTACTACGACGGCCAGGGGGTGTGCTACTTTCGCGACGGGTGGTCGAAGTTCTTCATCGACTATGGCGCGCATGAGTGTTGGTTCCTCCTCCTCACTCGCCATGATGGGAAGAAGGACTTCACTATCTGCCTCTTTGATGGCACCCTCTCTGCCCGTACCTTCGCTGCCTAGCCGTGAAGGGCGGGCTTCGTCGACCTCCAACGTGGGCTTCTCTGGGGCGAAGTCTATGTGGCGCTCGCGCCAGGTCAAGGAAGGCGAGCATCTCCCGGCGAGGAGCATTTGGCACACTTAGGGTAGCAATTTAGGGAGCTTTTGTAATCGCCAAACTTCTGCTCAATGAAAACTTGTCTGTTGTGTGTTTGCCATCGTGTGAATGTCTTCTGTTTACATCGTCGTACGGTGATGATTTCCCAGCTAGGATTCTTCCTTCGACAAAACCATTGCCGCGCGAATCTATAGATAGGGGCTACCATAGCCACTAACTTGCGCAGACGCTTCTGGTGAGGTCCTCCGGCTTTAGCACAGAGGGAGTAGTGCTTCTACTGGCCGGCTTTGGGAAATGCAAGCTAACTCTGGCTTGGAGGGGTTGGAGTGAAAGCTGAGCTCTGTGCCGACTTGAGCGAGGTCAGAGCCGGCATGTCTCCCTTCCCCGGGCCCTCGCACGTCCCTTGCCGCGGCTGGAGTAAATATCCAAGTTTCTGGCTTTAGCCATTTCTTTGCTGGCGCTAAGTTTCGATTTCGTCGCTCATTTGCTAATCATATCACAGCGCCAACTGATCGGGCAGCCGGCGAGGTACTGGAGCCGGCCCATTTCTGAGGGCCAATTCCCTTTCCCCCTAGCCCCTGAGTTTTGGGATAGCTAGACTGACAGCTAGCTCGAAACTAACTTTTCCGCGTACGGTGCCAACACCGAGCGAGGCAGCTCTAGCTTCGAACCCCTTTGACGTGGCTACTCAGCCCAAACGTCGAGAGACTATGATCATCGACCATTCGCTGGCCTGCCTTAGCCTGGCTCCCTCAGCTTTTCTCTTAATCTCCCCACCCTTCGGCCCTTCTACCCCCAACCGACGGCCTGGTGCCGGTTGGTCTCCCTTGGGCCGGCAGCTGAATGCCGGCCTAGGGTGGGAGCGTGCCACGGGGTGAGAAGTAGTACTTCGGTCTATCGGGCGCCCGGCTCGGGCTAACCAATGCACGGTCAATGAGCACTGTCTTCAATGCTTAGTTGAGCGATTTTCTATCATTTACGGTTTTTCTCTATGGCTTTCCTTCGTATGAGGCCTACCGGCTCCTATCCGTCCGGCTGTGCGGAGCCGGAAGATGGAGGTTGGGCTCGAGACCTTCTTCATACGTAGTACTCATCCGGTTGACGAGGAATCGATCATTTTTTAGGGCTGCCGGCTATGGCTCGGTGCCCGGAGCCGGCTGCCGGTCAAGTGAATAACGCAAGAAGCAAAACATACACGAAGTGTTTTCCTCGGAGCCGGCCGTAACTAGCCGCTCCGTTATCCTTTATTCATTGACAAGTTTTTCGGGGTACAAGCTTTTGCCTTAGCAGAAGAAAGGTCTTAGGAGACTGACATTCCAGGGACGCTCCGTCTCCTTGTCAGAGTTATCTGCCTTGTTCTTCCTGGGCTCTTGTGCGTCGATGAGGTAGTATGCCCCATTGCCTAGCACCCGGCTGACAATGAATGGTCCCTCCCAAGGAGAGGACAGCTTGTGCATGCCTTGAGTGTTTTGGACCAGCCGGAGTACGAGATCTCCTTCGCGAAATGCGAGAGGACGAATCTTCCGGCTGTGGTATCATCGCAGCTGCTGCTGATAGAGCGTTGATCTGGCCAAAGCCTGCTCACGTGCCTCCTCGAGGAGGTCGACATCATCTTCATGAGCTTCTTTTGCTTGCTTCTCTGTGTACTGGACAACTCTGGGCGCATCGAATTTGATATCAGTGGGCAACACCGCTTCTGCTCCATAGACCAGGCAGAAAGGTGTGAAGCTGATATAACGATTTGGGGTAGTGCGCAGGCTCCAGAGTACTGAGGGTAGTTCTTCGACCCAACAGCCAGCTGAACGCTCGAGAGGCTCGACCAACCTTGGTTTGATGCCAGCCAGGATCAGCCCATTGGCCTTCTCCACTTGCCCATTAGACTGATGATGTGCCACTGATGCTAAGTCCAGCCAGATGCCCTTCTGGCCATAGTACTCAGCAAAGACTCCCTTCGCAAAGTTCATCCCGTTGTCAGTGATGATGCTGTGGGGAACTCCATATCTTGCGATGATGTCGTTGAAGAACTTGATGTTGGACGAGCCGTTGAGCTTTTTGATTGGCATGGCCTCGATCCACTTGGTGAACTTGTCCATAGCAACCAGCAGATGCGTCAAGCCCCCGGGCACGGTCTTGAATGGTCCTACCATGTCCAGGCCCTAGACAGCAAACGACCAGGTGAGCGGGATGGTCTTGAGGGCTGCCGCTGGAGTGTTTCGATGCTTGGAGAAGCGTTGGCAGCCGTTACACTGTTTCACCAGCTGTTCTGCATTCTTCTGGGCTGTCGGCCAGTAAAAACCATGGCGGAAAGCCTTGGCCACCAAGGCTCTGGAAGACGCATGGTGCCCGCACTCCCCTTGGTGTATTTCTCTTAGGAGCTCTATCCCTTCTTCCGGCTCAATGCACTTCTGGAAGATTCCTGACATGCTGCACTTGTACAACTCGCTGTTGATGATGGTGTATGCCCCCGCGCGGTGCTGAAGTCGCCTAGCTTCCACTTCGTCCTGCGGCAAGTCCCCAGTGATGAGGTAGTTGGAGAACGGCTCCGCCCATGATGGTATCTCCCGTATGTGGAAGACACTGGCGACCAGGGGATCAGTAGCCCCCGGGTCCGTTGTCGTGCCAGCTTCGTCTGATTGGCCGGCTGTGGGGGCTGGCGTGGAGCCGGCAGCCCCCGAGTCCTTCGTCGAGCCGGCCGCGCTTGGCTAGCCGGCTGCTTCCTTCATCCCCGAGGCGGCAGCCCCTGGGTCCGGTGGTGGCACCTGAGCCGGGGCAGGGTGTCCTGGCACGTAGATGGATGGAGATTCCGGTGAGGGCTTGATGGACGGCTTGCAGATGATTTCCAGCGACACCCTAGCTGGGATATCCTGCTTGGTGGAGCCGATCTCGGATAGCCAGTCCGCCTCGTCGTTGTTTGCTCTGGGGACGTGGTGGAACTCGCACCCCTCGAAGAATCCACTAAGCTATTGCACATAGAAGCGGTAGGAGGCCATGTTGGCGTCCTTGGTGTCCCATTCCCCTGAGACCTAGTGCACCACCAGGTCGGAGTCTCCAAAGCAGAGGATCCTCTGGATGCCAATCTCCTTGGCTAGCTTGAGCCCGTGCACCAGGGCTTCATACTCGGCGACGTTGTTTGATGTGTGGAAGTGCATCTGTAGCGCGTAATGCAGCTTATCACCCTTGGGAGAGGTGAGGACGATGCTAGCTCCCAAGCCCCTGAGCATCTTGGAGCCATCGAAGTGCATGCGCCAGTGGGTTGAGTCCGGAGCCTGCGGTAGGTACTGGTGCTCTCCCCAGTCAGCGAAGAAATCTTTTATGATCTGCGACTTGATCGTTGTCCTGGGTTTATACTGGATGGTATGAGCGGCGAGCTCAATCGCCCATTTGGCCACTCTGCCTGACGCATCCTTGCACCCGATGATCTCCGAGAACGGAGTGGTGCTCACCACCGTGATAGGATGCTCCTCGAAGTAGTGCTTCAGCTTCTTGGCCACCATGTACATGCCATACGCGACCTTCTGGTAGTGTGGGTAGTTTTGCTTGGTGAGAGTGAGCACCTCACTTAGGTAGTACACCGGGCATTGAATCGGCAGCTCCTTGCCTTCCTCGATGCGCTCCACCACGATCACGACGCTGATGACTTGCGGAGTGGCCGCGATGTAGAGCAGAATTGGCTCTCATGGAGCCGGCGCTGCCAAGATTGGCGTGGTAGACAAGGCTCGCTTGAGGTCGTTGAAGGCATCATCAGCGCGCTGGGACCAAATGAAGTGGTCCGTCTTCTTCATCAGCTGGTACAGCGGCATGGCCTTCTCCCCGAGCCGGCTGATGAACCGGCTGAGCGAGGCCAGACATCCAGCAAACTTCTGAATGTCCCTGAGCTGGGTGGGCGGCTCTAGGGCCTCGATGGCTTTTATCTTCGAGGGGTTAGCCTCGATCCCTCACTGGGAAACGATATAACCTAGGAGCTATCCAGCCGGCACGCCAAAGGTGCACTTCTCTGAATTGAGCTTCACGCGACAGCGCCGCAGGTTGGCGAAGGTCTCCTTGAGATCGTCCAGGAGCGTGCCGCTCTGCTTGGTCTTCACCACCACGTCATCCACATAAGCGTGCATGTTCCTCCCAATCTTCCCTTGTAGACATTGCTGCATGGTTCGCTGGTAAGTGGCTCCAGCGTTCTTCAGGCCAAATGGCATGGTGACGTAGCAGTAGGCTCCATATGGGGTGATGAAGGACGTCTTGATCTGATCCGGCTGGTAGAGCGGGATCTGCAGGTCACAACCAGCTGTGGAATTGATCACCTGGTCGATGCGTGGTAGTGCGAAAGGATCCTTGGGACAAGCCTTGTTGAGGCTGGTGTAGTCGATACACATACGCCAAGTGTTATTCTTCTTTAGGACCAAGACTGGGTTCGCCAACCAGTCAGGGTAAAATACCTCCATGATAAAGCCGACTGCAAGGAGCCGGCAATCTCCTCACCAATAGCTTTCCTTTTCTCTTCTACAAAACGCCACAGCGGTTACTTGACCGGCTTGGCATCCGGCCGGACGTTGAGTGAGTGCTCAGCCAGCTCCCTCGGCATACCTGGCATGTCCTTTGGAGACCATGCGAAGATGTCCCGATTCTCACGGAGGAAGCTGGTGAGCTTGCCTTCCTATTTGGCAGACAGGCCGGTGCCGATGATGACGTACTTGGTGGGATCATTCTCATCTAGCAGGGTGTTCTTGGTGTCGTTGGCCAGCTTGAACTGCTCCACCGGCGACTGGCGAACCGGCACATCTCGCTGGGCAAGCTCCACACGATGTAGAAGCTGCCACTTCTCCTCAGCGATGACCAGCGCCTCTGCCAGCTGCGAGCTCTCCTTGGCGCAGGCCAGAGACTTCTTGAAGCTTCCTGAGACTATGATCACACCCCTGGGTCCTGGGAGCTTCATCTTTGGATAAGCGTAATGTGGCACCGCCATGAACTTGGCCAGGGCTGGGCGGCCAAGCAGCGCATGGTAGGGACTGCTGATGTCCACCACCTCGAACCAGATGGGCTCGCGGCGGCCGTTTCCTTTCTTCCCGAAGAGAACCTCTAGCTGCACCCTGCCCAAAGGGGTGCAAGAATGCCCACGCACGGTGCCATGGAAGGTGAGCCGGCTCGGTTTTAGCTGAGCAAGCGGGATGGCCAACTTCTCCAGAGAGCTTTGGTAAAGAAGGTTGATGCTGCTGCCGCCGTCGATGAGTACGCGGGAGAACCAGCACGTATGCGTGTCAGAGCATATGACAGGGTCCAGGACCAGAGCGTATTCTCCAGGGCTGGGCATCAGTCGCGGATGGTCCTCGCGTCCCCAGGTGATGGCCGCCTCAGACCAGTGCATGAACTGAGGTTCTGCAGGCATAACAGCGTTCACCTCTGCCTCATGCCAAAGGTCGTTCCTTTTATCCCTGCCTGGGGTAGTAAAGATGTGATACTGCTCAACATCCACCGGGAAGTCATCATCACCTTGGTCCGGCTCGCCTCCAGCCGGATCATGCTGTCGGTCCTCCTGACCTCCAGCCGGTTGCGCTTGCGACGCTCCAGGGATCTGCCGAGCGCGTTGCTCTAGCTCTCTCATGAACCGGCACTGACGCGTGGAGTGGGTCGCTTCCCTGCCTGGGGAGTTGTGGAACTTGCACGGCTGGTCAAGCGCAGTATCAAGGGTGTACTTGCCCTCTTTGCGTCCCTGACCACCGCCGGCAGCCCCCGGGCCTCCTTGGTCAGAAGCCGCTCGCTTTGAGCTAGCAGATCCCCTGGGGAATGCCTCGACGTTGTCAAGCCACAGGTGGATGTGCAGCGCCGGTGGGCGAGCCTGAGACTCCGACCCTGGCGCTGGCACCGGGACCTGGCGTGGCCTACCTGCTCCGCCACCTTGCTGGGCGTGGCGGCCTCGGGCGTTGTAGCACAGAGCGCGGCCGCCCTGTCCGCGCCATCCATGGCCTTGGCTTGCCGATGGCGACCGCTAGATCTGGCTGGGGCACGCGGTGGCGAAGCTGCGCCGCGGGTCATGAGCAAGCTCGGTCGGTGCGTCTTCATGCACGTCGCAGAACTCGCTGAGCGTGGTGCTCGCATGGCACCGGTTGGCCTCGTCCTCAGCCACCTTGCTGAGGAGGACGAGACGCATCCGCTCCAGGGCCTCGGCGACCCAGGCAGGGTCGATGACGCGGTTGAGTGGTGTGCGCAGGTCCACCATGGAGATATCCGGGGCGTCCTGCTCTGGGAGCGGAGCATCCTGCCCCTGTGGAAGAAGGCGTTCGGGCGACGGGCGCTCGGGGTGCGGTGAGTCGCCACCCTCCTCTTCTCCTAGGGCCATCACCTCGACCATGGTCCCAAGATCGCTGCTTTCACTGCAGCTCGAGCCTTCATCGCTGAGAGGGTCGAAGATGTTGGTCACCTCCTCTAGGAAGGGCCTGGCGATGTAGAAGCGGTGGCTGCCGACGTCGAGGAAGGAGCCGCTATTGCCGAAGCCATTCTTGACGTAGGCTAAGTTGTCGTTGACGCAGTCGAAGGTGCCAAACCTGCAGACAAGGCCGGAGGCGACCTTCTCGCCGAGAGCCGATGAGGGTCCCGGCCGGAACTTGACTCCGCTTGCCACCACGCTTTGCCCCACGGTGGGCGCCAATTGTCGTGGGAATTTAGAGACAGTAGCCATGGGGTGGCTTATCGAAGGGGCTCGACGGTGGTGATGATGGGTCCAGCTCGGGATTGTGCCAATGGAGCCACCTCGGTTCACCCAGGTTCAGGGCCCTCCCCGGTGGAGGTAAAACCCATACTTCCTGCCTGCTTTGGATTAACTCGACAGTGGTTACAATGCTCCTTGAGCTGTTCGGGCTAGAGGAGGAAGAAAAAGATCGCCCCCCCAGTCTAAGGGTCCAGACCCCCTTATATAGGCGGGGGTCTGGTTACAGGTTAGGTGGCGGCTCATCCGGCTGTCGGCTCCACCGTGGCTGCGTCCTCGGTGTGATCCTCTAGCCCCGCTCTGATGATCACGCTTTATAAAGTGCCTTTCCCCCTTAGACCGGCATCTGGGAGGCATATGACCTCCCTTTTGCCTCGGATCTTTTCATGGGGAAGGCTCCTTGATCGCTGATTGGTCGAGTCCGGTCGTGGCGTTCGTCACTTCCGTCCTTTGCCTCTGTCGTTCTTGTCAGGGCCAGGCCACTTTCGGCGATCCAGCCGTTGGAGGGATTTTGTCTTCATCGTCCAGCTCTGGCTCTCCTCGGTGGAGTCGCCAGCCGGCTGCTGGCGCAGCCGGCCCTTCTGGTGTAGGGACCCCGGTTTACCATCCGGAATTTTTGTTATGCATACAATTCATGATCCCAGGAAGACCGTCATGAATCCACATAACAGAGTTGGCATTACAGAGTACATCATCCATTACATAAATAAGTCGTTTAGTCTTACATGGCCACTTGGCCGAATTCAAATGCCTCGCAGGACAAGTTCACTAACATAGCAGCGGTAACACAGATAGCGTCAGTAGCCCGGGTCATGCCTCTACCCTATAGGCGACTGACCGAGAGACGGATCCTAGTTCGCACCGGCGTCGTCGAACTCCTCACCATCATCCTCGTAGTCTTCATAATCTGGCCAAGTTAATATCCAGGGACAAAGCCGTGAGTACATTTTGGAATTGTACTCGCAAACCATCTAAGAGGGAACAAGTTGCATGCTATTTGGCTGTAGCAAGAAAAAGTGGTTTGAGGCTAGTGCTTAACCCTATCTCTAGTTTCTCGTGTCGATATAGCATGTCATACGACATCTCTATATCCTTATTAAAGAAGAGTTTTTGTAAAGCATCTTTAGAAAAGCACTAGGAAAGGGGAACTCATTTTCAAGAGAAGAGCTGGGGTCAATCGCACATGACCACTTCCAACCTTCGGCAGTACCCTGCAAGTACTCCAAACCCAAATACGTGCCACGGCAGTACCCTCCGAGTACTTTGTCCGGCACCTTTCTCCACTCTTCCGAAACCATCCTTTGAAAACCAAAACCGACATTGGGCTAGGCAATGGTCGTCCCAACCGTCCATGACCGAGGACTCGGCTATTCGAATAGAATTACACTCTGCAGAGGTTGTACACTTTACCCACACCATCCGATACATCCGTTGGGATTCCACCACGGACTGTCATACACAAGTATGCGGGGTTCGGATAATCGATCATAGCCTTCCATCTATCCACCTTAATACGGGCGCCTACCCTGTGGAGTATACATCCCCGGCAAATCCTAGCCGTCTACCTCTGCCGAGCATAGTTCCAGTGCCACAACGGGAGAAACCCAAGTGTCTTCCGGATGGGTAGCCTATTGGCGGGCCCGCTACACTGTTGCCCACCACTTGCGACAACCTGGATTCCAGGGTCCTACAAACCCGTATATAGTGCGAGGCTCCCCGCACTAAGGCAGATAAACTTCGAACTAAGCCCCGTCCCAAACCGGGGTAATGTGGTTGCACGAGTTAATTATTCTGAGCGAACGCCTAGTGATCACCAATGTCATATAAAAACCACCATCTCCTTGTCCTCCATTTTAATAAAAACCATTATTGAAATCACTTCAATGGAGTAGGTGCTACCCCAAGGTTTTCGGAAACATTTTGTAAACTTTCTTTGAGTGTTCCCATTCCTAGAGTTTTAGCTCCACTAGAAGGTTTATCAAAGGCTTTGTTGCTAACCAACAAGCCACTACTCCAGGGGTAATGGGTTAGGTAATCAAGGGGGTCATCTCGATGGATGATAACAATTTGACTCGCGGAGCTTGAATCAACAAATATTTGCTACAGGAGATATAGCATTGTAAACCCATGCACTTTAATAAAACAGAATGTGACATGCAGTTGTGTAGATAGGAGTTCAGATATGCATCAAGTTAGATGGCTTGCCTTGGGTGGCTTGTCCCTGGTCCTCCTCGTCCTGATACTCGTACACTTCACCTTCTTCGGTACACTCCTCGTTCGATTCTATCGCCAAAAAAATATAACAACGCACAAATAAATAAACAAGCATACACAAGTCACCAGCAATGCAGCACTCCATAGCATCTTATCAAAGAGTATCAGAAGCAAACAAGTTTAGAAAACAATCAAGATTTTAAAGGTTCTTAATTAACAAGTTATCCATATTAGAAACTAGGGTTTTCTAATTGATGTGATCACAACCACTTAGCAACCAATTCAAGCATGCAGGCACTTGATGTATCAAACAGCACACTTAACAAACTTGCAGGTTGACAACAATCTTAAGAACCTGTCAAAGTTGGATTTACTGAAAAACAAGTTGTGGTTAATTTCCTATGAATTTAGCAATAGGAAATATCACTAGGGCACCAAAATAATCCTCATATATTCTCTGAATCTCAGAAAAATATGAGGTAAAGTGCTCTGGAAAGCCTTTCTAGAACATGATCCAACAAAGTTGGATTCACCACAAAATTCAGTTTCTACTGCAATTGGTGATTTTCCTAAGATTAATTACACACTATGCCATTTTAATTGCTACTACAAGATTATAAGTCCTAAAATAGCAAAACCAGTGAGTCAAGCAAGGTATGCTGGTAAGCTAACATTGAAAATTGGTTTCATTCATTTTTAATATACCAAACTCAAGATTTGCAATTAAGTGAGAAAATAGGCAATTAACACAATACTATTTATCACTTATCCTACATTGCTCCTAAAATCATGGGACCTATGCCATCTGAAAGACATTGTCTTAAGCTATTCATAGAAATTTGAATCACACCATTTGCATGCACAGATCAAATTATATGGAATTTCAAAGTTCACAGAATAATCAAAATTATCAGAGCATTTCTAAAAAAAAAATTCACGGGCCAGATCTGCCCGGAACGGGCTGAGGCGGACCAGATCTATGGGCGACGCGCGCGGGAGAGGATTTCAAACGGCTGGCAGGCGAGGCCCGGCTGTCAGCGCCTCTGGGAGGCCGAATCGGTACGCGCCGATTTTGGCCGTCCGATTAAGTGACGATTGATGGCGGTCATTCGTCGTCTCCACGACAGAAATGAGGGTGTCGGCGAGGGCTAGGGTTTGGTCGGGGGCTCATGGTGTTCACCTGGGGTGGCTCGGCATCGATCTGGTGGTGGCGTTTGGCTGCAGTGGGTCAGAGAAGGTCGGCGAGGTCGTCGGAGAGGTGAACGTCGAAGCGGCGCGGTCCTGGGCTTGCTCCTTCACCTCCAGACGCTTCGGCAAGCTCGGCGATGGCGTCGGCTACCGTCGGTTTTGGCCCTGGAAAAGTATGGCGTTAGCATCGCCGGGAGTCGGGGAAGCTAGAAAGAGGGAGGAGAGAGGCCAGCGATGTCGCAGGTGACGGCAACCTTCCCCTTTTCTTCCCTGGCTTTGGTGGTTCTCCGGCGAGCTTGCTAGGGCTGGGCACGGCGAGGGAGAAGGTGGCTGGGCGCGTGCGAGCTTGCAGAGGAGTGGAGTGCGGAGAGAGGGAAATGACGAGCAGAGAGGGCAAGGAGAGGGGCGTGGGGTTTTATCTGCTCGCGACGGGCTCAGTCTAGGGTGCACTCGATGGAAACAATTGGAGGGTTTGGGCGGCATGCTGGGGACGGCGTTGTGGTCCTAGTCCAGTGGTGTGGTCGCGGAGCTCGGGTGCGTGCTGTGCCAATGGCCAGACGCACGGGTTCAGTCAGCGTGCAACGTTTTCGTTTCACGGCCGGAAGGTTCAGGTGGATGAGCATGCTAGGCGAGGGTGGCACGTTGCTGGGGCTTCGATGCCGTGCTGGGTGACATGCACTGCGCGGGGAAAAAGTGTGTGCACGCCTCGAAATGGCTATGCCGCTCTCGGCGCCCAGAGCGTGCGCGGGAGGGGACAGAGCGTGGGCTAGGGGACGGCCAACGGACGGCGTAGGTGGCAGCAGGCCATTGGGCATCGACGACGGTGGCTAGTGGGTTCGGGTGGCGTGGTGGCAGGGGCTGGTTTGCCTCCTGTGCCCTGGTCGGCACGAGCGCGCGCTGGGTGGCCTCGGTCCTCGAGAGAGAGAAGGGGTGAGGTAGAGGTGGTGAGTGGCTTGCAGGTGGGGTCTTGGCGCTCTCATGGGTGGCTGCTTGATGATGGTTGGGGGTTAGATGGGGCTAGAGTGAGAGAGATGGGAGGGGTGTGATCTTGGCAAGATTGCCGCGGTTTCCCCCCTTCTTTTCTATCCAAGTGCATAAGACAAGAGAATAAGAGAGAGGGTAGCCGGCTAGGGTGTCTCTTGGTCGAGTTTGCAAAGAAAAGAAAGAGAAAGGAAAAGAAAAGAAGAAGTTTTGGTGAATTCGGCCAAATTTCATTTGAATTTTGAAAAGTGCAAAGTTTTGATCCAAGGGTGGTGGTGAAGGGTTCAGAAGTGTTTTCAGATAGATAACAAGGCATCCTCCAAGTTTCAAGATTTTTGGCCGAATGGAAATAAGATTTTGAATGAGTTTCTATTTTCCAATATAGCGCGCAAAATAAAGTTTAAATAAAAGAAATAAAGAGAGTGTTGGTGCTAAGGCTCTAATTCACTAGGTTTAGCAATAGCATGAAATCATAGCACACTTCCATGCATTCATGCCATATGCTTATTTGAAAATGGAAAGAAAAAGAAATTAAGTGACACACATATATGCACATGAAATCATAGTGCAAAACAAGCAAGCAAGACCTAGGTTTATTCCTTCTAGGTTTGAAATGAAATTTAAATACTTTGCAAGCCAACACACATCACAATTCACACTTTGCAAGAATTTCAAAAGAGAGTTTTGAATCAAAAGATTTTATAGAACCACATCAATGCACATGGGATCATGCATACACCTATACAATTTCTTAATAAAAAGTTTTAGTTTCCCCTGAATAAAGCATTACTTGGTCTTAATAATGCATTACAAAAGTGGGCTGTTACATCGGGCGGAGCCGGTCTTCTCGTTCTAGAGCCGTGGAGACTCCTGGGACGCCAGCCGGCAGGTAGCCCGGCCCTTGGCATGCCCCCTAAGTCATCCCCATGACAATTGTCCAAACTTTTTATGCAGGACTGAATTTTTCTTCAAGGAACCTATTGGATTCAGCTGCTGGAGGCACTTTTATGTCCCTTACCTTGGGCGCCACAACAAAGCTTCTCGACAATATGATGGTAAATTACTCTGAATGGTACACCGAGAGAGCTCCACAAGGTAACAAGGTAAATTCTGTTGAGTAAACCTCTTCCTTGAGTGATAAGATTGATGCTATTATGCTTATGCATTCTAATGATAGGACTCATGTTGATCCTAATAATGTTCCCTTGGCTTCTTTGGTTGCTCAAGAAGAGCATGTTGATGTAAACTTCATTAGAAATAATAATTTTAACAACAATGCTTATAGGAACAATTTTGCTAGTAACAACTAGCAGGGTGACCCTCGCATTTGCGCGGCTAGATTGTTGTTCCGGTTATGCTTTTCACCTTTATGTTTTCACTGTCTATATATATTGATACACTTAGATAATATGTAAGGGCTAATATTATATTAAAAAATACATTAAAAAATTAAGCTAACTTTACTTGGGCAATCATATTTTTTGCATTCATGAAAATGTTTGAAGTGTTAGATTTCACATTTTCAATGTCCTCTATTTCTCAATGTAGCCAGGACATGCATTCCTTTTTCTGCGGATTTTCCATATTGCAAACTCTTTTCCTAATATGTTTTCAAATTTTAGCATATATTATAGCCAAGTGTTGAGAAAACAGGGTATAATTATGTTGGACTTTTCTCATTAGGTACATTAAACTGTCGGAAAGTATCTAAGATTCTATGAACGTACGTATGGGATGATTAGAGGCTGCATGCACTGATTATGTCCCTTGTAATTCTCACCCTCAAATTCACCAATTAGTAATTTTCCAGAAATTGTTTATAAGAAGTACTGTTACATATATGTATATCTTCTTCTACCAGAGCTTTATCATGAAACTTATAACAAAAAAAGTTTAAGTACATTTGCATCGTTCTAACTTAATCATGTTTATTTTCTCCTATCTTGTTTTAATATGTGCAAATAATTCATCATATATAGATCTAGCTACCTTATTATAGAGCGTACCAGAGTTTATACATGGTTTGCTTTTATTTCTCGGTGTATTTCGCATACTCTCCATGGAATCTCATCGTTAAGACCAATGCAAATTAAGGGGAAGACATAGAAATAATTCATCGTGTCATTTGCAGTAGTGAACTCGTACACTGGACGACGGTGGTGCGCCATGTTCACTGATATTCTCCTCTAAATCAAATTTATCTATAAGATGTCTTGACTCCAAATAATCACCCTTTTAATTCAAGCATATCTCAACTCTCAAGAAGTACATATATATGATTAGACTAGGAAATATGCCCGTGCATTGCAACGGGTTGTTTCAATTTCTCACATCCATACATTTTGCTGGTAGATTGAAAATTTGTCTAAAATACTCTATGCAACTAAATTTTTTCCATTTTATCCTCTAAAATAGCATTTTTTTTTAGCGCAAACCTCTAACATAGCATCGTGGGGCAAAAATTTATCAGTCCACACAACCCACCGGTTGATACGTTAATCTCTACTTTTCTGACCGTCCATCATTAAGTAACACTGATAATGTGCATGTAAATATTGTATAGTAAAAGATAATTATTGTTTTCAAAATTCCAGGTAATGGGGATACTTGGTTCATCTTAATTCTTAAACTGAGTTTAGTCACATAGCATGAAGCTAAATTTGTTGACAAAATCACAACCAGAGCAACTTAATTAGCACATTGTTTGAAACTTCGTACCATAGAATGAGCCCCTCTAGGAAAGTGCCATACAAGCTCACCTTACAAGCTGCTGACTGCCCAACGACTAAATCAAGCAAAAGAAACTGAAGAACTACACAGGATTAAAAACTCATAACATCATCTTAGCCACACAACAGCAGTGCTGCTGTTACAACACGTATCAATTAGACATATCGAACAAAAGCTGAACAGAGGTCCTCTAAAATTTAGTAAGAACACCAATCGTTTAGATTTCACCAAGATCTTGATTTCTACCGCTAAGAATAGGATCTCCAACCACAAATTTTAGTTCCGCACTATGGCAATCGAGCCCGCTTCCACAAGTAGAATATCCCAGTTCCCCCAACACAGACCGAGACGTAAAATCCCCGCAGAAATTATACTCCATGCGTATATTTTATACAGACGGAGTAGCAGATTCATCCCTGTCTGGCGGAACCGCAGCCTCTACCCTGATGATCACGTCAAGAATCCAAATTCTGGTCAGTAGAACAGCGAGAGGGCGGCAACGTGGAGCAATGTGGACCGAAAGTTCTGGTCAGTAGAATGGCCAAATAGCGGCAACGTCTAGCTGGAGCTGATCTTTGCCTATTCGGACGTGGCAATGTCTGAGCTAGGAGCTTGGGACGAAACTTCGACCAAGAAAAATTCAATTTGGGGTTTCACACCAATGTCTGGCATGGATCGCGACCAATAAAACTTTAGATCGATGACGCCTATGCAATAAGATGTCGCCTTTAGTCGAGTAAAACGATTCCGTCGCTCTACCGTCATGCCTCCCCAGGCGACCAAGATACCGACAAATTGTCCTCTTTCCTTGTAGGAGCTAAGTAGGGGCCTGTAACAAATCAAGGGCATGCACATAGATGCAGGAAAGAAAAACGTAGCAATACTGAAAGTAGAGAGTGAATCAAAAAATCTTCCAGATATACTGAATAAAATCAAACACTACTACATACCATGAGGCAACCAGAGCTAAACATATTCATGCGTGTACAAGGGTCATGTCGCTCCGGCAGCCGAGCAGATTCTTGCGCTGCTCAGCGAGGACGTCATTACCACAGTCCGGTCAACATCAGCTTCTTCAAATCTCAGACCAATAAAATGGCTATGAGATAAAAACTTCGCCAATGGTATGAAGCAGATCATCTTTGCCAAATTTCAACTCTCGTAGGTTGATCGTTGCCAGGACAGGAGGCGTGGAGGCATTGCGCAACTCGCCTACCCCTGTATCATCAACATCAGAAAATTGCTCTCCAGTATCAGGAATTTGAAACCGATGTCGAGGACTCGAGAAGGAGGTTTGCAGGCGATGGCGGCGGGGCATGGGATTTGTCTTTAGGCGTGCGGCCGTGTGGCTTTTATTTGAGCGATCCGAGAGCACGCTCAGCACGGGATGGATTCGATTTCAAACATGTACTACTCTCCAGCTTACGTACGAGAGATTGAAAGAGCTTCCTTAGCTAGCGTTTTGTATATCCATCGGGACAGATGGGATTAATTGTATTTTAAACAAATTCTAACATGACGATGGACGAAACTAAAATTAGCGATGGACGAAATGCCTGGAACCGCCCTGCCACCCAAACTCTTGCCACCGGAGTCGACTGGTCTGCGACGAGGAAGGGATGGGCGCCCCGTCCGCGCCCGCGCCTACATGGAACCTCCCTGCCGCCCGAGCGCCAGCCACGCCGCCATTCGCGCCTGCACGCCGTCGGCCGCGTCGCGCCTGCCTGGAACCGCCCAAGCTAGCTCCCGCCATCGGGTCGCCTGGTCTGGCGGGGAAGGGAGGGGCGCCGGCCACGCTGCCGTCTGTGCCCGCACGCCGCTGGCCGCCCGCGCCTGCCATGCCATCCGCCCGCACGCCGCTGGCCGCCTGAGCTTGCACGCTGCTGGCCGCTCACGCCTGCCACGCCGTTCGCGCCCGCATGCCTCCAGCCACGTCGCGCCTGCCTGGAACCACCCGAGCTCCCACCATTGGGGTCGCCTGGTCTGCGGCGGGGAAGGGAGGGGCGTCAGCCACGCCACCGTCTGCGCCCGCACGCTAACGGCCGCCCGCGCCTGCCATGCCATCCGCCCGCATGCCGCCGGCCGCTTGTGCCTGCCACGCCGCCCGCGCCTGCATGCCTCCAGCCGCCTGCTACACTCTTGGCTGCGTCGCGCCTGCCTGGAACCGCCCGAGCTCCCGCCATCGGGGTCGCCTGGTCTGCGGCGGGGAAGGGAGGTGCGTCGGCCACGCCGCCGTCCGCGCCCGCACGCCGCCGGCCGCCCGCGCCTGCCATGCCGTCCGCCTGCACGCCGCCGGCCGCCCGTGCCTGGCACGCCGTCCGCGCCCGCACTCCTCCAGCCACCAGCTACGCTCCTGGTCTGCCGCAGGGACGGGAGTGGTGCCGTTCGTCTCCGTCGGGACGGTCTGCGGCAGGGACGGGAGTGGTGCCGTTCGTCTCCGTCGGGACAAGCGAGGAAGAAGACAGCGAGGGTGACTAAAGACTGGATTGCGGGTTGATTCACAGAATTAGGGAGGGTTTTTTTTGCAAAACATCCGACGGAAGAACCAAACCATGAAACCCTTGTGTACTTTATTATTAGGTATAGAGGTATAGATATAGATATTGACCAGCTGAGCCCGTAACTGGAGTTGTTGGGCTCCAATCTTCCAACTTCCACAACAACACGAATTCACGGTACCTGGGCTTCGGCGAGAAAGCAAAGGCGATCATGTTCCACGCAGGTGAATTCATGCCTGGAATTTAAGAACCATCATCGGAGAGTAGAAATTCTATGCAGTTGTATATTTTCCATCAACGTCGCCTGGGCGGCATCAAGCTTGAGTCACCATTAATCCTAATTGCCACCACTTGACCTTTTGGCACGGACGCGCTGCCGTATATCGCCATGGCTGGCTCATCGTAAAACTTGCCGTATACTCCGTCCGAGGCTTGCTACGGTCGAACGAACATCATCGGAGACTATACCGTGCTACCTTTCGGCGCGGACGCGCTGCCATTTATCGCCATGGCTGGCTCATCGTAGAACTCGCCGTATACTCAGAGGCTTGCTGTGGTCGAACGGAAATCATCGGAGACTATACCGTGCTATTCCATGACACCCCACTGCCCATGTCATGCACAACTTTCTAGCCATGATTGCAGAACTTACTGCGTGTGGGATTTATGTGCGAGCGAGTTGAGTAAAATCAGCCTAGACGTGTCCTTCCTTGCGAGTTGAGTAAAATCAGCCTAGACGTGTCCTTCCTTGCTATTCTCTTATTCCTTCATATAATCAATCTTTATTGTGCACGTCTCCGGCATTTGCCGGATTTTCATTGTGCACGTCTCTGCATATTCCAGATGGGGAGTTTTCTCTCCTGAAAGCCAACGTATGTATGCTAGACAGATCGATGCGTCTCTTTCCTTTTCCAACCCAAACATGAAAGCCAATGTATGTATGTCGGACAGATCGGATTGGACAGATCGATGCGTCTATTTTCTCTTCTAACCCGAATCATTACGCATCCTTTGTTGCAAATCTGAGCCATCCCTTGTCAATGGTTGAATCTGGGATTAATCTTGGCCATCGTTTGTTTGTTGTTTTAATAATATAATAGATTATAGGCCGTATCCTTCTACCAATGGTAATGGTTATGGTAATTCTTATGGTAATTCCTCCAACAACACTAGGGCCGCGCCCTCCGATCTTGAGGTAATGCTCAAGGACTTCATCGGTAAGCAAACTGCTTTTAACAGGTCTGTTGAGGAAAAGTTAGGCAAAATTGATATTCTTGCTTCTAAAGTTGATAGCCTTGCTCATGATGTTAAACTTCTGAAATTAAAAGTGTTGCCTAATAATGTGAAAGAGAACAATATTTTTGCCACTGCTAATGCTATCCAAGTTAGAATTGATGAAAATGTTAGGATGCTAGCAGAATTGCATGCCAGGTGGGAAAGAGAAGATGAGATGGCTAGAAAGATGAAGGTATGTACCATTACTACCTCTAATGATGTTGTTCCAAATGCTAGCAATCCTCTTACTTTGATTGGTGTAGAGAAAACTCCCACTCCATGTGTTAAAAAGCCTAAAACTGCCAAAACTTTTTTTCAAAAGAGTGCTGAAATTTTTCGGAGTGTGGGAGATGATAGCTCTATTTCCTTTAATGATTTTGATGTTGATGGCTGCAATATATCTGAAGTTATTTTGTTCTTGCAAAAGCTTGCTTTGAGTCCCAATGCTAGTTCTTTCAATGTTGCTTTTACTAAGCATATTACCAATGCTCTTATGAAAATGAGGGATGAAAAGTTGAAGCAAAAAGCTTCTGTTCCCAAGAAGTTAGAAGATGGTTGGGAACATCATTGATATGCATGTTAATGGTTTTGATTTTCATGCTTTATGTGATCTACGTGCTAGTATTTCTATTATGCCTAAAAAGATTTATGATATGCTTGATTTACCACTGCTAGAAAAGTATTATTATGATGCTCCTATTGCTGATGTTGCTAAGAAGAAACCTTTGGGAAGGATTAATGATGTTCTTATTATGGTTAACAATAACCTTGTCCCCGTTGATTTTCTTGTCATGGATGTTGAATGCAATGCTTCATGTCGTATTATTTTGGGAAGACCTTTTCTTCGAACTGTAGGTGCCATCATTGATATGACGGAAGGCACCATCAAATATCAATTCCCACTCAAGAAAGGTATGGAACACTTCCCTAGAAAGAGGAAGAAATTACTTTTGACTCTATTCTTAGAGTAAATTATGAGCTTGATGCTTCATCACTTGATATTACTTGATTCGCACTTTCTGCGCCTAGCTCAAAGGCGTTAAAGAAAAGCACTCTTGGGAGATAACCCAATGTTTTTACTTTCAGTTATTTTTCTTTTATTTGAGTCTTCGAAGTTGTTACTATTGTAATGACCTCTCCTTATCATTTTTATTTCGTTTTTGTGCCAAGTGAAGCCTCTAATTTGAGTGAGGTAAGATTTGGGGACGTTGCTGTCCTGAAATAGTTTTCGGTGCTGCACCGTAAAAATTCGTGACAATTCTCTGTAAATCTTTTGGACCTCCGATTTCTTGTGCATATGCCCCAGGTTATATCCAAACTTTCATTAGTTGAACACTTTTTGATTTGAGCAACAAAAAACCCTCTAAAAATTTGACCTTTGTCAGCTGTTCTGTTTTGACAGATTTCTGTCAATATTTGTGTTTGCCGCTTTATCGCTTTCTTTTTTAGTTCTTTTGATCATGGAACTTTTGGAGAAGTTACTACAGTAGTATATGCTTTATATGTGGTGGTTTTGAGTTGAAACCTGAAGCAAAAGGTGTTGATTCAAAATTATGCTTGCACTAATGTTGCTAATAGATTTGTGTTTAGTTTTGTATGAAGGAAGTTTTCAAGTGTAGGGATTGGAGAATGAAGAGATGAGTTGAAGAATGGACAAAAGCTCAAGCTTGGGGATGCCCACGCACCCCAAGAAATATCCAAGAGGTACAAGCGTCAATGCTTGGGGATGCCCCCGAGGCACCCCTTCTTCATCAGCAAAAATCAGGTCACCTTTCAACACACTATATTTTTATTGCTTCATGCATTATACGTTTTTCTTGGAGCGTCAGTTGCTTTAGTTTTCAGTTTTCTTTAGTTTTGTTTGCTGCAATAAATGGTTGGACCCCAACAAATTTCTTTTGGAGAAGTTGCCTTGCTTTTCATTTGCCAAGAACACTCCGTTTTTCACTCTTATCGTTTCAACGAGTGTTCTCTTTTTCTAGAACTGCGTTTAGCTTTCAATTTTCGCCTTAATTTGTGTTCAGATCTTGTTATATCTTTGTATCATGGTGTATTTTTGCCTCTGGTCCATGTTGATTTTCATCAAAAGAGTTGTTTATAAAAAGTTCGAATGGTGTTGGAAAAGAGAAAAAGCTTTATGCAAAAAAGTGGTACAAGAAGGAGCTTGTGTAGACTGCGGCCTAGGCTTTTGTATGTCGTGCTTGATGTCTTTTTGATAGTATGCTCAGTGGTTTTGCTGTAGCATGACTTGTCTCAAATAACTGAGATTGCTTAATGAGCCTTTGAAAAAATCATGCGTTGTTTTAATTATTTGGAAGCATTATTTTGGTTTTCTCCTTGAAGCTTTATTTGGGTTGACTTGGCGCATGCTCACACATGTTAGACTCATACAAAGTTGCCATAAGCCTCTATGATCATTTAGTTTTTGACTTTTGATGCCATCTTATGCTTCTTTTAATATTGCTTTGTCGCTTTGCATGATTATGGCCATTATTGCTCTCTTAGTTGGTCGCTCCCAGTCTTTTGCTAGCCCTCATTTTGTACTGAGTATGAGCTCTACTCGTGCATCCAACTCCTAAAAACCAAGTTTGCTATTGTGTCCACTATAAATTCCTCTGCATGGTATTTATAAGCCATTCCAAGTAAATTTTCATGTGCTACCTTTGAAAAAACCTTCAAAATACTTCTCGTTTTGTGCCACTATTTTTAGCTCATGAGGACGTAGTGGTCGGAATTGCTATCTTCCATATTAAATTAAGTACCCCTCAACTAGACAGCTTCATCTGCTCGTCATTAATTTTGCAAGGGAGCTGGTTAGACCATTGCAATATAATTCTAAAAAAGAAAAAAGGCACTCCTCCATGGTATGTGAATGTTGGTGGGCACCCGATGGAATCGGTTAGCATGGTTTGAGAAAGGAAAAAAGGTGGGGAGGAGTGCCAAAGCTTTATAAAAGAGCACCAATGTGCCAAATTTTCTGTTTATTATGGAACCGCTCCCACTTGTTTATTATGGAAGATAGTAGGACCCCATTGCCAGTCGTTGACATGAAACAACCACCTCTCAAAACCCAATTTTTATCTCTCTGTTTTACAAATGAAAAGCTGTAGCACATGTTTAATCACTGCTTCCCTCCACGAAGGGCTTTTCTTTTACTTTTATGTGGAGTCACCCCCTTCTATCTTTATGCACAGTCTAAGAGAGCATAGTTGTCATTCTGAGTATAATGTGCATTGTCCCAAAGTTTTCATTGATTGATTCATGATTTTGGTTTCACTTGTTCTTTAGTCACCCCCTTAAACTTGAAGGTGTCCTATGTATTTATGTTTTGCTCTCTCATGAAGGACAAGCTGAAAACCATTTGCTATGTTTTTCCTTATGATTTGAACACATGTTTGACTTTCATTGTTTCATTTTCATGATCTTTCGTTTGTGTTCTTTTTCATGATATAACATGGTTGCTAAGTTTCTTCTATCAAGATTATATCTTTCATGCTCATGTTTTAAGTTCTTTTGATCCCAGCGCACAACGCTTACATATATGGTCAAGATTGTGTAGGTGCATGTCACCTCAAAAATTATTTCTTTTGTTATCACTTACCTACTCGAGGACGAGCAGGAGTTAGGCTTGGGGATGCTGATACGTCTCAAACGTATCCATAATTTTTGATGCTCCATGCTTGTTTTTACACCATTTGCTTAGTGTTTCGTTACACTTTGTGGCATTTTTATGCATTTTCCGGAACTAACCTATTAACAAGATGCCACAGTGCCAGTTCCCTATTTTCTACTGTTTTTTTGTTTTAGAAAAGTTACATAAGAAATATTCTCGGAATTGGGCGAAACAAAAGCCGAACATCCGGAAATTTACCGAAGCTTCCAGAGAACCGAAGAGGAGACGGAGGGGGGCCACGGGCCGGCCACACCATAGGGCGGCGCGGCCTGCCCCTGGCCTGCGCGCCCTGGTGGTGAGGCTGCCCTGGTCCACCTCTGACGCTGCCCCTTCGCCTATAAAGACCCCCCAACGGGAAAAACCTAAAGACCCAATCACTTTTCTTAAAACACATCGCGATCCGCCGCCGTCATCGACCCGAGATCGGGAGGGACCAGAAGCTCTTCCCGGCACCCTGCCGGTGAGGGGAATCACCACCGGAGGTCTTCTTCATCACCATGCTTGCCTCTGGCGCGATGAGTGAGTAGTCTACCTTGGACTATGGGTCCATAGCAGTAGCTAGATGGTTGTCTTCTCCACCATGTGCTTCATGTTTAAATCTTGTGAGCTGCTTTACATGATCGAGATCACCGTTATGTAATTCTACATGTTGTGTTTGTTGGGATCCGATGAATATTGGTGTTATGATTGAGTTGATGTGCTGAATATTATCTTATGTTATCTCTATGTTGTTCATGATCTTGCATGCTCTCCGTTGTTAGTAGCTATCTTGGCCGAGTAGTTGCTAGTGACTCCAAGGGGGGGTATTTATGCTCGATAGTGGGTTCATGCCTCTATTTAATCTGGGGGAGTGACAAAAACCTCTAAGGTTGTAGATGTGCTATTGCTACTAGGGGAAAACAACATTCATATGCTCGAGGGCATATGCTTTGTCTACATTACACACTTTGCTTAATGCAGTTATCTGTTGTTTGCAACTTAATACTTGTGGAGTTCTCAGATTTTGCTTAATGCAGTTATCTGTTGTTTGCAACTTAATACTTGTGGAGTTCTCAGATTGATTCACCACAAGTGGATTATTAGCCATAGATGCAGTTGGATGGCGGTCTATGTATCTTGTTGTAATGCCCAGAGTAAATCTCATAGTGATCCTCTTGACATATCACGTTGTATTTATTCTATCAATTGCCCAACTGTAATTTGTTTACCCAGCATGTGTTATTTTATCTTATGGAGAGACACCACTAGTGAACTGTGGACCCCGGTCCTATTTCCATTATATTGCTATCACCTGTTTACTTTACTCGCATACAACTATTGCTTTCCACTCGATACGCTCATACCCTTTGTTTCAAGCAAACCGGTGAGATTGACAACCTCATCGTAAGTTGGGAACAAAGTATTTGGTTGTGTTGTGTGCAGGTTCCGCGTTGCTACTAGTTGAAGACGTGTCAACAAGTGTCGTAAACGGCGCCCTTGTTGGAGTGTTAGTAGGCTAGTCAGCATCACCTTCTGAAGTTTGGCTTTTTCCTGGACTGACAAACCTTGGTTTCTTACTGAGGGAAAATTTGCTACTGTACTCATCGTACCTTCCTCTTGGGGTTCCCAACTGGGTTGTTATCTGCCCGCATCAGGCTCCGAGTCCGTCTTCTCTATGATGATGATGCACGGGGTCTAATGCGACTTCGAGAAGATCACGGGCACCTACCCGAAGGGCAAGGACGGCCGCGACCATTCTCCCAAGGACTACCTCGAGCGAGCTCGTGAGCTATCCAATCGCCTCGTGTACTTCCTGCAGAGAGGAATGCTAGGAAGAAGGTTGTGCGGGAGTAGAGGCATAGCACAAAGGGCGCATCATCCGGTAGAGCCGCGGGCAGTTCCACCTAGGGTGCTTCGAGAGTTGAAGCTTTTTCTTTTGTAATGGATAATGTATCGTCAAACCAAATCTGTCATGAACTTATGAATATTTCGTTGCTTCCTCGCAATTGACCTCTGTGTCTTCTTTCAAAGTTTTCAATGCTTGGATGTGCTACGACTTTGATTTTTTGTGTAACTGTGTATCTCGTCTGCAGGGTATGCGCGCAGGGTCTGATGCATGGGCGATTTCCTATGAGATAGCTGGTGGTTCCTCAACTGGTAAATTGCCTTCAACTGCCATCGAAAGACTAGCACCTTCTACAGGCGAATTATCCTTGATTCGGACCTTGCGAGACCAGTTGAGGTGTACCTAGCAAGAGTTGAAAAGGGTTACCGCTCAAGTTGATGTTGCTCTCTTGAAGGCCTCGCGGGCTGCCGATGCAGAGCGATTCCTTCTTGGTGAAATCGACAGTCTTGGCAAAGTGTAACATCCCAAGGTTTTATCAAGTTTTGGGGGAAATATTTTGCTATTCTTTTGCATGTGTTGATTGAATTCTCATAGGGATTTAAAACTTTTTGGAGTTTATTTAAAAGCTTTATTATAAAAACTATTTCAAACACTTATTTATTTCTTTAAGAACTTCCATGAGAAGATGAAAGAATTCAAAATATTATTTTCTTCTTTTAATCAAACTTATGCAAGCTTGCTTGCAAAGGATTGTTTTACAAAATTGCTTTATTTGCTAAGGGTTGTTATTTCAGACTATGATTGAGAGTGGTTCTCAATTATTATTTTATCAAATAATATTCTCCTATTTCAAAGAATTATTTCCTAAACCCTAATTCATATTTTATGCAAGCAAGTCATCCTTGCTATGCACATAAAGATTTATTGAAAAACATCTTTATTTTGAAAACTTGTTTTATTATTGAATTAAAACACTGCAGTGAATATTAGAATAATTTAGAACTTGGTTTGAATCAATTTGAAAAGAATTTGCAAAAAGAATTTAAATTAAAATAGATTTTAGAAAAAAGAAAAGAAAAAGAAATAAAGAAAAGGAAAAGAGGCCGAGGGGAACCGTTTCGGCCCAGCCCCGGAATCGGCACACAGCCCAATAACTCACCCTCCTGAATCGGTATGCAGCTGGCGCTCCCAGTCGCTGACATGTCGGCCCCACCTGTCATCGCCCTCCTCTGACCGAGCTCTCCCTCCCCCGCACGGAATTCTTCCTGGCCGTCCATCGCCTCGCCCCCTGAGCTAAACCCAAGCCCCTGCAGCAAGTTGAACCCGCCTATAAAAGCCCCCAGATGTCCTCTGTCATCTCCTTTTCTTCTCTCTCGCGAAGCCTCCCTCGATGCGGCGAAATTTCTCGCCGAACATCCGCAGCACTGTCAGCTCGCCCGACCGATTCTGACGCCATCGGTGAACTCTGCGCCTCCTCCTCCCTCCTATCTTCTTCCCCTCCCTCCGGCGCATCTCCTAATGTCCTCCGCTCACTTTGTTCTGCAGCCAAACCCCAAGGCCGACGCACTCCCGAAGCGCCCGCACCTCCAGCCGCCTCTCCGCGCAAGTGCAGGACGCGATCGACGCCGACGACCAAGCCACAGGGTTCGCCACTTCGTGTCGCACCCCGTCGTCGACTTCATTTCCTCGGTGATCCACCGGAGCTACGCCGGCGATCACTCCCAAGCCGCAGACCCTCGCCGGCGACCAGAACCCTAGATCTCCAAGGTGAGCTCCCTCTCTCTTTTAATCTCGCCTGTCCGATCTTGATCCAACGGATCAGACTGATCACTTAAGTGAACCAGTACCGATCTAATCTCGGACGTCCAGATCACTTTAGATCTAACGGCCCTCAACCCCTATCCGCCCGAATCGGTACCCTGTTTAAACTCGATTCAAATTAGAATTTGAAACCAGATTTAATCCAAAACTTTATTAACTCATATCTTTTGATCTGTAACTCGAAAATTAACAAATAATATATCATTGGAATCCTTAGAATGTGTATAATTCATTAGTGCACAAAAACTTCATAGTTTCAGTAATCAATTTGAATATATTTTCAAATTGAATCAAACCCTTCTATTAGCTTATTTAATTCATAACTTTTGATCTAAGTGTCCAAAAATTATAAATTTGTAGTCTATAGAATCCTCTAATCATGTAGAACATCATAGGGTCAAGAAACATCAAAGTTGATACGTGCACACACTTTGTGTATTTAAATCTATTCAAATCACTAATTTGATCATAGTTTGAATTCTCAAATCTATTTTAGGATGATTCCAATTGCATTAGCTTTGTTTTACTGCAAGCTATCCAGTAGAATCACTTCCATATTTTATTTAATCACTTCATCAATTATTCAAATTCAAATATGAGAATTTGAGTATTTCCTATATAGATTAATTCTATTCCTTTGTCAGTAAAGTTTCCTTCTACTTTAGTTAACCCTATGTTCATACCTAGCTATCAAATATCATCTAGACATCACCTTGATCCATATCTTGTTCATCTAAACATAATTTGTCTAATTCATATATATATATATTCAAATTGCAATTGATCTACCTGAGTAGGATATGAATTCATCTCAATCATAGATTCTATTCTTGCTATTGTGGTGCTGATTCAATTCTACTACTATAGCTCATGATCATACTTCATAATGTTCAATGAACCCTTTGAGCTATGTTCTCAAAGGTCAATCACTCATACCAACTCCTATGCCTACTTAATCTTGTTCACTTGTATTGAACCACTCAATTTGCAAATGATCTAATTGAGTAATATAATGATTCACTAATCTTTACCCATTGCCTAAGTGTAATATATGCTATTTAAGAATAATTGTTGTCACACTTGTTTAATAGTACTACTATTGCACTATCTAAAACTTGTGTGGTTTATTTCACATGAGCTATTCTAAAACTCATTCATGCTTAGACAAAGCATAAAGACCTTGTTAATATTATTTTGCCTAGTCCAATTCTCTCTAATCAAAATTGGTCTTCCCAACTAAGCTCTCAAATTCATATCTCACAACTCCTGAATTCTTTTGTCATATCTATTCTATCACTATATCTTGAATAATCTAAATTGTTAGACAAACACTTATCTATTGTTTGGTTTGTTTGATTGTGTTGTATGGTATGTTTATGGTATGTTATTTTGTGCTATAGTTTGTGCGAAGAGCTACGAGATTAGTTGAGAAGAGTGAAAGATCGTATTCTTCAAAACGGCAAGTGACACACATATCCCCTACCTACTTTTAATCCGCATTAGTGGTTTTTAGTAGTATGCATGAGAGGTGAATATTCAAATGTTTATAAAGTGCTAGATCCTAGTAGTGAGTAGCTATCCCTGAACTCCACCTAGTAGGATGCTAAATACTTTGAAAAATATGATGTTATGCTATGATCACCTGTTAAAGTTGTTTTGTGAATCAAATTAACAACTTGAACTAAAATGAACTACCTGGGTGGAATGGTTTGTGATGGAAAGTGAAGTAGGTGGGTCCTGGGGCACATGCTAGGACAGATGTGTAGCTCAGGATACAGCACGGGATAACCACTTAGGATTAAAGAGATTAATATGGCTTCCATGCTTAGATGTACTTCCAGTGCAACCTTATGACAATATGGGCTCTGTCTTGATTGAGTAGGATTAAGGGTTCAACCAAGAGTACTGACATGAGGTGGTAGCAAAATATAGGGGGTATGGTCAGACTAGTTTGGTTGAATGCTTTTTTCAGAAAGGTTTTGTTTCATTTTATGTATGGGCATAAAATGAATCTTAAGGTGAAAGTGCACAACCCTTGCAAGGTGTTAAAATCTAATCGATTAGCCGAGTCCTCGGAATGGACAATTGAGTCTCTAGTCATGGAATGTTCAGAAGAATCTCATCACTGTTTCTGAATGTCTTAAAAGTTGATTAGAAACTGTCAGGAGAAGCTCAGGGCCATACACTCCGAGGGGTGGTGGTTTCTGTGTTTCAAACTTTGTTGAGTTTCGCCCAGAACTACATGCCTAATTAACATGTAGTGTATGGGGGTTGTCTTGACCCTTATAAACTAAAATTTTGAAAGAAAGTTTTTTTTACAAAGATGATAGGATAAAATTGGCTTTATGCAAACTAGCCTTTAAGATCCACCCAGCCAAATGTCATGTAGTATAGTCTTTTCACAAATGCCACCAAAATATGTGTCATTTGCCAGTACATATTTGTACTGACCCCTCTGGGGCTGCATATTCAAACGTGCAGGTTTTTATTCGAATAAGGAACTAGGAGTAGGATCTCGAGCTTACATTCCAACATGTTTGCCTGTGGCACGTGATGAAGATGGAGGCTCACTGCTACTATGCTTATGCTGTGTACTCATCAGGTTGAAGACCTATGTAACTAGATTTACGTTGTAATTTTGATACTATTGCAATGATTACTATATTTTGTACTGTGGTGCTATCTACTGATCCAGGGAATGGCACATTAACATATGAGTTCTACCTTTAGCAAAAGGTGGGGCGCTACAGAATGGTATCAGAGCATAGTGTTGCATGTAGGATTGAGACCCTAGGATTGGAATAGACTAGGAAGCCCTTAAGATTTGTTTTCTTCTTTCAAAATAAAATAAAATTTCATCTTGGTTTTCTAAATGAAATCTATCTCATCTTACCTCCATATGTACAAAAAGGTTGGCATCATGAAAACTTCTTGTATTCTCTCCCACATCATTTCTCAAAGGTTTTCCTTTTGCTTTAAAATGACCCAACACTGGAACCATCAAGAAAGGATAGAAGATCACAATGTGCCAGAAGGGTGATACTGATACTCTATGTGGTGTCCCTTGACTCAACATGAAGCACCACTTGGAAGACCAATGAAGAACTTGGAGAATACTGGTATGAAGACTGCACAACACCCAGCAATACAATGATGAAGTGGAAATAAGAACATGGAACAAGGAAGACAGTGTTAGATAAGGCCACCAATACTCCTAGATTATAGAACCAACGATATCATAATAATCTAATGATCATACCAAATTGGGGTATGACCATACTAGATTGTTAGTGTTTGAACTTGTTTGCTTGATATGATGACTGTTTGTTAGATGTTGATTGTAAGAAGAAATGTCTTGATCTGCTATGTTTGGGTAGGAACCTTCTTTAGATCCCTAACAGATGCACTCTCAACACCGGAATAGCCTCAACAAACCCCAGATGGTTTCAGCAATACAACGGATGGTAGAAGTACATGCTGAATTAATGAAAGTCTTGACTCAGAACTTGATCAGCTCGGGTAGCAAAGAGTTACCTCCAGGAATGCAGCAAGTACTGGACGATCACTCTCGAATGGTGCAAATGATGCCCCAGATATTAGCAAGTACCAACTCGCCCCAAGACAATCATTGCCCCATGGCTAAGGTCACTTGCTTTCTATGTGACGGAATCGATCATGTACCCAGGGAATGCAAGTTCTACTTCATGGTGCAGCAAATGAATCAACAAGCTAAGGACAGGCAAAGTCATTTGCTAGAAAGGACCCCTGAAGTCAGAAGACCTAAAGCGAAGGTGGAAGCAAAAGACAAGGAAGAAACCTTTGACACCACCGCCAAAAGTTGCTTAACAAGCAGAAAACAAGAATGCTTGCCTAGAAACTGCACAAAGGAACGAGAAAGGTTCTCTACCACAGTAGTGGAATATCAAGAAAATGAGGTGACTAAGCTCATAGCACTGGAATTACCCACAAAGAAAAAGAAGGACCTCAGCCATGTTACTTGTTTCAAATGCAAACAGAAGGGACACTATTCAAATCAATGTCCAGAGAAAAATGCATCCAAACTGCCGTGAACAAAGATGACCAGAGAGACTCGAAGGCCAAAGGAAAGACACCATAAGGAGTGATCAACTTGGAAGTAATTGTAATCAGATACTACTTGTAACAGATATCGAAAGGTTATGTAATAGCAATGCTCAACCTACTAGAATGGATTATATCTTCTCATAAGATGACTAACCAAAGTAACTGCAACTAGAAAGGTTAATGCCATGAGTCTTAGTCTCAAACCCCTAGCTAAGTAATGACTGATTTTGTTTTCAAAATTAAAAAATGGGATTTGGAAATTTTAAGTCCATATCCTAGAAAACTTTTGTCAAAACTAGTGAGGTTGACCAAGAGTTAGAATGCGAGATGCACCAAACCAAATACAAGGTAATGATTGGGTGCGACGTGGATTTGCTCCCCATGACAGCAACCCATATCATTCGCTCTTGTTGTGAGGAATGGTTGATCTAGAGAGACACACCTATGAGAGATGACGTCAAAGGCCTAAACCTTAGGAGCATAGAATATTATACCCCTTATAGTAGGCAAGTGCTGCCAAGATGTAGGAATACGACAAGGATGAATCCCAAGCTTTCTGTTGAAGAAGACTTCCTATGGGAGAATTACCTCGACATGGAAGATTACAAGTACAGGATGGTATCCTAAATTGTGGACATAATGGTATCATAAGGAAGTAACCATAATATGAAGAACCTTCAAGGATGTTGATTAAGAAGTTGGGATGAAGATGGGAAGACCTCTCAGCTTGGTCTTCTGATTGACCCAAAGAGTGACTCTTTAGTGTCCAAAGTAGTTCAACAGAACCGAAGAGTGACTCCTCAGTATCCAAAGTAGTTCAACAACTACCCTGTTGGATGGAAGCTCTACACGATGAGCAAGGTTATCCCCAAGCAACCCATGAACAAGGTTGGTGCCCAGGTTGTGAATAGACACCCACCTATTGTAAATGAAGATGAAGACTAACTACGAAGTCAAAAGATGACCCAGTGCCAAGTCAAAACCAAGGTGTTTCTGATGAACCCTAAGGACCTAGACTACCTACAAAAGTTTCTTTTAAGGGTGGTTGTGACCTAGGTAACCTAAAACCCTACTAACTCTCTAGCCTCTCCAATCTCGGGGATGAGATTTCTTTAAGGGTGGTAGTCTGTAACATCCCAATATTTTATCAAGTTTTGGGGGAAAATTTTGCTTTTGTTTTGCATGTGTTGATTGAATTCTCACAGGGATTTAAAACTTTTTGGAGTTTATTTAAAAGCTTTATTATAAAAACTATTTCAAACTCTTATTTATTTCTTGAAGAACTTCCATGAGAAGATGAAAGAATTCAAAATATTATTTTGTTCTTTTAATCAAACTTATGCAAGCTTGCTTGCAAAGGATTGTTTTACAAAATTGCTTTATTTGTTAAGGGTTGTTATTTCAAACTATGATTGAGAGTGGTTATCAATTATTATTTTATCAAATAATATTCTCCTATTTCAAAGAATTATTACCAAAACCCTAATTCATATTTTATGCAAGCAAGTCATCCTTGCTATGCACATAAAGATTTATTGAAAAACATCTTTATTTTGAAAACTTGTTTTATTACTAACTTGAAACACTGTAGTGAATATTAGAATAATTTAGAACTTGTTTTGAATCAATTTGAAACAAATTTGCAAAAGAATTTGAATTAAAATAGATTTTAGAAAAAAGAAAAGGAAAAGAAATAAAGAAAAGGAAAAGAGGCCGAGGGGAACCGTTTTGGCCCAGCCCTGGAACTGGCCCGCAGCCCAGTAACTCACCCTCCCGAATCGGTATGCAACTGGCACTCCCAGTCGCTGACATGCTAGCCCCGCCTATCATCCCTCCTCTGACCGAGCTCTCCCTCCCCCGCACGGAATTCTTCCTGGCCATCCATAGCCTCGCCCCCGAGCTAAACCCTAGCCCCTGCTGCAAGTTTAACCCGCCTATAAAAGCCCCCAGATGTCCTCCATCATCTCATTTTCTTCTCTCACACGAAGCCTCCCTCGACGCGGCGAAATTTCTCGTAGAATGTCCGCAGCACTATGAGCTCGCCCGACCGATTCCGGCGCCATCGGTGAACTCTACGCATCCTCCTCCCTCCTATCTTCTTCCCTTCCCTCCAGTGCATCTCCTAATGCCCTCCGCTCACTTTGTTCTGCAGCCAAACCCCAAGGCCGATGAACTCCCAAAGCGCAGCCGCCGCTCCGCGCAAGTGCAGGACGTGATCGACGCCGATGACCAAGCCACCGGGTTCGCCACATCGTTCCGTGCCCCATCATCGACTTCATTTCTTCGGTGAGCCACCAGAACTACACCGGCGATCGCCCCCGAGCCGCAGACCCTCGCCAGTGACCGGAACCCTAGATCTCCACGGTGAGCTCCCTCTCTCTTTTAATCTCGCCCGTCCGATCTTGATCCAACGGATTGGACTGATCACTTAAGTGAGCCGGTACAAATCTAATCTAGGACGTCCAGATCACTTTAGATCTAACTGCCCTCAACCCCTATCCGCCCGAATCGGTACCCTGTTTAAACTTGATTCAAATTAGAATTTGAAACCAGATTTAATCCAAAACTTTAGTAATTCATATCTTTTGATCTGTAACTCGAAAATTAACAAATAATATGTCATTGGAATCCTTAGAATGTGTATAATCGATTAATGCACAAAAACTTCATAGTTTCAGTAATCAATTTGAATCGATTTTCGAATTGAATCAAACCCTTCTGTTAGCTTATTTAATTCATAACTTTTGATCTAAGTGTCCAAAAATTATAAATTTGTAGTCTATAGAATCCTCTAATCATGTAGAACATCATAGGATCAAGAAACATCAAAGTTTATATGTGCACACACTATGTGTATTTAAATCTATTCAAATCACTAATTTGATCATAATTTGAATTCTAAAATCTATTTTAGGATGATTCCAATTGCATTAGCTTTGTTTTACTGCAGGCTATCTAGTAGCATCACTCCCATATTTTATTGAATCACTTCATCAATTATTCAAATTCAAATATGAGAATTTGAGTATTTCCTATATAGATTAATTCTATTCCTTTGTCAGCAAAGTTTCCTTCTACTTTAGTAAACCCTATGTTCATACCTAGCTATCAAATATCATCTAGACATCACCTTGATCCATATCTTGTTCATCTAAACATAATTTGTCTAATTCATATATATATTCAAATTGCAATTGAGCTACTTGAGTAGGATATGAATTCATCTCAATCATAGATTCTATTCTTGCTATTGTGATGTTGATTCAATTCTACTACTATAGCTCATGATCATTGTCGGTGTTTTGGATACCGGGGTATCCCGGTCCACCTGCTCCTGGGCCCCGTCATCGGCCCATCTTCAGCCTAGGAGAAAATCAATGACCCAAGCTACGGAGAAGACCCTCATGAGGAGGCGCCTCATGAGGAGAACGACGGCCAAAACTGCTAAGGACCAGAAGACCTCCTCACGAGCCCCCGCTGGTGAGGAGAGGGACCACGTCCACGACAGCTTAGCACGTTGGTGTGCAGAGCAAGAAGATAAGGGACAGAAGACCGCGTACCGCCCACGCTACCCCCGATAGGGAGGAGACCAACTTTCGTTGTGCCTGCCCAAAGCGGCACAGTGGTTGTTGGCCACCCCCCTAAAAATAGCGTGGACGGTGCAGGGCGCCAGAAGAAGACGTCAGCTTCCTCCACCCACTCCGGTGGACCAGTGCCACTACCCTACGAAGACTACGTCCACGGAAGAGCGTAGTCTATAGCTGTCCTCCCTCCTTGGCCGTGTGTGTGGCAACCCCTTCCCCAAGAAGATAAGGAGAAGGAGGACCTTGGCGCTATAAAAGGAAGGGAGGCCACCCCTTAGAGGGGATCGAATCTTCATCTTCTCCAAGCTGCTAGCTGGGCACGCAGGATCTTCAACCTCTGGCCAGCTAGAGCTTTGTAACCAAGACCTTGTACTCCTCGCGAGGTGTCGCATTGTAATACAAGAAGGCAGGAAGTAGGGGTGTTACCTCACCACGAGAGCCCTGAACCTGGGTAAAACTCAGCGTCTCTCTCTGTAGTGCATAGTGCGTTCGACAATTCGAGGCTTCCGTCACCGTGCTTCGTTGCGATCCTAGATCTCACACGTTCAGCCCCCTGCGTTCGAATCTTTGGGTCCGTCGCGTGGTACCCCGTGTTCTTGCGACACGAAATCCATCGACATTTGGCGCGCCAGGTAGGGGGCTGGGGTGTGTTTTCTCCTAGATCTGCTTCGACATGGCCGACGCCAATGCAAGGCTCGAGCGTCTTCGCCGTCGCAATGCTGTTCGGGGGCAAACCGAGCCCATCTTCCATCGTCGTGAAGCTTCAGCCGGGGAGGAAGAGGAGGAAGATCTGGAGTCCTCCTACCTCCCGTTCGGGCGTACAGAGCCTTCGCTCTCCTTCACCGCCACCACCACTTCTCGCGCTCATTCTGGGAGTCAGCTGTCTCCTGCGCAGGCTCTTGCCATGGCGCAGGAGCTGCTGTGCTATCAACCCACCGATGACGGGCGCGAGGGGTGGCGCGCTCGAATCGCCGAGCTCGTTCATCGCCAATGAAGACCCGGCCCAGGGAGGAGCCCAGGGCGCAGGAGACCCAGATTCGACGGCGGGGCGTCGCGCCCCGGGCGCCGGAGATGGGAAGGCCGCCAAGGCCAAGAAGGTGGTTTCCCGCGCCGCGTCTTCGCCGCGCGGGGAGCCCAACTGCCAAATCGTCCAACGCGCTCCGAAAGACGCACACGTCTCTCTAGAGCGCCGCCGTGAAAATCATGACCGCGCCATCAATGACATCGGCGAAGCTGGCAAGAACGTCAGGACCCCCGGCGACCCTATCTACAACCCCGGGTGTCTTGCTCTCACTCGCTAGCAACGCTACGTCGTCTGGCCTGACAAGTTCAAGCCGGACATCGGCGCGCGTTACGACGGGACCACCAACCCCGTCGAATTCCTCCAGCTCTACGTCGTCGCCGTCCAGGCCGCGCGTGGAGATCAGCGTGCTATGGCAAATTGGTTTCCCATGGCCCTCAAGGACGCTCGTCGAACTTGGCTCATCAATCTTCCTCATGAATCTGTGACTTCATGGAAGGATTTATGTCGTCAGTTTGTTGCCAATTTCATGCCCACGTACGAGCGCCCCGCCACTAAGAACGATCTCAAGGCGGTGCGTCAGTACAAAGGCGAGACGCTTCGTCAGTATATCCAGCGCTTCAGCCAGATGAGGAACAAGATCCCCAGGATCTCTAACGAGGAGGTCATCTCCGTGTTCTCCACGGGCATCTCCGACATCAAGATGAGGGAGAAGCTGTCCGTGAATGATGAGATGACTTCCGTCGTCAGGCTCTTCGAGATTGCCGACCACTGCGCCAAGGCCGAGGAGGGAAGGCTCTTCGTGCACAACTTGCCGGAGGCGCTTCCCCCAAAGCCGAAGTCCAAGGACCCCAAGCGAAAGGAGGCCGCTGTCCTCGCGGCGGAACCAGATCATAAGCAACGCCGCGGGGACCGCTCCGAACGCGACAAAGGTCATCGTCGCCGCTACTGCATTCTCCACAAGAAGGACACCCACAATACCGACGATTGTTGGATTGTCCGAAAGTTTCATGAAGAAAATGGTGTCTCCAAGCGCCGCGGGGGTGGCCGCAGCTACGGCAAGAGTGGATCCCGGGGCGATCGCCGCGACGACGACCGTGAGGAAGGTCGCCGCCGCGAGGGTCTGTCTCGAGCCGATCCCGAGCCGCTGCCGCTGCCCCCACCAGCAAATGATCGTCGGGAGGAGAACCAGGGGGGCTATCAAGAGCCGCGAGACTTCGCCGCTTGCCTCCTGGGTGGAGCTCAGGCTCCTTTGTCTAACCGACACTTCAAGCAGCTGTCGCGAGAGATCGCGGCGGCACAGCCCAACGTCGGCAATCGCCTAATGAAGTGGTCAACGTGCAAGATCGGCTTTGACGAGGAGGACCATCCGGCCTCCACCAGGGGCGTGGGCACAATTCCTCTATTGTGCACGCCGACCATCAACAACGTCGCCATCAATCGCACTCTCATCGATGGAGGGGCGGGCCTCAACATCATCTCGGTTGAGATCTTCGAGAAGATGCAGGTGCCGTACCACCAGCTCATGCCAACTCGACCATTCTTTGGGGTAACCGAAGGATCTACAACGCCAATTGGGCAGGTACGCCTGCCCGTCACCTTCGGCACCCGGGACAACTACAGGACCGAGAGCCTCGACTTCGACGTCGCCTACATTGCGCTGCCATACAATGCCATTCTCGGCTACCCAGCCCTGGCAAGGTTTATGGCAGCAACGCATCATGGCTTCAACGTCCTCAAGATTTCGGGCGCCCACGGCATAATCACCGTGCGGTGCAAAGAGAAGGATGCTCTCCGATCGGTGGAGCATGTCTACCGTGAGGCCGCCACCACGTTCCCCGCCGACGAAGATCTACTGGAACACTCCGGTGACCTCACGAGGAAGAAGCAGCTCGTATCCCGAGAGCGGGCTGCTGCGAAGAAGGCCGCTCTTGAGCCCCACCTGCAGGGCTCAACAGGGAAGAAGTTTGTCGCCTCTGCATCACCTACTCCAAGCGAGGACCTGGTCCATCCGATGCTGGACATGAGCATTGGGGAAGCCGCGGTACCCTCAGGGAGGAGGCTCCAGTTCACCCAAGAGCGCTCTGCAACCAAGAAAGTCCCGCTTCAGGCTGGGGGCTGCGAAAACTTTGTCACCATCGGGGCAGGGCTTTCCCCCAAATAGGAAAGCGCGCTCGTCACCTTCCTGCGGGCAAACTCTGACATGTTCGCTTGGACTCCGTCAGATATGCTCGGCGTTCCTAGGGAGGTGATTGAGCACCACTTAGCTGTGTGCCCTCAGGCACACCCCGTGAAGCAGAAGACTAGGAAACAAGCGCAAGAGAAACAGGACTTCATAGTCAAGGAGATAGAGAAGCTGAAAATGGCCAAGCTAATACGCGAGGTAGCCCACCCCACCTGGATTGCAAATCCGGTGGTCGTCCCAAAGTCAAATGGTAGTGGGCGCCTCTGCGTGGACTTCACAAGTCTCAACAAGGCCTGCCCCAAGGATCCTTATCCGCTCCCAAGGATAGATCAAATCGTCGACTCCACCGCCGGCTGCAACCTCCTTTGCTTCTTGGATGCTTTCTCCGGCTATCATCAGATCAAGATGGCAAAGGAGGATGAGGAGAAGACCGCCTTCATCATGCCTTGTGGTGTGTACTGCTACGTCTGCATGCCCTTCGGCCTGAAGAACGCAGGAGCCACCTTCCAAAGGCTCATGCGTAAGGCCCTAGGGGATCAGATGGGAAGAAATGCGGAGGCCTACGTCGACGACACCGTCGTCAAGACTCGCGAGAGTCACACCTTCATCGAGGGCCTAGAAGAAACATTTGTCAACCTGAGAATGGTAAACATCAAGCTCAACCCCGCCAAGTGTGCCTTCGGCGTACCATCGGGGAAACTGTTGGGGTTCCTCGTGTCCCATCACGGGATAGAGGCGAACCCTGACAAGGTCAAGGCCATTGAGGAAATGCGTCCACCGCGCAATCTCAAGGAGATGCAATGCCTCGTGGGATGCATGGCAGCCCTGGAGCACTTCATCGCGAGGAGTGGGGAGAAAGCCCTGCCCTTCTTCAAGCTCATGAAGCGCACTGGGAAGTTCGAGTGGACTCCGGAAGCCGACAAGGCCTTCGCTGAGTTGAAAAGGTACCTCACGAGCCCACCGATCATGGTTGCCCCAACATTCCGCGAGCCCTTGCTACTATACATCGCGGCAACTCCAAGGACTGCAAACACCGTTCTCGTCGTGGAGCGAGACGCAAAGGTAATCGCCAAGGAGGAGGTCGGTCCTCCTGGTCCGGGGGCTCCTCGCGAGGAAGAGGCCGCTGCGCCCCCCGTCCCTCAAGAGGAACCGCCCGCTGCATCCCCGCCGACCGAGCCGCTCTCTCAGAGCAACGCTCAAAAGCCTCCCGAGGAGGAAGCTCCCGAGGGTGTCACCAAGGTGCAGAAGCCCGTATACTTCGTCAGCACGGTGCTACGCGACGCTCGGGAGCGTTACACCATGCAGCAAAAGCTGCTCTAGACCCTGCTCATCACTTCGCGGAAGCTACGCCACTACTTCTAGGGTCACCCAGTAAAGGTGGTAACCGATCGTCCCCTGGAGACCATCCTACGCAATCCCAACGTCACCGGCCGTGGAGCTTCAACCCTTCGAGATCTCCTTCAAAACCACCAAGGTAATCAAGAGCAAAGCTTTGGCTGAATTCACTGCAGAATGGACCGATCTGTTCGCCGACGAGCCTCTAGAGGTGGAGTCAACACTCCCAGGAGAGGAGGCCCCAGGCCTCTGGGTCATGCACTTCGACGGCGCCTTCAACCTCCCCGGTGCAGGAGCTGGTGCTGTCCTGACCTCTCCCTCTGGAGACAAGCTCTTCTACGCCGTCCATCTCTGCTTTAAGCATGAGCACAAGGTCTCCAACAACATCGCGGAATATGAAGGACTACTCGCCGGCTTAAGGGCAGCGAACGCTTTGGGCATCAAGCGCCTCATCATCAAGGGAGATTCACAGCTGGTTGTGAACTTCTCAAACAAGAGCTACACTCCAAAAGATGAGCACATGGCGGCTTATCTCGAGGAGCATCAAAAGATGGAAAAATGCTTCCAAGGCTTGGAGCTAAAGCACATCCCAAGAGAAGAAAATGCGGAAGCCGATGAGATCGCCAAGCGCGCCTCTCATCGCCTAGCACAACCTGCCGGCGTCTTTGAGGAGTGTCTCTTCAGACCGTCCGCTTCTCCATCGTCATCTAGATCAGACCCAACACCTGCCCTGCCGCTACCGCCGGATCAGGGGGCTCCAGACTGCGGGCCTCCTTCGGGTGACCGCGTCCTTCTGGCATTGGCACGGCAGGAGGGAGTGGATTGGATCCTCGAGCTCAAGGCCTTCCTCACCAGCAGCAGGCTTCCCGAGGATGAAGAGGAGGCCGAAAGGATTGTGCGCCAAGCTTCGGGCTACTGCGTCAAGGATGGTGACTTGTACCGGCGTCGCCCAAACGGCGTCGCTCTGAAGTGCATATCTACTCACCAAGGCCAAGAGCTTCTCAGGGACATCCACGCCGGCGAGTGCGGCCATCATGCTTCTGCTGCAACTCTAGTAGCGAAGGCATATCGAAGCGGCTTCTACTGGCCTTCAACGCTCGGGGATGCAGCGGAGATGGTCAAGAGGTGCGAGGCGTGCCAATTCCATGCCAAGCAGATCCACCAGCCGGCGCAGGAGCTGCAAACCATCCCACTCACTTGGCCCTTTGCAGTTTGGGGGCTGGACATCCTTGGTCCGTTCCCCAGATCGCAAGGGGGCTACCGCTACCTCTACGTCGCCATCGACAAATTCACCAAGTGGGTGGAGGTGGAACCGGTGTGCAGCATCCCGGCCAGGTCCGCAGTCAAGTTCATCCATGGGCTGGTCTGTCATTTTGGTGTGCCTAACCGCATAATCACCGACAACGGCAGCCAGTTCACTAGCGGACTGTTCCGGGAGTACTGTGCATCGGCCGGCATCAAGATCTGCTTCGCCTCCGTCGCCTACCCCCGGAGCAATGGCCAAGCCGAGCATGCTAACGCCAAGGTCCTCAAGGGACTCAAGACGAAAAGCTTCAACACCAAGCTCGAAGCCTGCGGCAAAAAATGGTTAGACAACCTCCAATCCATCTTGTGGTCCATCAGGACTTTCGCCACCAAACCCACTGGAGAGACCCCTTTCTTCTTGGTCTATGGGGCGGAGGCTGTTCTTCTCACCGACGTCAAGTTCGGGTCGCCAAGAGTGCTCGGCTTCGACGAAATTCGCCAAGAGGACCTCATCAAGGATCGCCTCCTCCTGCTCGAAGAAGCTCGGTGCCAAGTCGCGCTCCGCGCTGTGAGGTACCAGCAAGGACTACGCCGCTACCATAGCCGCCATGTTTGAGCAAGGACTCTGGAGGTCGGCGACCTGGTGCTGAGGAGAATACTCTCTCGCGAGGGCCTGCACAAGCTGTCTCCAATGTGGGAAGGACCCTTCAAGGTGACGCACATCGCTAGGCCAGGCTCGGCGCGGCTGGAAACCGCAGAAGGCGTGCCTATGGGGAACCTGTGGAACATAGCTCATGTGCGAAAGTTCTACCCTTAGGTTCCTCACGAGGAGATGAAGACCGTTTTCACGGCACTTGTATCAGCTCAAACTGCTCTTAAGCACTGATATTAAGTCATTGCGTAACATAACGCGTCTGCTTCGGCATGACATCAAAATGGCATGAAGTCCATTTATTTTTTGTTGTACTCCATGCGGAAGGGGGCTAGGCACGGTGTCTATGCTGGGGCCTTCGCCCGGAAAATAGTAAGCCCGAAAAACCCGAAGGGAGTGAGCTCTGGTCGGGGGCGACGGCCCTGTTATCGATCACCTCCAAATACCCATGGTGCTTAGTTCCTCGCGAAGTACACCGGAAAATAAAAAATCTTCGAGGAAAGTCCAAGGTGTGCCCAAGGCACCCGCTAAGGACCAGCACCTCGTGAGCAACCCTCACGAGGAAGCAAGGATGCGTCGATGCACCATGCATCCGCAGGAAGATTCCCTCTACCGAGGAAGGCCTAACGTGACAGGATTATTGAAGACCAAGGCCGCTCCGATCATCTTGCGAAGGAGACGTAGATCCGGAGGTCCACACTAGGCCCTTCACCTCGTGAGCAACCCTTGCGAGGTGTCGACGGTCTCTGGGCTCTCTTAAGCGTCGACGTTTTCACGTCCGTGAGGGTCCAGCTTCCCTCAACGACGAGGAAGGCCCCGTGAATCGCCACGCGCTGCAATTTGCTCTTAGCTGCTGGCACAGATAGTGCCGTGCTCCTCCACGACGGAGAAGGTCCCTGTGCCGGTCACAGGGGCATCTTATTCGCCTTCTTTTTTCGTTTGTTTTATCGACTTGTTTTTCCGTTTTCGGGGATTTGGGGTTTTTTCTTTTCCAACTCTTTCTTCAACTTCTTGTCTCAGGAATCGTCCAATGTGTCATTGGCGCTGACCCCATCTCGAGCTCTGAGGCGAAGGGAGGCCTCCCATCGACGCTAACAGCTCACTAGGGCTCTCGAGCGTGCGAATGACCAGGACAATGAAGAGCAATGAGAAGCGAAGTGCAAGATAGCTGATAAGCAGATTTCATTAAAGCATCCCCAGCAAGGGGATGAGCAAAGGCACGGCGGGGCATACCCCGCCGGCGAGGACTACAGCAAAAGAGGGGAGGAGACTAGTTCCCCTCCCCAGAAGACTACTGCGCCAGGACCTCCTCTTCACTGCGCCGTGGGCTGGAGGTAGGTGCGGCGGACGCCACCGGCGGTGAAGATCCGCACCGAAGCCTCCAGCGTCCCCAGCTTGAAGCGGAAGACGAGGTGGTCACCGACGCGGAGGTGATGGCTGAGGGCGAAGGCCCTCCAGCGGCCGGAGAGGACGGCGTCGCCGCCCGCTCCGAGGAGGATGTCCACATGCCAGAAGAGATCTGGCCTGCTCTGCTCCCCCAGGGCAATCTCCCCGGCGGCCGCGCCGGGGGCGTAAACCACCCTCCGGACTGCGTCGGGCAGCCGGAGGGAGCTGAAGCCCGGAGCGTCGACGACGATGAGGAGCTCCAGGAAGCGGGACCCCGAGCCGATGAGGGGTCCCAGCATCGCCGCCGCCAAGTGGTGTGGAGTGGCAACCACTCCGTTTGCCAGCGGGGCCGAAGGATCTGCAGCGGGGGGAAGAGGCCCAGGGCGGCCTCCACCTCTCGAAGTACCCGGTCAATGCTCCCCGGGGCGCGGGGAGCAGGCACCGCCGCCAGCGGCGATGGCAAGTTCATAGCGCCTCCGGGCGCGGGACCCCTAAGGGTCAGGGCGCCGGAGGTCCCCGAGGAGGCGCGGCTCGCCTCGTCCTGCCTCGGCGCGCCAATGCGGAGGGGGCCGCCAGCACCGGGCGTCCACCGGGCCACGGTCTTCGCCTTATTCCCGCTGCCCGGGGGGCGCCCGCGGCGCTTTGCTCCCGAGCTTGATCCAATGGCGGCGATGGAGGCGGAGGGATCCATCGGCTTGGGGGCGTGGAGGAAGAGGTGGCGCTAGAGGAAAGAGGTGAAGTGCCGGAGGTCTCGAGGAGGCTCTATTTAAGGGGAGCGTTCGGCGTCGATGCGTCAAATCTCAGTGCGGGAATCGAAGCATTGGCGCAGCGCTCCGCAGTGAAGCGACGCGCCATCATGACGGTTTGACACCTCGGGGACTGTAGCGTCGCCCGCCGTTTCGTCTCACCAGCTGCGGCCGCGCCACGTGTCCGTAGCCTCTGCCTCTTCACATGGTCCTCTGACCGCACGGTTGACGCGTGCCATCGGGGGCCCAGCAGCTTCTGGGGCCCCCGGCCCTTCGCTCCCTCAAGAGGGCGCGTTCGCGGGCCGGGCTCCCGGGGGCTACTGTCGGTGTTCTGGATACCGGAGTATCCTGGTCCACCTGCTCCTGGGCCCCATCATCGGCCCATCTTCAGCCCAGGAGAAAATCAACGACCCAGGCTATGGTGAAGACCCTCATGAGGAGGCGCCTCATGAGGAGAACGACGGCCAAAACTGCTAAGGACCAGAAGACCTCCTCACGAGCCCCTGCTGGTGAGGAGAGGGACCACGTCCACGATAGCTCAGCACGTTGGCGTGCAGAGCAAGAAGATAAGGGACAGAAGACCGCGTACCACCCACGCTACCCCCGATAGGGAGGAGACCAACTTTCGCTGTGCCTACCCAAAGCGGCACAGTGGTTGTTGGACACCCCCCTAAAAATAGCGTGGATGGTGCAGGGCGCCAGAAGAAGACGTCAGCTTCCTCCACCCACTCCGGTGGACCGGCGCCACTACCCTATGAAGACTACGTCCACGGAAGAGTGTAGTCTACAGCTGTCCTCCCTCCTTGGCCGTGTGTGTGGCAACCCCTTCCCCAAGAAGATAAGGGGAAGGAGGACCTTGGCGCTATAAAAGGAAGGGAGGCCACCCCTTAGAGGGGATCGAATCTTCATCTTCTCTAAGCTGCTAGCTGGGCACGCAGGTTCTTCAACCTCTGGCCAGCTAGAGCTTTGTAACCAAGACCTTGTACTCCTCGCGAGGTGCCGCATTGTAATACAAGAAGCCAGGAAGTAGGGGTGTTACCTCACCACGAGGGCCCTGAACCTGGGTAAAACTCGGCGTCTCTCTCTGCAGTGCGTAGTGCGTTCGACAATTCGAGGCTTCCGTCACCGTGCTTCGTTGCGATCCTAGATCTCACACGTTCAGCCCCCTGCGTTCAAATCTTTGGGTCTGTCGCGTGGTACCCCGTGTTCTTGCGACACGAAATCCATCAACAATCATACTTCATAATGTTCAATGAACACTTTGAGCTATGTTCTCAAATGTCAATCACTCATACCAACTCCTATGCCTACTTAATCTTGTTCACTTGTATTGAACCACTCAATTTGCAAATGAGCTAATTGAGTAATATAATGATTCACTAATCTTTACCCATTGCCTAAGTGTAATGTATGCTATTTAAGAAAAATTGTTGTCACACTTGTTTAATAGTACTACTATTGCACTATCTAAAACTTGAGTGGTTTATTTCACATGAGCTATTCTAAAACTCATTCATGCTTAGACAAAGCATAAAGACCTTGTCAATATTATTTTGCCTAGTCCAATTCTTTCTAATCAGAATTGATTCTTCCCAACTAAGCTCTCAAATTCATATCTCACGACTCCTGAATTCTTTTGTCATATCTATTCTATCACTATATCTTGAATAATCTAAATTGTTAAACAAACACTTATCTATTGTTTGGTTTGTTTGATTGTGTTGTATGGTATGTTTATGGTATGTTATTTTGTGCTATAGTTTGTGCGAAGAGCTACGAGGTTAGTTGAGAAGAGTGAAAGATCGTATTCTTCAAAAAGGAAAGTGGCACACATATCCCCTACCTACTATTAATCTGCATTAGTGGTTTTCAGTAGTATGCATGATAGGTGAATATTCAAATGTTTATAAAGTGCTAGATCCTAGTAGTGAGTAGCTATCCCTGAACTCCACCTGGTAAGGTGCTAAATACTTTGAAAAATATGATGCTATGCTATGATCACCTGTTAAAGTTGTTTTGTGAATCAAATTAACAACTTGAACTAAAATGAACTACCTGGGTGGAATGGTTTGTGATGGAAAGTGAAGTAGGTGGGTCCTGGGGCACATGCTAGGACAGATGTGTAGCTCAGGATACTGCTCGGGACGGCCACTCAGGATTAAAGAGATTAATATGGCTTCCATGCTTAGATGTACTTCCAGTGCAGCCTTATGACAATATGGGCTCTGTCTTGATTGAGTAGGATTAAGGGTTCAACCAAGAGTACTGACATGAGGTGGTAACAAAATATAGGGGGTACGGTCAGACTAGTTTGGTTGAATGCTTTTTTCTGAAAGGTCTTGTTTCATTTTATGTATGGGCGTAAAATGAATCTTAAGGTGAAAGTGCACAACCCTTGCAAGGTGTTAAAATCTAATTGATTAGCCGAGTCATCGGAATGGACAATTGAGTCTCTAGTCATGGAATGTTCGGAAGAATCTCATCACCGTTTCTGAATGTCTTAAAACTAGATTAGAAACTATTAGGAGAAGCTCAGGGCCATACACTCCGAGGGGTGGTGGTTTCTGTGTTTCAAACTTTGTTGAGTTTTGCCTAGAACTACATGCCTAATTAACATGTAGTGTATGGGGGTTGTCTTGACCCTTATAAACTAAAATTTTGAAAGAAAGTTTTTTTACAAAGATGATAGGATAAAATTGGCTTTATGCAAACTAGCCTTTGAGATCCACCCAGCCAAATGTCATGTAGTATAGTCTTTTCACAAATGCCACTAAAATATGTGTCATTTGCCAGTACGTAGTTGTACTGACCTCTCTGGGGGTGCATATTCAAACATGCACATTTTTATTCGAATAAGGAACCAGTAGTAGGATCTTGAGCTTACATTCCAACATGTCTGCTTGTGGCACGTGATGAAGATGGAGGCTCATTGCTACTATGCTTATGCTATGTACTCATCCGGTTGAAGACATATGTAACTAGATTTACGTTGTAATTTTGATACTATTGCAATGATTACTATATTTTGTACTATGGTGCTATCTACTAATCCAGGGAATAGCACATTAACATAGGAGTTCTACCTTTAGCAAAAGGTGGGACGCTACACAAAGCGATGAAGTGTAAGTATTCTCTATTCGTGATGTATTTTTCTGGTCCGCCTTTGCTGATCATTTCTATGTGGAAAGTAGATGTGTGCCTTGATGACAAGGCCGAGGCTTGTCAGGTTAACGCACATCTGAGTGCGGCTCAGACGCACGCCAATTCGGTCGCAGATAACTTCTGGGCTAATTGATCAAAGGCTAAGGCATTAACTATGCTCCAAGATCAAATTTCCCTGGCCAGAGCGTTGGCTGAGACATGTCGTGCGGCTTTTGCGATTGTTCATTAGGTAATGTTTCCTCTGAATGATAAGCCCAACGGGCTTCCTGCCTTGCTGAGACGGTTTGAGAATGTGGAAGCCATTTATCGCTTCGTCCGTCACCACCTTCGATGTGGAACTCTTCTTGCTTTGTCCTTTATGCGAGTCCATTATCCGGAGGTCGACATGGAGTTGGTGAAGAGATTACCTTCAACGCCTAGCGGCTGCACTGACATGACTACCCATTATGCTGCTTGCCAGCGAGCCACCGATTGTATAGCGGCGTAGATTATCGATGAGAGCGACAAGGAGAGAGCAGCCCAGAATCCTCCAGTAGCTTAGGCCGATTTTTGATGTAAACTGTAAATATGTGTTGTACATACTCTGTGAATTCATACGTCACGTCACCGATCATTCTTTGTTCATGTATGCAGGTGAACTCTTTGAATGCGAGTGGGTCGAAATAGGTCCTTAGGGCGAAGCCCCCGAGCATAGGTCGAAAGGCGAAGCCCCCGAGCGTAGGTCGAAAGGCGAAGCCCCCGAGCCTATGTCGAATAGTTTTAAGGCGAAGCCCCCAAGCGTGGGTCGAATATTTTTAGGGCAAACCCCACGAGCGTGGGTCAAATATTTTTAAGGCGAAGCCCCCGAGCGTGGGTCAAATATTTTTTAGGCGAAGCCCCCGAGCATGGGTCGAATATTTTTAAGGTGAAGCCCCCGAGCGTGGGTCAAAATATTTTTAAGGCGAAGCCCCCGAGCGTGGGTCGAATATTTTTAAGGTGAAGCCCCCGAGTGTGGGTCGAATATTTTTAAGGTGAAGCCCCCGAGCGTGGGTTAATGTAAGTATCAACTCAAGATGTCAAGAATTGTACTTTATTGATTGGTGCCGAAGGCACAGTGTTGAGCGTGGACTGCTGCCACTGCCTAGTTACATGGAGAGGGAGGGGAAAGAAAGTCTATCTCTTCTAAGGGTAGAAGCAGCACAGCTGTGCGGCGTTCCACGGGTTCTTCTCATCCACCCCTGTTTCGGGGTTGCGATGTCGATACGCTCCTCCTGGGATGACTTCGTGGATGAGGTGTGTGCCTTCCCATGGTGATTCCAGCTTCGACGTGCTTGTTTGCTTGAGACAAAGCACAAGGTTGTCGGGCTCGAAAGATTGTCCGCGTACCCGTCTGCTGTGGTAGTTGCGGAGGCTTTGCTGGTAGACTGTTGAGTGAGCAAGAGCTACATCTCGAGCTTCATCCAATAGGTCGAGGGCATCTTCTAGTGCCTTCTGTGCGTCTTCTTCGACATAAGCTACCACGCGAGGTGTGCAGTAATGCACATCGGTGGGAACTACTGCTTCGGCTCCGAAGAGTAGGAAGAACGGTGTGTAGCCAGTGGAGGAGTCGGGCATAGTGCATAGACTCCATAAGACTGATAGTAGCTCCTCGACCCAAGCACCCGCCGCGCGTTTGAGTGGTCGAAGGAGTCGCTTCTTGAGGCCGGCGCAGACAAGCCCGTTGGCTTTCTCGACCTGCCCGTTGGACTTGGGGTGCGCCACCAATGCGTACTTGATCTTGATGCCTAGCTCTTTGGCGAACTCTTGAAATTCGCCCGAGGTGAAGTTAGTGCCATTGTCGGTGATGATGCTGTTAGGCACCCTGTACCAGCAAGTGATGGACTCGAAGAACTTGACCGCCATAGTTGCTTCTTGGTTAGTGACCGGTACTACTTTGATCCACTTGGAGAATTTGTCGATGATGACTAAGAGGTAGGTGTGTCCACCTCGTGACGACTTGGGTAGAGGTCCCACTTGGTCGAGTCCCCATTGCGCGAAGGGCCAGGCCACGGGGATAGTGCATAGCTCTGATGCGGGTGCATGGGGCTTTGTTGCAAAACACTGGTACACGTGGCACCGTTCGACGATGTTCTTGGCGTCGTGAAGGGCCGAAAGCTAGTAGAACCCTGAATGGAAGGCCTTGGTGACTAGAGTTCTGCTGCTGGCATAGTCCCCGCAGGTTCCTTCATGGATGTCTCAAAGGAGATCGACTCCGTCTTCGGGTGCTATGCATCTTTGGATAACTCCTGTGGTGCTGCACTTGTAGAGCTCTCCTTGGATTATCGTGAAGGCCTTGGAGCATCGCATGACCTATCGACAGTGTATGGTGTCTTCTGGTAGCTCGCCCCTTATCAGGTAGGTGAGGTACGGCTTCATCCAGACTGCCTCAACTAGCATGATTGCGGCAGATTGCTTGGACAGGTTTTCTTTCTCTGCTGCTGGAGTGTCCTCTGAGCGACTAGCCCCTGAGCGTGTTGCTAACGCTGGGTTGACGGCAGCTGGCTTGATCTTGAAAGATCGCTCGAATATCTCCTCAAAGAAAACTCCTGGTGGTATCGGCAAACACTTGGATCCGATATTGGCCAGGTTATCTGCCTCTTTGTTGCTTTCTCTGCCGATGTGGGTCACCTCGCATCCCTCGAATTTGCCTTCTAGCTTGTCGTACATTGCATGGTATGTGATCATGTTTGCACAGGTTGCATCACAGTCCTTCATGACTTGTTGGGCGATGAGATTCAAGACGCCGTGGATCTTGATGCGAGTGGTGCCACATGCTTTTGCCATGCACATGTCGTGTTGGATAGCTTCATATTCAGCTTCGTTGTTGGAGGTGTTCGCAAATCGCATATGTAAAACATAGCGCATCTTGTCCCCTGTGGCGATACGAGGATCACCCCTAATCCTGCTCCCAAAACGTGCTTGGAACCATCAACGTAGATTGTCCATGTGTTCGACAGGTCTGGGAGCTCTGGCATCCGTGCTTCAGTCCATTCGGCGATGAAGTCTGGTAGGACCTGCGACTTGATAGTTGACTGCCGTTGGTATGTGATCTCCCATGGTCCAAGAGTAATGCCTGTTGCTTGTTGCGTGGTGAATGACCAGCCCGTTGAGAACCCCAAGAGGAAGGTGTGATGAGTATAGCAGTAGATTTTCCCTCAGTTAAGAAACCAAGGTTTATCGTTCAGGAGAAAAGCAGACAATACGACTGAAGGTGATGCTTGCTAGTTTGCGACATCTTCGGACAATTTATATATGGCGCCTCGTCCAAGCTTTGCTTGCTAGCTGCAACGTGGAACCTGCACACAACACAACCAAGTACTTTGCTCCCAACTTGCGATGAGGTTGTCAATCTCACCGGTTTGCTTGAAACAAAGGTTATGAGCGTATCGAGTGGAAAACAGTAGAAGTATGCGAGTAAAGTAAACAGTGCGAGTAAAGTAAACAGGTGATAGCAATATGATGGAAATAGGACCGGGGTCCACAGTTCACTAGTGGTGTCTCTCCATAAGATAAATAACACATGTTGGGTAAACAAATTACAGTTGGGCAATTGATAGAATAAAGATAACGTGATATGTCAAGAAGATCACTATGAGATTTACTCTGGGCATTACAACAAAATACATAGACCGCCATCCAACTGCATCTATGACTAATAATCCACTTGTGGCGAATCAATCTGAGAACTCCACAAGTATTAAGTTGCGAACAACAGATAATTGCATTAAGCAAAGTGTGTAATGTAAACAAAGCATATGCCCTTGAGCATATGAATATTGTTTTCTCCCTAGTAGCAATAGCACATCTACAACCTTAGAGGTTTCTGTCACTCCCCCATATTAAATAGAGGCATGAACCCACTATCGAGCATAAATACCCCCTCTTGGAGTCACTAGCAACTACTCGGCCAAGATAGCTACTAACAACGGAGAGCATGCAATAACATAAACAACATAGAGATAACAAAAGACATATTTCAGTATAGCAACTCAATCATAACACCAATATTCATCGGATCCCAACAAACCAAACATGTAGAATTACATAACGGTGATCTCAATCATGTAGGGAAGCTCATGACATCTAAACATGAAGCACATGGTGGAGAAGACAACCATCTAGCTACTGCTATGGACCCATAGTCCAAGGTAGACTACTCACTCATCGCTCCGGAGGCAAGCATGGCGATGAAGAAGACATCCAGTGGCGATTCCCCTCTCCGGCTGGGTGCCGGGAAGAGCTTCTGGACCCTCCCTATCTTCGTGTCGACGGCGGCGGCGGATCGCGATGTGTTCTGGAAAATTGATCGGGTCCTTAGGTTTTTTCCATCGGGGGGTCTTTATAGGCGAAGGGGCATCGTCAGAAGTGGACCGAGGTGGTGTCACACCTAGGGGGCGCGGCCTGGGCCTGGGCCGCGCCGCCCTGGCATGTGGCCCCCTCGTGGCCCCACTCCATCTCCTCTTTGGATCTCTGGAAGCTTCTGGGAAAAATAAGACTTCAGGAACTTGTTTTGTCCAATTCCGAGAATATTTCCTGTGTATCACTTCTGAAACACAAAAACAGCAGAAAACAGGGAACTGGCACTGTGGCGACTTGTTAATAGGTTAGTTCCGGAAAATGCATAAAAGTGCCACGAAGTGTAAATGGTGTAAAAACAAGCATGGAGCATCAAAAATTATAGATACGTTGGAGACGTATCAAGCATCCCCAAGCTTAACTCCTGCTCATCCTCGAGTAGGTAAGTGATAGCAAAAGAATAATTTTTGAGGTGACATGCACCTACACAATCTTGATCATATATGTAAGCATTGTGAGCTGGGATCATAAGAACTTAAAACATGGGCATGAAAGATATAATCTTGACAATAAGAACTTAGCAACCATGTTGTAAACATGCAAATGAACACAAACAAAAGATCATGAAAATGAAACAATGAAAGTCAAACGTGTGTTCAAATCATAAGGAAAAACATACAAATGGTTTTTAGCTTGTCCTTCAAAGAGAGCAAAACATAAATGCATAGGACACCTTCAAGTTTAAGAGGGCGACTAGATACAAATAATTTGAGAACAAGTGAAACCAACAATATGAATCAATCAATGAAAACTTTGGGACAATGCACATTATACTAAGAATGACAACTTTGCTCTCTTATGGTGCATAAAGAAAGAAGGTGGTGACTCAACATAAAAGTAGAAGAAAGGCCCTTCGCAGAGGGAAGCAGTGATTGCAAGTTTTATAACCTTAAAAAATTATGGTACTTACCGGCTTTGAGCTCTCATTGCCCCCATCATAAGCATCTTGAATGGTTAAAGTTAATGCGAGAACAATTATGATGCATATGCTTGACAAATCATAAGTTGAAAACCTCGTGTCCCGTGATTACGAGTACCCAAACCTCATGCTACTTTACTTAGAGTCCCAAGCAAGGCTCTTGTCATTGTAAATATACATGTATCATCGAGAACCGCCAATGGGGTACCTCCGTGCCCGATGACATGGAACAAGCCCACATCAAAATGACAGGACAAGCAGACAATGAACACCTCGACATCTCTTTTATTTGCCATTTGTTTAGCTTTTTATTGTGAGATACGTCGTCAAATGTCCACCATGGGTATGCTGCAAATTTCCACCATGAATTATGCATGGCTTAGATTAGCGGCCCAGCGTTTCCCTAACACATATACAAATTCCATGATCCCCACAAGATTCCCAATTCATTTCAAACCGCGGGCATCCATAAACAAAAGATCACGATATCAACTCAAATAAGAAGTGCAATGTTGAAAGCTTGCCCATGACTGCATGGCTGGGCTAGTCTCCAACTTACAACTTGCAAGCATAACAACTCAACATAAGAGACCACAATGTCAAATTTTTAAGAACAGGAAAAAGTAAAGTGTGCCTTCCGGTTCGTGAGAGCTTTACTGACCAATTTCCGCATAACACTGGTAAGAGTTTAATTTGAAGAGAAAATAAAAGCAAGTCAAATTTACTTGGAATAACAAATTGCTAGTAGGTATGTATGGTGGACACTTTGGCAAACTTGGCTTTTAGGAGTTGGATGCACGAGTAGAGCTCATACTCAGTACAAGGCGAGGGCTAGCAAAAGACTGGGAGCGACCAACTAAGAGAGCAATAATGGCCATAATCATGCAAAGCGACAAAGCGACATTAAAAGAAGCATAAGATGGCATCAAAAGTCAAAAACTAAATGATCATAGAGGCTATTGGCGACTTTGGATGAGTCTAACATGTGTGAGCATGCGCCAAGTCAACCCAAATAAAGCATCAAGTAGAAAACCAAAATAATGCTTCCATACAATTAAAACAACGCATGATTTTTTCAAAGGCTCATTAAGCAATCTCAGTTATTTGAGACAAGTCATGATACAGCAAAACCACTAAGCATACTATCAAAAAGACATCAAGCATGACATGAAAAAGCCTAAGCCGCAGTCTACACAAGCTCCTTCTTGTACCACTATTTTGCATAAAGCTTTTTCTCTTTTCCAATACCATTTGAAATTTTCATAAACACCTCTTTTGATGAATACAAATAAAGATCAGAGGCAAAATTACACCTTGATGAAGAGATATGACAAGGTCTGAACGCAAATCAAGGCGAAAACGAAAACCAAAAGCAGTAGCAGAAAAAGAAGAACACCCGGTGAAATTGTAAGAATGAAAAACGGAGTGTTCTTGGCAAATGGAAACGAGTACATCTCCTCCAAAGGAAATTTGTTGGGGTCCAACCATTTATTGCAGCAAACAAAACAAACTAACAAAGAAAACTAAAATAACTGACGCTCCAAGAAAAATACATAGTGCATGAAGCAATAAAAATATAGTGTTTTGAAAGGTGACCTGATTTTTGCCGATGAAGAAGGGGTGCCTCAGGGGCATCCTCAAGCTTTGATGCTTGTAATTCTTGGATATTTCTTGGGGTGATGCATGGGCATCCCCAAGCTTGAGCTTTTGTCCATTCTTCAACTCATCTCATCATTCTCCAATCCCTACACTTGAAAACTTCCTTCATACAAAACTAAACACAAATCTATTAGCAACATTAGTGTAGCATAACATATAATCAACCTCTTTTTGCTTCAGGTTTCAACCCAAAACCACCACATATATAGCATATACTACTGTAGCAACTTCCCCAAAAGTTCCGTGATCAAAAGAACTCAAAAGAAAGCGATTAAGCGGCAAACCCAAATATTGGCAGAAATCTGTCAAAACAGAACAGCTGACAAAGGCAGAATTTTTTAGGGGTTTTCTGTTGCTCAAATCAAAAAGTGTTCAACTAATGAAAGTTTGGATATAACCTGGGGCATATGCACAAGAAATTGCAGGTCCAAAAGATATACAGAGAATTTATACGAATTTTTACGGTGCAGCACCGAAAATAGTTTCAGGACAGCAACATCCCCAAATCTTTACCTCACTCGAATTAGAGGCTTCTCTTGGCACAAAAACAAAATAAAAAGGATAAGGAGCGGTCATTACAGTAGTAATGACTTCCAAGACTCAAATAAAAGAAAAATTACTGAAAATAAAATATTGGGTTATCTCCCAAAAGTGCTTTTCTTTAACGCCTTTGAGCTAGGCGTAGAAAATTGCGAATCAAGTAATATCAATAGATGAAGCATCAAGCTCATAATTTGCTCTAAGAATAGAGTCAAAAAGTAATTTCTTTCTTTTCCTAGGGAAGTGTTCCATACCTTTCTTTAGTTGGAATTGATATTTTATAGTGCCTTCCCTCATATCAATGATGGCACCTACAGTTCGAAGAAAGGGTCTTCCCAAAATAATAGGACATGAAGCATGGCATTCAACGTCCATAACAAGAAAATCAACGGGAACAAGGTTATTGTTAACCACAATAAGAACATCGTTAATCATTCCCAAAGATTTCTTCTTAGCAACATCAGCAATAGGAATATCATAATAACACTTTTCAAGCGGTGGTAAATCAAGCATGTCATAAATCTTTCTAGGCATGATAGAAATACTAGCACCTAGATCACATAAAGCATGGCAATCAAAACCATTAACATGCATATCAATGATGGGTTCCCAACCATCTTCTAACTTCTTGGGAACAGAGGCTTTTTGCTTCAACTTTTCATCCCTAATTTTCATGAGAGCATTGGTAATATGCTTAGTAAAAGCAATATTTAAAGAACTAGCATTGGGAGTCAAAGCAAGCTTTTGCAAGAACAAAATAACTTCAGATATATTGCAGCCATCAACATCAAAATCAATAAAGGAAGTAGAGCTATCATCTCCTACACTCCGAAAATTTTCAGCACTCTTTTGAGAAAAAGTTTTGGCAGTTTTAGGCTTTTTAACACAAGGAGTGGGAGTTTTCTCTACACCAATCAAAGTAAGAGGATTGGTAGCATTTGGAACAACATCATTAGAGGTAGTAATAGTACATACCTTCATCTCTCTAGCCATCTCATCTTCTCTTTCCCACCTGGCATGCAATTCTGCTAACAATCTGAGATTTTCATCAATCCCAATTTGAATAGCATTAGCAGTAGCAAAAACATTGTTCTCTTTCATATCATTAGGAAACACTTTTAATTTCAGAAGTTCAACATCATGAGCAAGGCTATCAACTTTAGAAGCAAGAATATCAATTTTGCCTAACTTTTCCTCAACAGACTTGTTAAAAGCATTTTGCTTACCGATGAAATCCTTGAGCATTACCTCAAGCTCGGAGGGCGCGGCCCTAGTGTTGTTGGAGGAGTTACCATAAGAGTTACCATAACCATTACTAGAAGGATACGGCCTGTAATTGTTACTAGCAAAATTGCTCCTATAAGCATTGTTGTTAAATTTTTTGCTTCTAATGAAATTCACATCAACATGCTCTTCTTGAGCAACCAAAGAGGCTAAAGGAACATTATTAGGATCAACATGAGTCCTATCATTAGCAAGCATAGCCATAATGGTATCAATCTTATCACTCAAGGAAGAGGTTTCCTCAACAGAATTTACCTTCTTACCTTGTGGAGCTCTCTCAGTGTGCCATTCGGAATAATTTACCATCATATTGTCGAGTAGCTTTGTTGCGGCGCCCAAGGTAAGGGACATAAAAGTGCCTCCAGCAGCTGAATCCAATAGGTTCCTCGAAGAAAAATTCAGTCCTGCATAAAAAGTTTGGACAATCATCCAAGTAGTCAGTCCATGAGAGGGGCAATTCTTTATCATAGATTTCATTCTTTCCCAAGCTTGAGCAACAAGTTCATTATCAAACTGAGTAAACTTCATAATATTGCTACACAGAGATATAATCTTAGCAGGAGGATAGTATCTACCAATAAAAGCATCCTTACACTTAGTCCATGAATCAATACTATTCTTAGTCAAAGACAACAACCAATCTTTAGCTTTTCCTCTCAAAGAAAAAGGAAACAACTTGAGCTTAATAATATCACTTTCTACATCCTTATATTTCTGCATCTCACATAGCTCAACAAAATTGTTGAGATGAGCTGCAGCATCTTTAGTACTAGCACCAGAAAATTGTTCTTTCATAACAAGGTTTAACAAAGTAGGCTTAATCTCATAAAAGTTTGCAGCAGGAGCAGGTGGTGCAATAGGAGTGGAGATAAAATCACTATTGTTCGTGCTAGTAAAGTCACACAACTTGGTGTTTTCAGGATTAGCCATTTCAGCAAAACTAAAAGCAGATAAGTAAAAACAACTACTAAGGATTCTAATTTTTTTGGGTTTTTGATATAAAACGATGCAAGTAAAAATAAATAAAGTAAAGCAAAACAATAACAAAGTAAAGGATGTGCGTGCGAAAAACTCCCCTTGCAGAGGTCTTCCACTCTTCCCCAGCAACGGCGCCAGAAAAAAGCTGTTGCTTGTTGCGTGGTGAATGACCAGCCCATTGGGAACCCCAAGAGGAAGGTGTGATGAGTATAGCAGCTGATTTTCCCTCAGTTAAGAAACCAAGGTTTATCGTTAAGGAGAAAAGCAGACAATACGACTGAAGGTGATGCTTGCTAGTTTGCGACAGCTTTGGACAATTTATATATGGCGCCTCGTCCAAGCTTTGCTTGCTAGCTGCAATACGGAACCTGCACACAACACAACCAAGTACTTTGCTCCCAACTTGCGATGAGGTTGTCAATCTCACCGGTTTGCTTGAAACAAAGGTTATGAGCGTATCGAGTGGAAAACAGTAGAAGTATGCGAGTAAAGTAAACAGTGCGAGTAAAGTAAATAGGTGATAGCAATATGATGGAAATAGGACTGGGGTCCACAGTTCACCAGTGGTGTCTCTCCAAAAGATAAATAACACATGCTGGGTAAACAAATTACAGTTGGGCAATTGATAGAATAAAGATAACATGATATGTCAAGAAGATCGCTATGAGATTTACTCTGGGCATTACAACAAAATACACAGACCGCCATCCAACTGCATCTATGACTAATAATCCACTTGTGGCGAATCAATCTGAGAACTCCACAAGTATTAAGTTGCGAACAACAAATAATTGCATTAAGCAAAGTGTGTAATGTAAACAAAGCATATGCCCTTGAGCATATGAATGTTGTTTTCTCCCTAGTAGCAACAGCACATCTACAACCTTAGAGGTTTCTGTCACTCCCCCAGATTAAATAGAGGCATGAACCCACTATCGAGCATAAATACCCCCTCTTGGAGTCACTAGCAACTACTCGGCCAAGATAGCTACTAACAACGGAGAGCATGCAAGATCATAAACAACATAGAGATAACAAAAGATATATTTCAGTATAGCAACTCAATCATAACACCAATATTCATTGGATCCCAATAAACCAAACATGTAGAATTACATAATGGTGATCTCAATCATGCAGGGCAGCTCATGAGATCTAAACATGAAGCACATGGTGGAGAAGACAACCATCTAGCTACTGCTATGGACCCATAGTCCAAGGTAGACTACTCACTCATCGCTCCAGAGGCAAGCATGGCGATGAAGAAGACCTCCGGTGGCGATTCCCCTCTCCGGCAGGGTGCCGGGAAGAGCTTCTGGACCCTCCCGATCTTCGGGTCGACAGCGGCAGTGGATCGCGATGTGTTCTGGAAAATTGATCGGGTCCTTAGGTTTTTTCCGTCGGGGGGTCTTTATAGGCGAAGGGGCATCGTCAGAAGTGGACCGAGGTGGTCTCACACCTAGGGGGCGCGGCCAGGGCCTGGGCCACGCCGCCCTGGCGTGTGGCCCCCTCGTGGCCCCACTCCGTCTCCTCTTCGGATCTGTGGAAGCTTCCGGGGAAAATAAGACTTCAGGAACTTGTTTCGTCCAATTCCGAGAATATTTCCTGTGTATCACTTCTGAAACACAAAAATAGCAGAAAACAGGGAACTGGCACTGTGGCAACTTGTTAATAGGTTAGTTTTGGAAAATGCATAAAAGTGCCACGATGTGTAACGAAACAGTAGACAAATGGTGTAAAAACAAGCATGGAGCATCAAAAATTATAGATACGTTGGAGACGTATCAATGCCCCACAGCGAAACAAGCCCCATGGCGTCGGGGTTGTTGAGTATGCTCGAAACTGGGGTTGAGGCCTGTAACACCCCAAATTTTCTTACCATGTTTGAGTAGTGTTTGGCGAGCAAAAAATCAGGATCAACAAAAAACTTTTTGTGCTTAATCAGATTTACTGGAATCTATTGCATGTTTGCCTTGCTGTTGTGTAAATTATGTTTGCGAGAGTGTAGTTTGAGGAATAAATTTGTTGGCCAACTCAATCTTTGTGTTCTTGTGATCAGGCCATATTTTGTGCTACAAGCCTTTTTCTCGAAATAGAGTATCTTGGCACCTCCTTTATTTTCAAAATGTTTTATGGTCTAGAAATAGGAGCCAAGACCCAATTTCAAAACAAGGTCTTTACCAAAACTAGTATTTATAAAACTACAGGGATATACTGCTGTGATCCCACTATTTAATAAAACTACTATTTTATAAACCCTTGATAAGTGGTCTTTCAAAACACCTTTGAGAAACCTTGACAAAGGAGATGTTTATGTCTCCCTTTATTTCTAAAATTATCTACCAAAGCCTTACTCCTTTCTTGAAACTCTTTTCAACGTCTCTTGGCGTGGTCACTATTGAACGCTTATTCAACCATTGCTTCTAGTGATGCTAGATTTGCTTCAAATGATTGACTTTGTGTGGTGAGTTGATTTTGTGTGACTTTGTTTGATTTTGATGAGTTGCTTGCGTGTAGAAATGCTCCTTATGTAGGATTGTGGCCTAACCTATTAACTACCCATTATTGTATTTATTGTCCAGTATAAATTATTTTCCTTCTATCCCTCAAAATAAAACCTATTTTGATGTTTTCCTCTCAATCCTAAAACCCTAACTCTAATATCTTACCATAAGACATTAGGAGCCTCTTTTTCAGGACTTTGGCACTAACCATTTTAGCCCAATAGAACACCCCTGGTGCTATAGAAACCATCCCTATCCAGCCCTAAGAGGTTCCTCTCCATTTTTGGAAATTATTTTCTTGGAGACATTTTATCAAACACCTAGTGTGCAAACTATCTTTGTGTCTGTTAACAGATTCAATTTTCCAACACTTGTATTAAGCTCATTTATTCTATCCATGACTTTGTACCTTCCTAGAACTCATATTTGGCATGTGTTCTTCCATTATTTACATCCCTCGAATGACCAATCAAATTTTAATTAATTAGAAAAAGGTGATGAGATTCTTCTGTACAAACATAAATGCACTCTTAAGCCACCACATACTCTAGGTCCTTCCCCTAGGCATGCAGCCCTGAGCAGCCACTAACTAAACCAGACACCACATACTCTAGGTCCTTCCCCTAGGCATGCAGCCCTGAGTACCCACTAACCCAACTACCATTCTACCCAAGTGATTCATTGAAGTTGTTACTTTTAATTAAGCAGCAGGCAACACTTTCAAAACAACAGTAGCAATCCTAGCAATGGTTGGGGTTCAAGTGTTGGCTACATACTACTAGGATCTAGCATTGCATAAACTTCTTTGAATATCAACCTGTCATGCATACTACTGGAAAACACTAATGTAGTAGTAAAAATAGGTAGAAGAATGTGTATCACTTGCCTTTTTGAAGAATACAATTTTGTCCACTTCTCTCAACTAAGCACGTAGCTCTTCGCACAAACTATAGCACAAAATAACATAACATAAACATACCACACAATCAAACAAATCAAATAATTGAAAAGTGTTTGTTTAACAAATTAGATTATTGAGATGTTATAATAGAAAGATTTGGTAAAGGATCATGAATAGTGAGATATGGATTTGGAAGCTTAGCTTGGAAAGAATCAATATGTTTAATGAGAATTGTCTAGGCAAAATATAATTGATGAAGTCTTTATGCTTTATTAAAGCATGATGAATTTAGGAATAGCTCATGTGAATTTGATCACATAAGTGGCAGTTAGTGTAATAGTAATACTATTGAATAAGTGTGACAACAATTATTCTCAAATAGCATTCAATACACTTAGGCATTGGGCAAAGGTTCATGAAGCATTGAAGTACTCAATTAACTCATTTGCTAATTGAATAGTTCAACACAAGTAAACAAGTTAAGGTAGGCATAGGATCGTGTATGAATGATTGACCTTTGGGAACATAGCTCAAAGGGTTCATTGAACATTATGAAGTATGATCATGTGCTATGATGTGAATTAAATCAACATCACAATGGCAAGAATAGAATCTATGATAGAGGTAATTCATATTCTACTAAAGTAGCTCAATTGCAATTTGAATATATATGAATTAGACAAGATGGTTTAGATGAACAAGATATGGATCAAGATGGTGTTTAGATGACATTGGTGAATATGTATGATCATAGGACTTGCTATTGTGAAAAGAATTGTTGCTGAAAAGAATTAGAATTAATCTATATAGGAAATTACTCAAATCCTCATGTTTGAATTTGAATAATTGTGAAGTGGTTCAATAAAATGTGGGAGTGATGCTACTAGATAGCTTGCAGTAAGACAAGATCACTGCAATTGGAATCATTCAAGAATCAATTTTAGAATTCAATTTATGATCAAAATAGTGATTTGAGTAGATTTGAATGCACAAAGTGTGTGCACATATCAAATTTGATATTTCTTGATCCTATGATATTCTACATGATTAGAGGATTCCAGAGACTACCAATTCATAATTTTGAATGGATAGAACAAAAGATATGAATTAGCCAAGCTAATAGAAGTGTTTGACTCAATCTGAAAATGATTTCAATTTGAGTACTGAAACTATGAAATATAAGTGCACTAATGGATTCTAGATGTTCTAAGGATTCCAATGATATATTATTTGCAATTTTTGGACCTAGGGATCAAAAGTTATGAATTTCTGAAGTTTGGACTGAATTCTGATTTGAAAACAAGTTTGAAATTCTATTTGAATTTCGGTTAAGCCAGGAGCCGCCATGTGGCGTGCTCTGATATGCCAATACCGTTTCGGTCGGATCAGTGATGTGAGCCGCCGGATCTTACGAAGATCGGACGCACCAGATTAGCCCGTACCCCTTCACTTAAGTGAAGTGTTCTGGGGCGATAGATCTGGATCGAATAGTTACGATTAAAGAGGAGGGAGAGCTCACCGGTTAGGTTAGGTTTCCGGCGAGAAATCCAGTGAGGCTACGGTGACTTCCAAATGATGGCGAGGATACGATGGGAATCAGCTCGACGAGGGGAGCTTGAGGGCTTGGTCGGCTTCTTCGATTGCTTCCCAAGGTGAGCGGGAGAGGAGGTTGGAGACATGCGGGGCGGCAGTGAGCTTCGGCCATCATTGAGCACATCGATCTGGTGTTGTTAAGCCGAGGAAAAAGGGTCAGGGGTGTGCGTCGGTGAGAATAAGAGAGGATAGGAGAGGAGAGTGAGGCTCTGGCTCACCGTCGTCGTCGGATTTGACCGAGGAAGTCCGCAGGCGTGTGGCACTCCGACGAGGAATCCCTCAGGCTTGGCGGTGTCTCGGGTGGAGAGGGAAAAGGGGCAAAGGAGGAGGCCTCTGGCTATATATAGCCGAGGTTGCTTGAGGAGGGGGCTAGGGTTTTGGGGGAAATCGGACGGCGGGGAAGAGCGCCGTGCTCGAGAGGAGTTCCTGCGCTGGAGGACAGGGATGGCATGCGGGCCAGGGCAGTCAGTGGCTGGGTGAGGGAGAGAGAGGGAGCCTGACGAGTGGGGCCCTGGTGTCAGCGGGGAAGGGATACCGATTCGGGAATTTTCTCGGGTGGGCTGTGGGCTGGATCCGGAGCTGGGCCGAAATGGTCCCCGGTGGCCTTTTTTCTATTTTCTTGATTTCTTTTCCCTTTTCTTTTTCTGTTTTCTTGTTTATTTGATATCTTTTGCAAACATTCAATCAAATCAATTCAAACAAGTTTCTAAATCATTCTACTACTCAAGTGGTATTCTGAAACAGTAATGAAACAAGTTTTCAAATTAACTAGAAAGTTTTATTACAATTTTATGAGCAAAGCAAGAAGGGCTTGTTTGCATGAAATAATAGGCATAGAGCTTGAAAACACTTCTTTGAAAATAGAAGATTAATATTTTATAAAATAATTATTATTGAGATTTCCTCTCAACCATAGTTTTGAAATACCATCTTTATAAATACTTTTGAAACTCATTCCTTTGCAAGCTAGCCTGCATAAGTCTGAATAGAAGAAGAAAATATTATTTGATATTTGGTTTTCTTAAAGAAGTTCTTCAATAGAGATTTGGAAGTTTGGAATAGTTTTCAAAATAGAGATTTCAATTAAGCTCAAAAGTTTTTAAATCCCTGTGAATTTTCAATCAATGCACTCAAAACAAGAGCAAAAAATTTCCCCCAAAATTTGATAAAATCTTGGGATGTTACAGACTACCACCCTTAAAAGAAATCTCATCCCCGAGATTGGAGAGGCTAGAAAGAAAGTAGGTATTGGGTTACCTAGGTGGCTACCACCCTTAAAAGAAACTTTTGTGGGTAGTCTAGGTACTTGGGTTTCAACCAGAAACACCTTGGTGTTGACTTGGCACTGGGTCATCCTTTGACTTGGCACTGGGTCGTCTTTTGAACCAATAGTTAGTCTTCATCTTTATTTCCGATAGGTGGGTGTCTATTCACAAATCCAGGCGTCAACTTTCGTTAGGGTTGCTTGGTTGATACCTTGCTCTATTGTAGAGCTTTCTATCCAGCGGGGTAGTTGTTGAACTACTTTGAACACTGAGGAGTCACTCTTCGGTTCTGTTGAACTTCTTTGGACACTGAAGAGTCACTCTTCGGGTCAATCAGAGGACCACGCTGAGTTGTCTCCTCTTTGGGTCAATTAGAAGACCAAGTTGAGAGGGTATCCTCTCATCATCGCAACTTCCTTATCATCATCCTTAGAGGTTCTTTATCTTAGGATTACTTCCTTATGATACCATTTTGCTCTTCAACTTTCCATGATACCATTCTGTTCTATCCCACTTTAGTAACCTTCCATGATAGTAGGATTTCTTCCTTTGGAATACCATTCTCTTCTAGTATCCTTCCTGATTGTTGTACATCTTCCATTGCGAGGCTTCTTCAACAGAAAGCTTGAAGTTCACCCTTACCGTCTTCCTACGTGTTGGCAACACTTGCCTACTATAGGGGATATAACATGCTATTCTTCTTAAGGTTTAGGCTTAGTAATGTTGTCTCTCATAGGTATGTCTCTCTAGATTCACCATTCCTCATAACAAGAGCGAACAATATGAGTAGTCATCATGGGGGCCAATCCATGTTGCACCCAATCATTACCTTGCATTTGGTTTGGTGCATCTCGCATTCTAACTCTTGGTCAACCTTACTAGCTTTAAACAAAAGTTTTATTGAAAATGAAACCAAGTTCCAAATCCCATTTTTGAATTTTGAAAACAACATCTATCGTTCCTAACTAGGGGTTTGCAACACAACTCATGGCAACAATCCTTAAGTTTGCCATTTAAGGAGAATTAAAATCCTTTCCATTGCTCTGTTTGTCCTTTCCATTGCTCTGTTTGTCCTTTCCATTGCTCTGTTTGCTCTTTCCATTGCTCTGTTTGTCCTTTCCATTGCTCTGTTTACTCTTTCAACCATCCTTGCATGAGGTGGTTGAATAGTATTACTTCCACATTAGCTACACCTTGGGGTGTCTTCCTATTGTTTGCATGGTATCCTTCAGCCATCCTAGCTTACTGAAGTCTTGGGGTATCATCCTTTGTGCACCCTCTTGCGTAATGTTCTAGCTTACTGAAGTCTTGGGGTATCATCCTTTGTGCACCCTCTTGCGTAATGTTCTAGTCTCTTGTACTTGAAACACTACCTCTTGTTGCTATACTCTGTATCCTTATCTCCAACTGAGGGTTATTGTAGTTGTTTTGTCGTTGGTGGCACTTCGGTTTGGGTTTTAAGACAAGTCTAGAGCTTGGCATAGATGAGAGGTAGATAGAAGAGGTCTAAAAAAAATTCCTACCCAAAATAGCCAATTAAGACAATCATCTTACAAGCAACATCTAACAAACATTCAACCATCTAACAAACTAGTTCAAACACTAACAATCTAGTATGGTCATACCCCAATTTGGTACGATCATTAGATTATTACGATATCATTGGTTCTATAAACTAGAATCTTGGTGGTCTATTTTATTACTGTCTTCATTGCTCCATCTCTTATTTCCACTTCCTCAATGCATCGTTGGTGTTGTGCCATCTTCATTTAAACATTTCTTCAAGTTCTTCGTTGGTCTTCTATGTAGTTCTTCATGTTGAGTCAAGGATTAACCTATGAAGTAGAAGTCTCATTCTTCTGGCACATTGTGATCTTCTGTCTTTTCTTGATGGCTTCTAGAGTTGGCTCATCTAAAGGAATCCTTTGAAAATGAAGTAGGAGAGAATGCAAGGAGTTTCAAGATGCAAACAATCTTTGAAAATTTAAATAGAAGCAAGATGAGATAGAGATTTTTATCCTAGGGTCTTCCTATTTCTAATTCAAACCTAGGGTCTCGATCCTATAGGCAACACTATGCTCTGATACCATTCTGTAGCGCTGATACGTCCAAAACGTATCTACTTTCCCGAACACTTTTGCTATTGTTTCTCCTCTAATTTGTGTGTTTTGAATACAACTAACATGGACTGACGCTGTTTTCAGCAGAATTGCTCTGGTGTCTCGTTTTTGTGCAGAAATTCAACTTCCAGTAAAAATTTGGGAAAAATCATGAAAAATCCTATTTCACCAGAAGACCCACGGAGCCAGAAGACAGGAGGGAGAGGAGGCTCGAGGGGCCATCACGCACTGGTGGCGCGGCCCAGCCCTGGCCGCGCCACCCCTGCGTGAGGGAGCCCCAGGTCCCCTCTCGACCTCCCCTCTCGCGTACATATACCCCCAGATGACATAATATCAGAGAGACGGCGTTTTTCCCAGATAGACTTCTGCTGCGCCGCCGCCATCGGAAACCGCGATTCGGAACCAGAAACTCCGTTCTGGCACCCTGCCGGGACGGGGATTCGGAGGAGATCTTCATCACCATCACCATCGACGCTCCTCCATCGACCATCCATGACTCCCCCATCCATGTGTGAGTAATTCCCCCGCTGTAGGTGAGGGGATGGTAGGGATTGGATGAGATTGTTCATGTAATTTGATATGAGATTGATAGGGCATAGTGCTTAGTATCTTTATTTAGTGCCTATGACATTGTTGCAACTTGTTGTGCTTAATGCTTGTCACTTTGGGCCCGAGTGCCATGATTTCAGATCTGAACATGTTATTATTTCTATGATGATACTTGTTGTTTATGGTCTTACCTACAAGTTGTATACACATATTGTTGTCCAGAACCCGAGGCCCCAAAGTGACAGAAATTGGGATAACCGGAGGGGATGGCTATGATGTGAGGATCACATGTGTTCACCGAGTGCTAATGCTTTGCTCCGGTACTCTATTAAAAGGAGTACCTTAATTACCAGTAGTTTCCCTTGAGGCCCTGCTGCAACAGGCTGGTAGGACAAAAGATGTCGTGCAAGTTTCTCCTTGCGAGCACGTACGACTATATACGGAACACATGCCTATGATTGTTTGTACTACGATGCTTTATCATTATTTATCTGCAGCCCGTGTCTCATTGATTTCATGAATTATCTTATCCATGCAACGCCCGTAATCCATCCCTATGCCTACAGTATTCGTTCCTACTGTTTACAACCGTTACTTTTACTGCTGCTATTTTACTACTGCTGTTACTATTTCACTACTGTCACTGCTCTAAAAATGTTGCTACTGATAAACCGCTGCGAGCAAGACTGTTTCCAGGTGCAGCTGAATTGACAACTCATCTGTTAAGGCTTGCATATATTCTTTGGCTCCCCTTGTGTCGAATCAATAAATTTGGGTAATACTTCCCTCGAAGACTGTTGCGATCCCCTATACTTGTGGGTCATCAAGACTATTTTCTGGCGCCGTTGCCGGGGAATCATAGCTTTATTTGTAAGTTCACTTGGTATTCATATTGTTCGCTGTAATCCTTTCATCATGGGTAAACCTCGTGATGGAAAAGTTCCTATATTGCCATCCACTACAAGAAGAGGTACGACTCTCAACACCTCTGTTGCTCTTGATTCGCCATCTGTTATGAGTAAGTTGCTTACACCACCACACCCACACGCCACTGCTACTACTTCTGCCGAGATTGAAAGTGCCACTGATAATTTAGATGATGCTTCTACTGTGCTTGATGAGAGAGGTTCACTAGGTTCCTTTTTAGATGCTACTATTGCTAGAGCTAAGATGGGAAACACCACTGTTACACCAGTTAGTTCACCTGAGTCTAGGGAATGTTCTAGTGATGATTATGATGATGATGCTTACATTGAACTTAATGATGATTTTATTGCAGAAGCACGTGCTGCTCGTAATGCAGGTAATGTTAAAGAACTTCTTGCTAGACGTTCTGTTAGATATAATTTGTCTCCTGATCCTAAGTTTGCTGCTTCTCCTATCAATATTAAAGACAAGGATTATGATTTCTCTTTGGATTTATCTTATATATCTATTGTTGAGAAAACTCCTTTTTGTGGTACTAAAGATGAGAGTGCTATGGAGCACATGAATGAGCTTTCTACTTTGAGTAATTTGTTTTCTGATGATATTAAGCTCCGCACCTATTTTGTTGCTAAGATTTTTCCTTTCTCATTGAAAGATGCTGCTAAAACTTGGTTTAATAGCTTGTCTCCTGGATCCCTTACTAGTCCTATTGCTTTGGTTAATGCTTTCTTTCAGAAATATTTTCCCGCTAGTGCTCAACATGCTGCTGTGCAGAAAATCTTTGATTTTGAACAGGGAAAAGGAGAGATATTGCCTGAATCTTGGACAAGGTTTTGTTCTTTAATTAGAGCTTTGCCTAAAGAACCATTGCCTAAAAATGAACTCCTTGACATATTTTATAATGGACTAACGGATGAATCTAAGTCATATTTGGATAGTTGTGCTGGTTGTGTTTTCAGGGAAAGAACTCCGGCTGAAGCTGAAGAATTAATGGCTAAAATAAGCCGGAATCATGATGATTGGACTTTAGTTGAGCCAACACCAGCACCAACTCCTGCGCCATCTACAGAGCCCACGCCGAGGAAGAGAGGGATGATTGAATTAAATGATGAAGTTATGAAGGAAGCTAAGAAATCTCTTAAGGAGAAAGGTATTAAGGCCGAAGATGTGAAGAATTTACCTCCTATAGAAGAATTATGTAAGCCAATCCCTCGCTCATCTACTATTGACGTACACTCTCTCCAACGCTTTGATGAAAGAGATATTCCTCACACTAAACCTCCTGATCAATGCTTAGATGAGTTTGATAATTTTATTGTTAAGCAAGAGAATTTTAATAGAATGGTGCATAATCATCTGTTGGAGAATTCTAGAGTTATTAACAAGTTGCAGGATATTGTGGAGAGAACCGCCAATGATGTAAAGATACTTGCTAAACATTTTCAAATGGTTCAAACACAAATTGATCAGCTTACCAAAGTGCAGCAAGACCTGCTAGTTAATGCTGCAAGAGAGAAGCAAGCATGTGAAATACGCACAAGAAGTGGTGCTGCTACCCAAGACCCATTATATCCTGAAGGACATCCTAAGAGGGTTGAGCAAGATTCTCAACGCACTTCAAGTGATGATATTCCTTCCAAGAAGAAGAAGAAGCATAAAACAACTGCAGAATCCTCTGATGCTGGTAAAGATCCTAACAGTGTTTCTATTTCTGATGCTGAAACTGAACCAGGAGATGCTTCCGACAAAGAAGAAGATAAAGAAGAAGTTGAAGAAGAACCGGAAAAGAGTGATAAAAATGCAAAGTACACCAAAGAAGACTTCATTGCCAACAAGCATGGTAAGGAGAGGGAACCTTGGGTACAGAAGCCAATGCCTTTTCCTAGTAAGAAACACAAGTCCAAGGAAGAAGAACACTACAACAGGTTTTGTGAATGGATGAGAACTTTATTTTTGCAAATTCCTTTGACTGATGCTATTAGAATGCCTCCTTATGCAAAGTACATGAAAGATATTGTCACTAACAAAAGGAAAATTCCTAGTGAGGAAATTTCCACACTGCTTGCTAACTATTCTTTTGATGGTAAAGTTCCAGAGAAGCTTGGAGATCCAGGTATACCAACTATTCCTTGCTCCATTAAAAATAACTATGTTAGAACTGCTTTATGTGATTTGGGAGCTGGAGTTAGTGTAATGCCTTTTTCTCTTTATAAGAGACTTGATTTAGAAAAATTGTTTTCAACTGATATATCCTTGCAGATGGCTGATAAGTCTACTACTATTCCTATTGGTATATGTGAGAATGTTCCTGTTCAAGTTGCTAACAGCTGTTTAATATTAACTGATTTTGTTGTGTTGGAAATGCCTGAAGATGATAATATGTCTATTATTCTTGGGAGACCTTTTCTAAACACTGCAGGTGCTGTTATTAATTGCAATCAAGGAAAAGTCACTTTTAATGTTAATGACAAAGAATATACAGTTTATTTTCCCAAGAAGATTGATAGGAGGAATGCTCTAAATTCAATCAAGCATGTTGAGACCATCAAAGTTGGCCAAATTATTTGTTCAGAGCAAAAGCCCAAGGAAGAATATCAAATTGTTATGGTTGGGGCTATACCAATCAAAGTTGAGGTAACATAAGCATTAAGTGAAGTGCAAAGTTTTGCCTCACATAAAGTTAGTTTGGTAACAAGACTTGATCAACCTTGTTAGCAAAGTGAATTTATATGAACGAAACTTCGTTTTCACCGCATCCACTCCACCTCACTTGTATTTACTTTCATCAAATTTTATTCCTTCAGTTTAGTTGCATGATTAAGAGTATCTCAGAGCTGCTGCATGCTTAGTTTTGATTTGCTTGAAATCTTTTCATTCTCGTTTTTCCTGAGTTTTATCGATATGCCAATTTCTGAAAAATCCTCGAAAATAAAGTTTCTCGAAAAATTCCAGAAAATTCTTTATAAATTTTTATGTCAAAAATGGGGCAGAGAGACACCTAGGAGGCACCAGGTGGGGCAGCCACGCCACCTCACACACAGGTGGCACGACCCAGCCCTGGCCGCGCCACCCAGGTGTGAGGGGGCCCCACTAGGCCACTCACTCATCTCTCCTTCCCCTGCTCTTTCTCTCTCCTGAAAAACACCGCCCCATTTGCTCAAGCTCGAGTTCTTGCTGTCCTTCACCTGGAATTTTCGATCTCCTTGTTCAGCCCAACATTTCTGCTGAAACTTGGATCATTTGCTCTCCGGTATGTGACTCCTCCACTTGTCCAAGTAGATTTTCTTTTGGTAAAGTATTTCATGAGTATTTTAGCATTGTAGGAGACAGAATAAATGAGTATGCATGTTTGTTATCTTGCTTAGAATTGATATTTTGATGCATGATAGCTCTGTAGTAATTCACTATAGTAGTTTCCTACATTTGCTTAAATCACTTTTTATGAGTTTGTTGAAAAATTTCAGAAATGGAGGAGAATGTGTATCAACTCTCTCAACATGAATTAGAAGTGCATGATGTTATGAAAGTTCACCGTGAAGAGAAGGTTTTTCCCTCACTCTATCCATGCTCAGCATTCTTGAGTGCTGCTGGAATCCTGCAAGACTTTCAAACCTTGCTTTCTAATGCAGGATTAGAATATTTTGTTGAGGGTGAACCTCCCCAATATGTTAAACTAACAATGTCTGTGGTGCGGGATTTCAGATTTAGTTGGTCCACTTCTAACCCCATGGTTCATTATAAAATTTATAACAAATCTGTGAACTTGCCTCTCGATGTCTTCTGCACAGCTATTAGAGTACCACAGTGGGGATCGCTCGAGAAGATAAGGGGGCAACCAAGGCAATTGTTAGAACTATACGAGGAGATTTGTCAAGGAAGGAGCTTCACAGGAGAGGGTGGTAAAATTCAAAACATTCATTTCCCATCCATTCGATATTTTGCCTTCTTCATTACCAAATGTGTTCTTGCTAGGAAATCTGCAAGTAAATTGTCTCTCCATGATCTAGCTTTTATTGCTGCTACTTTAATGCATGATAGAACTTACAATTTGGGTGCCTTAATAGCTTTCCGTCTTGATATTAACCGTGAGAAAGGGGGAATTTGTGGGGGGGCTTATAGCTTCACGCCTGTTAGCTTTTCATGGTGTTTTGCCTCATTTTCGAGATCTGCAGTTCCCCGAAGAGAAACTTGGTCTTGATGCTATGGTTCAACATAAGTTTATTTCTCCTCCTGCCAGTTTGATTAATTTAACATTTGAGCTAACCTTTTTCAAGAAGACTACCTGGAAGGTAGTAAAGACTGAACGATCAATCCGTTTGCCTGCACCTCTTTTGTTTAATCTTGATCGCAGGAATGGATGGTCGCTCACTGAAGACGAGCTTGATACGTATGTGGAGGAGCACTCGCCGCCTGTGCACGATGAGGAGGGCACTGAGGAGTTGGGGCAGCCCTCCAATACTACGAATCTTCCATATGAGCAGCCTTATTATGATTATGCACCGTCAGCTTCATCTTCACGAGAACCGGGGTACAATTACGCCTATGATGACCCACCGGCTTGGAGCAGCTACCAGAGCCGGCATTGATCTCCACTTAGGCCAAAAGCCTAAGCTTGGGGGGAGGTACGCCGACAGTTCACTCATCTACATATCATATTCTGTCGGACCTTTGTATATTCATGTTTCGCTTTCTTTACTGTTCTCGTTCTTGTTTTCATTGCTTCCAAAACACAAAAAGACCAAAAATATTTCCGTTGTTTCTCTCTATTTGGTCCTTTAGTTTTCTACCTTTGGTTTGCTTTACTTGCTATTTCAATTTGCTACTTGAAAAACCCAAAAATATTTTGCTTTGTTTGCTATTTCCTCCCGCTTTTGCTTCAAAAATCGAAAACCCCAAAAAAATATTTGTTGTTCTTCTTCGGTTTTGTGAAGTTTGTTGCAGAGTTCAGTCTCCCGTTACTCCATTGGAGCTTGGTATTCACTTTATATTATTCAAGCCACACAAGTGAAGAGCAATAATGACGACATATGACAATCCGAGATGTGGTAAGAGGCTGGTATGAACTCTATTTGTTTTCATTTTGTACATATACTCATCTATGTGGACATGCTTAGTCGGTTCATGTAAGGTATATGTCATCTAATGGATGCTTTGTAGTTCTTCCTTTCATATGATTAGTTCCAATCTACTATTAGCCTGTAGCATGTCAGGTAGATGCTTGCATGCATTGTTTTATTCATAGTATGGTATGATATTGTGGTATCCACCTCTGAAAGCTTCATTTGAATCGACTTGGCACATGCTCAAGCATGCATATGACTGAACAAAAAGTCAATTAAGCCTCGATGATCTAAATTGCCTCAGAGTTCTTGAATCATTTTTATGCCTATATTAATTTTGTTTTGTCGCAAGCATGATTATGATAGTTTTTGCTCTCTCGATTGTCGTTTCCCAGTCTTTTGCAAGCCTTCACTTGTACTGGGTATGAACTCTACTCGTGCATCCAATTACCAAAAACCAAGTCTTCCAAAGAGTCCACTATAAATTCCTATGCATGGTATTTGTAAGCCATTCCAAGTAAATTTTCATGTGCTACCTTTCAAAACTTTCAACTACTTCTCATTTTGTGCCACTGTTTTTAGCTCATGGGGACGTAGTGGTCGGAATTACTATCTTCCATATTAAATTAAGTACCCCTCGACTAGGCAGCTTCATCTTCTCGTCATTAATTTTGCAAGAGAGCTGGTCAGACCATTATAATCTTAATTCCAAAAGAAAGAAAAAAAGGCACTCCTCCAAAGGAATGTGAAAGTTGGTGGGCACCCGATGGAATCGGTTAGCCATGGTTTGAGAAAGGAAAAAGGTGGGGAGGAGTGCCAAAGCTTTATAAAAGAGCACCAATGTGCCAAATTTCAAAGAACTCGGAACCGCTCTCACTTGTTTATTATGGAAGATAGTAAGTCCCCATTGCTAGTCGTTGACATAGAACAATCACCTCTCAAAAGAAACTTTTATCTCTGTTTTACAAATGAAAAGCACTAGCACATGTTAAATCACTGCTTCCCTCTGCGAAGGGCCATTCGTTTACTTTTATGTTGAGTCACCATCTTCTAACTTTAAGCACTTCTTGAGAGCAAAGCTGTTATTCTTAGTGTAATGTGCTTGTCCCAGAACACGGTTAATTGTGGTATAACTTTGATGCTTGTATCTTTGATATTTCTACTTCTAGTCTTCCCTTGGACTTCAGAGGTGCCTTAGCATTTATGTTTTGCTCTACAAATAAAGGCAAGTGGGATACCATTCTTTCATATCATTTATGCATATTACAATCTTGTAGCTTCTCATGCACATGTTACTTGTTATTAGTGCATTGGCACTCTTTCATAGCTTGCTTGACTATGAGGTGACATTAGTTGCATATTTCTTATTATGAATTGCCTGAGTACTTGATCACATAGTTAGTATGTATACATCATATGAGCAAATGTGTTCGTGAAAGTTTCTTTTATCGCTCTCAGTTGTTAACTGAATTGCTTGAGGACAAGCAAATAGCTAAGCTTGGGGGGAGTTGATACGTCCAAAACGTATCTACTTTCCCGAACACTTTTGCTATTGTTTCTCCTCTAATTTGTGTGTTTTGAATACAACTAACATGGACTGACGCTGTTTTCAGCAGAATTGCTCTGGTGTCTCGTTTTTGTGCAGAAATTCAACTTCCAGTAAAAATTCGGGAAAAATCATGAAAAATCCTATTTCACCAGAAGACCCACGGAGCCAGAAGACAGGAGGGAGAGGAGGCTCGAGGGGCCGTCACGCACTGGTGGCGCGGCCCAGCCCTGGCCGTGCCACCCCTGCGTGAGGGAGCCCCAGGTCCCCGCTCGACCTCCCCTCTCACGTACATATACCCCCAGACGACATAATATCAGAGAGATGGCGTTTTTCCCAGATAGACTTCCGCTGCGCCGCCGCCATCAGAAACCGCGATTCGGAACCAGAAACTCCGTTCTGGCACCCTGCCGGGACGGGGATTCGGAGGAGATCTTCATCACCATCACCATCGACGCTCCTCCATCGACCATCCATGACTCCCCCATCCATGTGTGAGTAATTCCCCCGCTGTAGGTGAGGGGATGGTAGGGATTGGATGAGATTGTTCATGTAATTTGATATGAGATTGATGGGGCATAGTGCTTAGTATCTTTATTTAGTGCCTATGACATTGTTGCAACTTGTTGTGCTTAATGCTTGTCACTTTGGGCCCGAGTGCCATGATTTCAGATCTGAACATGTTATTATTTCTATGATGATACTTGTTGTTTATGGTCTTACCTACAAGTTGTATACACATATTGTTGTCCGGAACCCGAGGCCCCAAAGTGACAGAAATTGGGATAACCGGAGGGGATGGCTATGATGTGAGGATCACATGTGTTCACCGAGTGCTAATGCTTTGCTCCGGTACTCTATTAAAAGGAGTACCTTAATTACCAGTAGTTTCCCTTGAGGCCCTGCTGCAACAGGCCGGTAGGACAAAAGATGTCGTGCAAGTTTCTCCTTGCGAGCACGTACGACTATATACGAAACACATGCCTATGATTGTTTGTACTAGGATGCTTTATCATTATTTATCTGCAATGCCTGTGTCTCATTGATTTCATGAATTATCTTATCCATGCAACGCCCGTAATCCATCCCTATGCCTACAGTATTCGTTCCTACTGTTTACAACCGTTACTTTTACTGCTGCTATTTTACTACTGCTGTTACTGTTTCACTGCTGTCACTGCTATAAAACTGTTGCTACTGATAAACCGCTGTGAGCAAGACTGTTTCCAGGTGCAGCTGAATTGACAACTCATCTGTTAAGGCTTGCATATATTCTTTGGCTCCCCTTGTGTCGAATCAATAAATTTGGGTAATACTTCCCTCGAAGACTGTTGCGATCCCCTATACTTGTGGGTCATCAAGCACCCTGTCTTATCAAAAGACAGAACTCCTGTGTATCTGTGCCATTCCCTAGATCAGTAGGTAGCACCACAGTACAAAATAAGTAATCAATACAATAGTATCAATAATAATACGTAAATCCAGTTACAAAGGTCCTCAACCTTATGAGTACACAGCATAAGCATAGTAGCAACGAGCCTCCATCTTCATCAAGTGCCACAGGCAGACATGTTGTAATGTAGACTCGAGATCCTACTAGTCGTTCCTTTCCGAATAAAAACCTGCACGTTTGAATATGCAGCCCCAGAGGGGCCAGTACAACAACGTACTGGCAAATAACACATATTTGGTGGCATTTGTGAAAAGACTATACTACACGACTTTTGGCTAGTGGATCTTTGGCTAATTTGCGTAAAGCAAGTTTTATCCTGTATCAAATCATTTTTAAATCTTGAAAAAGGTTTTTGAGATGAGCACATGAAAATCACTCGAGTCCATCCCTCGAAATGACCCCACGTGGCTAAGTCTATCTTGAACTACTTAGACACCCGAGTCCATCCCTCGAATGACCAATCAAATTTTAATTAATTACAAAAAGGTGATGAGATTCTTCTGTACAAACATAAGTGCACTCTCAAGCCACCACATACTCTAGGTCCTTCCCCTAGGCATGCAGCCCTGAGCAGCCACTAACTAAACCAGACACCACATACTCTAGGTCCTTCCCCTAGGCATGCAGCCCTGAGTACCCACTAACCCAACTACAATTCTACCCAAGTGATTCATCGAAGTTGTTACTTTTAATTAAGCAGCAGGCAACACTTTCAAAACAACAGTAGCAATCCTAGAAAAGGTTGGGGTTCAAGTGTTGGCTACATACTACTAGGATCTAGCATTGCATAAACTTCATTGAATATCAACCTATCATGCATACTACTGGAAAACACTAATGTAGTAGTAAAAATAGGTAGAATAATGTGTATCACTTGCCTTTTTGAAGAATACAATTCTGTCCACTTCTCTCAACTAAGCACGTAGCTCTTCGCAAAAACTATAGCACAAAATAACATAACATAAACATAGCACACAATCAAACAAATCAAACAATTGAAAAGTATTTGTTTAACAATTTAGATTATTGAGATGTTATGATAGAAAGATTTGGTAAAGGATCATGTATAGTGTGATATGGATTTGGAAGCTTAGCTTGGAAAAAATCAATATGTTTAATGAGAATTGTCTAGGCAAAATATAATTGATGAAGTCTTTATGCTTTATTAAAGCATGAATGAATTTAGGAATAGCTCATGTGAATTTGATCACATAAGTGGCAGTTAGTGTAATAGTAATACTATTGAATAAGTGTGATAACAATTATTCTCAAATAGCATTCAATACACTTAGGCATTGGGCAAAGGTTCATGAAGCATTGAAGTACTCAATTAACTCATTTGCTAATTGAATAGTTCAACACAAGTAAACAAGTTAAGGTAGGCATAGGATGGTGTATGAATGATTGACCTTTGAGAACATAGCTCAAAGGGTTCATTGAATATTATGAAGTATGATCATGTGATATGATGTGAATTAAATCAACATCACAATGGCAAGAATAGAATCTATGATAGAGGTAAATTCATATTTGATGAGGACATCCCATCTATTGATACAACCGCTGCACCTACAGCGGAACACATACAAGGACCCATCACTCGAGCTCGTGCCAAGCAACTTAACTATCAGGTACTTTCGTTTCTTGGAACTCTTTCTCACATACATGAGAATATGATGCTGCCTAAATCAGATATGTTTGTTACTCTTAGGAATGATGGACCTAGCATGGATGAGAGGGACAAGCATTGGAGCATGATCATGCATGGAGATGGCAGCAAGCGTTTGAGGATTGAAGAAGATGCCACGAGTGGAGATTTCAGAACTTTGAAGCCACCGTAATGAAGGATGAAGACTTGGACGAAATATACAAAGAACTACTTCATAAATTCGTCCTCAGATAGATATGGTGCTGCGTCACTTTTATTTTTGGGCCAGGCCCATGTAATTTTCGCAGCAAATGAGACAGCCACTTTTAGGAGTCCGAATTTGAGGAGAAAAGGCCTGTTAGGGTTCCGTTCGACCACCATACCCATGGTTGGTTGCACCCCTACCTTTTCCTCCTCAAATACCCCCCGTAGCCGTCATTAGAACTCAGATTTTGATTAGACTAAAGTTAGCCATTGCTGCAACTACGAGCTCGACTTTTGAGGCCAATCGCCCAGAAGAAGACCGCCTATTCGGAATCCCACCTTTTGAATAAAGCATACATCTTTCATCCGCAATATCTTGATTGCAGTATTAGTTCTTACTTGTTCTCGATTTCAGGTAGTAATTAAGACCCTCGCTGGTCAGGCTGATCGTGCATCCGCAAGATCAGTAACTCCCGGAGATTGTCCTAGCGATTGCATTGGCGCACGAGCTTCGCACGTGTAGTCGGATCATCAAGCACAAACTCCACCCACCAAATCGACATATCAAGATATCATCGAAAGATCGGACACCTTTGCCCTATCAATATTCTACTCAAGTAGCTCAATTGCAATTTGAATATATATGAATTAGACAAGATGGTTTAGATGAACAAGACATGGATCAAGATGGTGTTTAGATGACATTGGTGAATATGTATGATCATAGGACTTGCTATTGTGAAAACAATTGTTGCTGAAAAGAATTAGAATTGATCTATATAGGAAATTACTCAAATCCTCATGTTTGAATTTGAATAATTGTGAAGTGGTTCAATAAAATATGGGAGTGATTCCACTGGATAGCTTGCAGTAAGACAAGATCACTGCAATTGGAATCATTCAAGAATCAATTTTAGAATTCAATTTATGATCAGAATAGTGATTTGAGTAGATTTGAATGCACAAAGTGTGTGCACGTATCAAATTTGATATTTGTTGATCCTATGATATTCTACATGATTAGAGGATTCCAGAGACTACCAATTCATAATTTTTGAATGGACAAAACAAAAGATATGAATTAGTTAAGCTAACAGAAGTGTTTGACTCAATCTGAAAATGATTTCAATTTGAGTACTGAAACTATAAAATATAAGTGCACTAATGGATTCTAGATGTTCTAAGGATTCCAATGATATATTATTTGCAATTTTTGGACCTAGGGATCAAAAGTTATGAACTTCTGAAGTTTGGACTGAATTCTGATTTGAAAACAAGTTTGAAATTCTATTTGAATTTCCGTTAAGCCAGGAGCTGCCACGTGGCGTGCTCTGATATGCCGATACCGTTTCGGTTAGATCGGTGATGTGAGCCGCTAGATCTTATGAAGATCGGATGCACCAGATTAGCCCGTACCCCTTCACTTAAGTGAAGTGTTCTGGGGCGATAGATCTGGATCGAACGGTTACGATTAAAGAGGAGGGAGAGCTCACCGGTTAGGTTAGGTTTCCGGCAAGAAATCCGGCGGGGCTACGGTGACTTCCAGATGACGGCGAGGATACGACGGGAATCAGCTCGACGAGGGGAGCTCGAGGGCTTAGTCGGCTTCTTCGATTGCTTCCTGAGGTGAGCGGGAGAGGAGGCTGGAGACGTGCGGGGCGGCAGGGAGCTTTGGCCATCGTTGAGCACGTCGATCTGCTGCTGTTAAGCCGAGGAAAAAGGGTCAGGGGTGTGTGCTGGTGAGAATAAGAGAGGATAGGAGAGGAGAGTGAGGCTCTGGCTCACCGTCGTCGTCGGATTTGACCGAGGAAGTCCGCAGGCGTGCGGAACTCCGACGAGGAATCCCTCGGGCTTGGCGGTGTCTCGGGTGGAGAGGGAAAAGGGGGCGAGGGAGGAGGCCTCTGGCTATTTATAGTCGAGGTTGCTTGAGGAGGGGGCTAGGGTTTTGGGGGAAATCAGACGGCGGGGAAGAGCGCCGTGCTCAGGAGGAGTTCCTGCGATGGAGGACGGGGATGACATGCAGGCCAGGGCGGTCAGTGGCTGGGTGAGTGATACGTCTCAAATGTATCTATAATTTTTGATGCTACATGCTTGTTTTTACACCATTTGTCTTGTGTTTTGTTACACTTCGTGGCATTTTTATGCGATTTCCGGAACTAACCTATTGACAAGATGCCACAGTGCCAGTTCCCTGTTTTCTGCTGTTTTTGTGTTTCAGAAAAGCTACACAGGAAATATTCTCAGAATTGGACGAAACAACTTCCAGAACTCTTATTTTTCCGGGAAGAGGACCGAAGACCGAACGAGAGCCGGAGGGGGGCCAGAGGCTGCCCACACCATGAGGGGGCGCGGCCCAGGCCCTGGCCGTGCCCACCTATGGTGAGGCCCCCCTGGTTGCCTCCTGATGACGCCCCTTCACATATAAGAAGCCTCCCGACGGAAAACCCTAAAGGAATCGGCAAAATTTCCAGAACAGTTCCGCAGCTCCGCCGCCGCCACCAACGAATTTCAAGGGACAGAAGTCTCTGTTCTGGCACCCTGCCAGGACGGGGAAGTGCCCCCGGAGCCATCTCCATCGGTCTCCATCGCCATCTCTGCCGTCTCCATCGACCTCACCGCCATCTCCATCAACCTTGCTGTCTCCTATGATGAGGCGGGAGTAGTTCTCCCCCGGGGCTGAGGGCTCTACCGGTAGCTATATGGTTCACCTCTCTCTCCCATGATGTGATCTTTATGTGATCATGAGCTTTGTATCTAGTTGAATTGGTAGATGTTATTATTCAGATATTATACTACTCCTATGTTTTATTATTGTACTCTCCAGAGATACCTTGTATCATGGTGTAAAGGTGACTAGTGTGTGCATCATGTATATCTTTTTGGTTAATGTCTCTATGAAATGTTGGTGTTTGTTGGAACCATCTAGTGCGTTCATGGTGATAGTGTGGGACAATCTAGTTTGGGTACATACGGACTTTGAGGAGTGCTTCGTAGCCCTACGCATGATTAGTGTTCATTTTCCATTGGAGAACTGTTTTGAGTTGCATATTGATGATAGTATCTATTGGTTCAATTATGTTATATTTGTTGGGAGTGTGTCCACTAGTGAAAGTATGATCCCTAGGCCTTGTTTCCAAGCTTTGCACACCGTTTCCTTTTAGTTTTGTTACATGTTTGCTCGCAGCGATACTTATTTCAGATTACGTTTACTACTCATAATCATCACTACTACTTGTATTTCACTATCTCTTCGCCGAACTAGTGCACCTATACATCTGACAAGTGTATTGGGTGTGTTGGGGACACAAGAGACTTTCTGTATCGTAATTGCAGGGTTGCTTGAGAGGGATAGCTTTGACCTCCTCCTCCCTGAGTTCGATAAACCTTGGGTGATCCACTTAAGGGAAACTTGCTGCTGCTCTACAAACCTCTGCACTTGGAGGCCCAACACTGTCGACAAGAACAGATGCGTGCGTAGACATCAAGCTCTTTTCTGGCGCTGTTGCCGGGGAGGTAAGGTAAAAGGTACTCACATTCTTTGGTTACTAAGTCTTTTAGTTGCTAGTGAGTGCTCGAAGTTATTTCCTTTAGATTCTGCAATTATATCTTTTTGTTTCTTGTTTTTATTTTCACTAGTTAGGCTTAATGGAAAATAAAGAGTTCTTTAGTATTTTTCCTATGTTTGGTTATGGAGTGTTTGAAGAGAAAATTGAAAAACCTTTGGAGCTTATTTCGCATAGCAATGTTATTAGTACGAATGCTTTGAACACCGCTATTGCTAATGCTATAGAAAAGTTTAAGCTTGGGGAAGCTGGTTTTGTTAAGCATGATATTTTTAGTTCCCCAGCTTTAGTGGAGAAAGTTTGCTCTGATGATATTTTATCTCCCATATGTGATATTTCTAATGATGCTTGTGCTCCTCATCCTTTTAAAATACCTATGAAAATTGTCCACCGTGCTATGAATAACTGCTATTTAGGAGATGGAACTATCCATCCTGGTGATCATTTGCTCTTTATACATGAATTATAAGAGTTGTTCCAGTGTGCAGGTATTTCAATGAACCAAGTTAAGAGGAAGCTATTTTCTTTATCACTGAAGGGCAGAGCTACGGAATGGTATAAAACACTGAAGGATGGCCGACCTATTGATTGGGAGGAAATTGTACCTCTCTTTTATTATAAATTCTATCCTTCTAGTGAGGTTTATAAAGATAGGAATTACATTTATAATTTCCATCCGCATGAGGGAGAAAGCATTGCCCAAGCGTGGGGAAGATTGAAGTTACTAATGCACAAATGTCCTATTCATGATCTTTGTAACACCCCACTTTTTGTAACCCTGTTTAAGTAGTGTTTAGTGTGCCAAAAATGAGGCCCAGCAAAAACTTTTTGAGCAAGCCTCTAGAAGTATTATTTCTTTCTTGTTTGTCCCGGTTGTTATGTTAATGATGTCTATTTGAGTTTCTTGTTGAACGCTATTGTGATCCATCAAAATCCTTGTGCCCTTGTGATCATGCTTTTATTTATGCTTCTAGCTATTTCTTTTCCAAAACTATTCTCTTGGCAAACTCTCCTTTTTCAAATTATTTTATTTCTCCAAAATGAGCGCCAAGATTTATCTTTGAGACAAAGCTTTTAGCAAAACTAAGTATTTACAAAATTATCTGGGCCTACCAAGTAGGGTGGTCCCACTATTTTACAAACTTATATTTTTGTTGATATTTATAAAAGAATTTCAATCACCTTTAAGAAAAACTTTTTAAAGGAGATGCTATGTCTCCACTAGTTTCTGAAAAATCTACAAAAGCTCTACTCCTTTATTTGAAACTCTTTTCTACTTCACCATGGCATGATCATCATTGAGCACTTGTTCAATCATTGTTTCTGGTGATGCTAGATTAGCTGCAAATGATTGACCTTGTGTGGTGAGTTGACTTTTTGTGACTTTGTTTGACTTTGATGTGTTGTTTGTGTGTAGTTATGATCCCTAGGTAGGCCTGTGGCCTAACCCATTCAACACCCACCAAGTAATATTTTGTCCCATGTAGGTTATTTTCATGCTATCTTTCAAATGAAACCTATCTGGTTATTTTCCTCTCAATCCTGAATCCCTAAGTCTAATATCTTAGTCTTATCATGAGACATTAGGAGCCCCATTTTGAGGAATCTTAAAACTAATCAACTAACCCAAGGAAAGCACCCATGGTGTTATTAGAATCATCTACATCCCACCTTAGGAGGCTCCTCCCAGTTTTCACAAAATATCTTCTTGCAGTCATTTTATCAAACACCTAGTGTGCAGATTATCTTAGTGTCTGTTAACAGATTCAATTCTCTAACACTTGTATTAAGCTCCTCTATCCCAACCATGGCAATGTACCTTCCTAGAACTCATCTTTGATGTATATTCTTCCATTCTTTCCATTAGCACCTAGTCATTCGAGGTCATCTGCTACTTGTTCTAATCCTGTTTCTGACCCTAATCAAACCACTGACCATTTGACTATTATTAGATACGGTTTTGGTCACACTTCTAGATTTCAAAATAAATTGTTCAGAGACCATCCCTTGACCTATCCCTCTTATTTTTGATCTACTCTAACTATCTATACACTTGCATGTGCATTTTGAAGCATGCCACCTATTTATGTGACTAGGTTTTGAACCCTAGTCCAAACTAATTTCACTTTTTCTAGTTTTCCTTGATCCTCTTGGTAACTTGTTAGCAACTAATCTCAAAATTTCTCCATAAATTCATTCCTCTCTGCTAGCACTTGGAAAGGTTATTCATGCATACAATCATTCCCTCTCCATCAAAAATACCTAGTTCTATTTCAACTTTCTTATCTAACACTTGCATAGGAATAGTAGCAATGCTATTTCATGCACTCTTCACAAATGAATTTGATGAAGCCCCACCATGCTATCTTATGCATGTGGGATCCTATGAATTTCCAAACCCTAGTTGCTCAATTCTAGAAAGATTCCCAAGTCTTGTGATTAGCATAATTTGACCAACTATCTAGATGCCAAATTTTGGTGATCCTCAATAGTATCAAAAATTGTCCAACTTCACCATCTCATTTGACATACCAAATGAAGCCCTCTGATCTATCCTTGCATTGCCATTGCTAGGAATAAAATGAAGCTATTTGAACATCCAAATAATGCATCATGCATGCATTCACCACCACATCAACCTATCAATTCAAAAAAAAAACTTTAGAAACTACGCCAAACCACCACCCAGCCACTCCAGCATCACCACCACCCTGTGGTCGAATTTCACTGTAGCAGTACCCTCTCCTCTTTGTCTAGTAGTGTTTGGAAGGAGGAAGAGAGGATGCATGCAAATCTTGTGCAATATAAAAAAAGGAGAAGAAGACTTGCAGCAGCCAGCCTTCCTGGCTAAGCCAGCCCTCTACTGGACCCCTCTCACCCTCTCCACCATCCTCCTGGACCAACCAGAGCCCCTCCATGGACCCCACTTGACCCAAACCGACATAACCCACTCCCCCCTCGGTTACAAGCTTACAGGACACCCCAGCCCCTCCTTCCTGGCTCATTCTGCTCCTCTCACTCTCCCCTACCAATTCCTAAACCCAGACCTTAAGCTCTTGGCCTGTGCTGCAAAGGAGAACGGATTCCATGATCGGGTGCTATGAGCTTGCGAGGAAGATGGACATCAACTCCGACTGCCTCTGCTCCTCTTCTTGCTAGATTCGAGACCACCTTCTTCTTCTGTATCTAATCCTACCCTTCCTATCTATCAGGGACGCCAGAGATCACCGCCCTTACCTCGCCCCTATAGACGCTGTCATGGATGGAGTCGATGCTCCCGAGCTCCAGCCGCCTCTCCAGAGCCATCCCCGAGGTCGCCATGACCTCTGCATCCACTCTGCTACCTCCCTGTCGGCCTGCTGTGACCCTAGGTGAGCCCCTGCGGCTGCCCTGAGCAAGCTAGGGTTTCCTCCCTGGCGAGCTGAGCGCGGGGGAGATGAAGACCCCGAGCCGTCGATTCATTTCTGATCGGGCGGCCCGAATTCGGCCATACCGGTTCGGCTTATGCGCGACTGACCAGCGGGCCCCGCTAGGCGGGAGTTTGAGCATGCCTCCTGCACGCGCCGGTAAGATCTGGGCCGGCCCAGCACTGTGCTGGCCGGACCCGTTTAGATCGAGCCCATCCTCTTTTTTTTCTAAAGACTATTTATCTATTTCCTTTAGATCTGTTAACTTGCTGTTTGATTTAAATCCCAATAAAAATGAGAAATGCATGAAAGTGACTAGTCTCATTTTATAAGTGTTCTAAAACTTTTTATCCAACATGCAGAGTAGGTGGCTTGTCACATTAGTATCTAGATTATTTGTGGAGATTATTATTGCAAAATGTGTCTTTGATGTTGATAAATCAATATCTGGGGTTTTAGAAACTCAAATTTGATGAATCCAATTTTGTTGGATAGGTATCTAGAATACCTTTCAAATGCCACTAGCCTAGATGCAAATAGGGTTTTATTCTTAGCATGTTTGTTTTTGCAAAATACCACCAGATCTGCCTTTAGGGAATTATAAAACTTATTCTGTGAAGTATTTTTGGGTGAAACCAATTTTGGGTGATCATGTACTGTTAATTCTTGCTACTGACCGTAGGATAAATTTTTCTGAGCTTTTCTGATTTTCTTGTAGATTTATCTCTGAACCAATAGTTATTTTCACTATAAAATGCATAGTTTATTGTCTGTTAATCAGAAAATTGCAAATCCAATTTTGTTGGGTTTGTATTGTTGTTAGCTATCTGATGCTATGCTGGATGACATGTTTTGAGAAGGTTTGATGCCTGCATGATGTTTGGGTTGAGCATAGGGTTATTTACTATTAGAAATTGTTTTCCCTATTAATATAGTAGCTTTACTTTTATAAGATGAAATCTTGGTTCAGAAAACTTGTTGCATATCTGAAAGTATGCTTAATATGTTATTTGACCTATGTGGCCACCTGCATGCTTGTTTGAGGTGAAATGGCATTGTGCTTGCTATGTTTGAAAAACCCTAGTATTAATAGGATTAACTTGCTACTAAAAATCTATGAAATCTTATTTTAGTTTCTAAACATGTTTGTTTCTGATACTCTTTGATTATGTGATGTTGAGTGGTGAAGTGCTTGTGACCTGTGTATGCATGTATGCTTATTGGGTGCTTTTATTTTTTGGCGATAGATTCGAACGACGAGTGTGCAGGGGAGGGGGAGGTGTTTGAGTACCAAGAAGAAGGGCCAACCAAGGCAAGCCATCTATACTTGATGCATATCTGAATCCTATTCACTTACTTTGCAGGTTGCATAAAGGTTTATTAAACTACATGTTTTTATGTTGCTATAGCTCTTGTAGCAATTATATTGATTGGCTCAAGCTCCACAAGCCAAGTGTTATCATCCTTCGAGATGACCCCCTTGAACACCTACTCTTTATCCATGCAGTAGTGGCTTGTTGATTAGCAGCAAGGTCTTTGGGAAACCTCTAGTGGAGCCAAAAACTCTGGGATGGGAACACTCAAAGAAATGTTTTCGAAAACCTTGGAGTAGCACCTACTCCACTGAAATGTTTTCAAAGTGAATTTGGGACAAATGAAGCTGGACATGAAGGAAGAAGGTGTTGGTGATTTTATAAAAAGGCATTGGTGTTTCTTTGTAGTCGCTCGGAACAATTAACCCGTGCAACCACGATTACCCTGGTATGGGACGGGGCTTAGCTCGTAGTTTGTTTATTTTAGTACGGGAGTCTCATAACTATATAAGGGTACGCGGTACCCCAGAATCCAGATTGCCGCAAGTAAATGGGCAATAGTAAATCGAGATCCAGTGAGGGATTTATCCAGCCGGAAGACACTATGGGTCTCCTGACGTGGCACTGGGGTTACGCTCGAACGTGGAGGTAGACTGCCAGGATGTGCCGGGGAGGTACATACTCCATAGGGTAGATTCCCGTACTAAGGTAGATAAGCGAAAGGCTTTGATCGGGTGCTTGTCGTGGCATATGGTGTTATGCGGGGAAGATGCCCACACGATGAGTACCCGGATGATTGTGGGTAAAGTGTACAACCTCTGCAGAGTGTAAATCTATTCGAATAGCCGAGTCCTCGGTCATGGACGGTTGGAAAGATCACTACATTGCCCAATGCAGTTTTGGTTTTAAAAGTGGATTTTTGAAAAATGGAGAAAGGTGCCGGACGGAGTACTCAGAGGGTACTGCCATGTCATGGTTATGGTTCGGAGTACTTGCAGGGTACTACCGAGGAAATGGAGATGGTCATGTGTGATTGACCTGGCTTTATAAAGGAGGGTGGTCATGTTTGATTGACCACCGTCTCTCTCTTTGAAATCAGATGAGTTTCCCCCTTTCCTAGAGCTTTTCCTACAAATGTTTTACAAAACTTTTCTTTAATAAGGATATAGAGATGTCGTATGACCTGCTATATCGACGAAAGAAGCTATGATATAGAGATGTCGTATGACATGCTATATCAACATGAGAAACTTACTAGCATAAGAGCTACCTCAAACCAAGCCAACCTTTGCTACAGCCAAATAGCATGTGATTACTCTTCTCTTAGATGGTTTGAGAGTACAATTCAAAATGTACTCATGGCTTTGTCCCTGGCTATTAACTTGGTCAGACTATGAAGAAGACTACAAGGAAGGTGACGATGGATACGACGATGCCAGTGCGAACTAGGAATGTCTCCCAGTCAGTTGCCTGTAGGGTAGTAGGCATGACGTGGGTCATCAACGCTGCTTGATATCCGCTGCTCAGTTGTAAATTTGCCCTGCGTGGCAAATCTTAGTCTTGGTCGTGTGACCAATTGTAAGTATATTATTCGGTACTGTAATGGATGATGTAATTCTGTTATCAACTCGGATATGCGGATTCATGACACACTGATCATGGGATCATGAATTGTATGCATATCAGGTATTCTGGATGGGTAATCCGGGGTCCCCACAATCTTCCCCATAATATTGTTATTAATAATTTTTATGCAAGGCTTTCAGGATATTACAAGGACTATCTAGATGCATGCTTCGATGGGTCTTTCACAAGCAAGGATGTTGACACCAAGTGGGATCTGCTTGAAACAATTCAAAACAATATTGAAGGTTGGGATAGCGACAAAGGTAAAGGATCAGGTATGAATTACGAGTTTGATTGCATTAAGTCTTTTGCTGAAACTGCTGATTTTCAAGAGCTTAGTTCTACGTATGGTCTTGATCCTCAAATTATGATTGATTGCTTTAAAACCTTTGCTTCCCATATTAATGTTCCTAAAGGAAATGGGGACGTGTATCATGAACCTTTTAAGGACACTTGCGTAGAAAATGATATTGTTGTTGATGATTGCAATAAACATGCTCGAACCTCTGAAAGTCCTATTTCCTATAAGCATGTTAATTTTTGTGGAGTACATAGACCTTGTGAACTGAGTTACAACAAGGAAGATTATTGTGTCCACCACGCAAATGAAGAAACCCGTATGTGGCTCAGGGCTTTAGATGAGCTTGGTGAAAAGGTTTGTGAGCTTTATCCTTTTCTTTGTGAACTTTGCGATAACACGGGTCACTTTAATTTTCAATGCCCATTTAATATAATGAGTACCGTAAATTTGTATTGTGATGACAAGATTACTCTCAATCAGCATGATGAGCTTACTTTGTTTTTGGAGTGTGAAGATATATCTAGAAAGACTTCTTTGATAGATATGAGTGATTCTGATATTAATAGCACCCTTCATGGTTGTCGTCTCTATTGTGTTAAAGATTGCCTCGCAAATACTTACTTACAAAATCTTATGAAACATGATGTTTTGCCAAGCTATGACAGGACTAATAGATGTTTCTATCTTATTAATAGAGAGGAGGAATCCTCCAAAGTTTCTTCTATTGTTTCTGGCAGTAAACCAGATTATGCGGAGAAGATGCCTTTTCCTCCTAAAGGATATGTGGAGAAGATGCCCTTCAAGTCTCTCCCTCCTAAAGGAGAGAGTAAGAAGAGTATGAAGAAGAAGAGGAGTAAAAGGCGAGAGGACACGGTATCTTCCCCTAGGCATTATGATCCTGCTATAGATTATGATAATTCTGATTGGGATAATGTTCCCATGCCTGTTACCTATGTTAGTGATCATGATTGGGAAAAGCACTCTACTTTTGATATTGAAAATCTTTTTGGTACCAATTCTAAGGTTAATAATTGTTGTACCATTAGTACTATCCATGTTCCTTCTTATGATGATATGTTTGATGAATATGCTTTGTGACATAGTTGTTCTCTAGCTTGTGATGATACTAAGCCTCTAGTTTATGATGGTTATAATGATGAGTATAATATTTTCAGTTCACCTACTATTGAGGAGAAGAATAGTTATGATTACAATATGCCTCCTGTTTTTGATGATTATGGTGATGAGAATAATTATTCTGTTGAATCTGCTCCTACTACAATTGTTCATGTGGGGAGTATTAATTCTTTTATACATGTGGCTCATGATAGGGATGCTTTATGTGATAGTTATATTGTTAATTCTATTCATGATGCTACTGAAAGTTATTATGAGAGAGGGAAACATGGTTTGATGGATCTCAACAATATTGAGTTTCTCCTCTTTTTGTTGCAATTCTTGAAGTTGTACTTGTTTTGCCTTCCTATGCTTTTTTCTTTGCGCTTTCATGACTTGTCTCTTTACAAGACTATTTTTCATAGAAAGTGGTTTAGATTTAAATGTGTTTCATATTTGCTTTTTGATGCTCTCTCTTGCTTCAAGTTCTTATATAGCGCCTTTGCCTCTTTTATGGCACCTACATGAGCATCTTTGCAAATTACTGCGCCTAGCTCAAAGGTGTTAAAATAAAGCACTCTTGGGAGATAACCCCATGTTTTTACTTTCAGTTCTTTTTCTTTCATTTGAGTCTTGGAAGTTATTAATACTATAATAACCTCTCCTTATCATTTTTATTTCGTTTTTGAGTCAAGAGAAGCCTCTAATTTGAGTGAGGTAAGATTTGGGGATGTTGCTGTCCTGAACAGATTTCGGTGCTGCACCGTAAAAATTCATGAAAATTCTCAGGATATCTTTTGGACCTGCAATTTCTTGTGCATATGCCCCAGGTTATATCCAAACCTTCATTAGATTAACACTTTTTCATTTGAGCAACAGAAAACCCTCTAAAAATTCGACCTTTGTCAGCTGTTCTGTTTTGACAGATTTCTGTCTATATTTGTGTTTGCCGCTTTATTGCTTTCTTTTTTAGATCTTTTGATCACGGAACTTTTGGGGAAGTTGCTACAGTAGTATATGCTTTATATGTGGTGGTTTTTAGTTGAAATATGAACTAAAAGGGGTGATTCATTATTATGTTTATGCTAACGTTGCTAATAGAATTATGTTAAGTTTTGTATGAAGGAAGTTTTCAAGTGTAGGGATTGGAGAATGATGAGATGAGATGAAGAATGGACAAAATCTCAAGCTTGGGGATGCCCATGTCACCCCAAGAAATATCCAAGAAGTACAAGCATCAAAGCTTGGGGATGCCCCCGAGGCACCCCCTTCTACATCAACAAAAATCAGGTCACCTTCCAAAACACTATATTTTTACTGCTTCATGCACTATGCATTTTTCTTCGAACGTTAGTTGTTTTTGCTTTCAGTTTTCTTTTGCTTTGCTTGCTGCGATAAATGGTTGGATCACATCATGTTGGTTTGGAGGGAGACATATTTCACTTTTCATTTGCCAAGAACACTCCGTTTTTCACACTTATCGTTTCAACGAGTGTTCTCTTTTTCTAGAACTGCATTTAGCTTTCGATTTTCGCCTTGATTTGTGTTCAGATCTTGTTATATCTTTTTATCAAGGTGTATTTTGACCTCTGGTCCATGTTGGTTTTCATCAAAAGAGTTGTTTATAAAAAGTTCGAATGGTGTTGGAAAAGAGAAAAATCTTTATGCAAAAAAGTGGTACAAAAAGGAGCTTGTGTAGACTACGGCCTAGGCTTTTGCATGTCGTGCTTGATGTCTTTTTGATAGTATGCTTAGTGATTTTTGCTGTAGCATGACTTGTCTCAAATGACTGAGATTGCATAATGAGCCTTTGAAAAAATCATGCATTGTTTTTATTATATGGAAGCATTTATTTGGTTTTCTCCTTTGATGCTTTATTTGGGTTGACTTGGCACATGCTTACATCATGTTGACTACAAAATAAGTCGCCTATAGCCTCTATGATCATTTGGTTTTTTACTTGTGATACCACTTTATGCTTCTTTCAATGACGTTTTGTCGCTATGCATGATTATGGCCGTTATTGCTCTCTTAGTTAGTCGCTCCCAGTCTTTTGCTAGCCCTCATTTTGTACTGAGTATGAGCTCTACTCGTGCAGCCAACTCCCAAAAACCAAGGTTGCCATTGTGTCCACTATAAATTCCTATGCATGGTATTTCAAAGCCATTCCAAGTAAATTTTCATGTGCTACCTTTCAAAACTTTCAAATACTTCTTATTTTGTGCCACTGTTTTTAGCTCATGGGGACGTAGTGGTCGGAATTGCTATCTTCCATATTAAATTGAGTACCCTTCGACTAGGCAGCTTCATCTGCTAGTCATTAATTTTGCAAGGGAGCTGGTCAGACCATTGTAATCTAATTTTAAAAAGAAAGAAAAAGAGCACTCCTCCGTGGCATGTGAAAGTTGGTGGGCACCTGATGGAATTGGTTAGCCATGGTTTGAGAAAGGAAAAAAAGGTGGGGAGGAGTGCCAAAGCTTTATAAAAGAGCACCAATGTGCCAAAGTTTCAAAGAACTCGGAACCGCTCTCACTTGTTTATTATGGAAGATAGCAAGTCCCCATTGCCAGTCGTTGACATGAAACAACCACCTCTCAAAACCCAAGTTTTATCTCTCTATTTTACAAATGAAAAGCTCTAGCACATGTTTAATCACTGCTTCCCTCTGCGAAGGGTCTTTCTTTTACTTTTATGTTGAGTCTCCACCTTCTACCTTTATGCACCGTCTAAGAGAGCATAGTTGTCATTCTGAGTATAATGTGCATTGTCCCAAAGTTTTCATTGATTGATTCATGATGTTGGTTTCACTTGTTCTCAAATTACTTGTATCTAGTCACCCTCTTAAACTTGAAGGTGTCCTATGCATTTATTTTTTGCTACTCCATGAGGGACAAGCTGAAAAACATTTGCTATGCTTTCCATATGGTTGAAACACACATGTGACTTTCATTGTTTCATTATCATGATCTTTCCTTTGTGTTCCTTTTCATGCTATAACATGGTTGCTAAGTTTCTATTATCAAGATTATGTCTTTAATGCCCATGTTTTAAGTTCTTTGATCTCAGCACTCAATGCTCTACCTCGTTGATCAAATTGTGATGGTGCATGTCACCTCAAAAATTATTATTTTGTTATCACTTACCTAGTAGAGGACGAGCAGGAGTTAAGCTTGGGGATGCTGATACGTCTCAAATGTATCTATAATTTTTGATGCTCCATGCTTGTTTTTACACCATTTGTCTTGTGTTTCGTTACACTTCATGGCGTTTTTATGCGATTTCTGGAACTAACCTATTGACAAGATGCCACACTGCCAGTTCCCTGTTTTCTGCTGTTTTTGTGTTTTAGAAAAGCTACACAGGAAATATTCTCGGAATTGGACGAAACAAGTTCCAGAACTCCTATTTTTCCCGGAAGAGGACCGAAGACCGAATGAGAGTCGGAGGGGGGCCAGAGGCTGCCCACACCATGAGGGGGCGCGGCCCAGGCCTTGGCCGCGCCCACCTATGGTGAGGCCCCCCTGGTTGTGTTGGGGATATACCAAATAGGTATACCAGCGACGTAGTCCTAAACCAGCAAGCCAGGGTGGCCCATCAGGGTGGTATGGCAGATTGCCTACTGGGTGGCCCAGTTGTTGGAGATACCATAGCGGTACTAGATGCAGGAGCTCATGGCGGATCCGTAGATAGGCCCATGGCGGGTTGCCTTGTAGTACACGCATAGGACTTAGTCTAGGACTCCAAGTTGTATCCGCTCCGGTACCATCATGTAGCCCACGCCAGGCGCCTTTATAAGCCGGCGTGGAGAAGCCCTTGAGGCAGAACTTAGACATACGGCCAATCACATAGCGAAATAGCCAACCTCATCATTGTAATCGAGCACTTGTTGCCATATAGAGATTTATAGCAGCACGTAGGGTCTCGCCACCATTGTGGGATCTGAAGCTGGGTAAACTCGTGCTACCACCGTCCCGGATCGCTCCACCGTGTTCACCCCCTTCCACAAACCGCCAGACACCTACCCCTATGGCAGATCTGTTGATGAAACCACGACAGTTGGCGCCCACCGTGGGGCAAAACGCGTCAGGAGCACGGATCCAGGCGGGATCCGCCTTTGCAGGCATCGGTGACACCGTCGCTATCGGGTGCGTCCTCTATGATTCCGGCTTTCCCATCATCCCAGCAGATAACCTCTGGGTGCCGGCTAGAGAAGACCCCGCTCGATTCACCGTCGTTACAATCGGAGATATCCATATCTTCATCGGAGAGACAAACCCTACCCCCGCTACGAAAACCAATTTCTGGCGGATTGGTATGGCTGAAACCCCCAAACGGACCGCTTTCGAGCTGGATACGGAGGAGGAATCATCTGATCTAGAACTTCCTAAGTTATCTAGATTGGATCTGAAAAACAATCCCACCCAACCCGCCCTAGAGGTAGAGGAAGTGGTGGTAGACCGCTGTGAATCCGCCATGAGTAATCTGGCATTAGAGACACCACAGTATTGCCTAGTTGCTTTCACATGTATCACTTCAGGATCTACCTCCAATGGAGAAGATAGCCCAGGTGAATCCATCCTAGAGGCACTTAACGAAAGTGGTGAATCGGATGTCTGGGATAGCAAAGGCTATGATTCTGATCACTATGATGCCGCCATGAGAAGGATCGAGGAGGAGTTAGCTAAGCAAGCACTTGAAGAGCAGAATGCAGCCACCAAGCAGGTGTTCATGACCAACAAAGGAGATGACGCTGGGTAGACAACCGGTAATCCGCCATCTCAGGCAGCCCATGACAGAGATGCCAGTAAAGAGCAGGGTAACCTGCCACCAGCCGCCAATCCTGCCACAGAACAGCTTCCTGAGATCCAGGGCGGCCCCAGGCCTCTGCAACCCGCCATCCCCGAGGTGCCTCACCCAGAAGACTTCACGACCCCGCTGGACAAGGTCGTCTATGGAACTCTAGCAGATCCAATCACCCCTGACTATGTCAGAGACATGAACGATCTCGAGAAGAAAAGGCGAGCAATCCTCAAAGAAGCAAAGCGAGTCGAGAAGATGGGCCAACAGCTAGATGGCGACATTGCTAAAGCTCAAGACACGCTGAAGCGTGCAAGGAACATGGAGGAGAAGTACGTTACTCTCATCCAGAACCAAATGAACGAGGGAGGCCACCCGCAGCTGGTGCGAAACCTTGAGTTCACTGTGCCAACCGCAGAAACTCTGGCCAAGATGTATATCATGAACCCGCCATATGTGGACAAGAACCATGATGAAGTCAGGGCTACGCCCGTAGAGAACATCGTGGCCGCAAAGGAGCTGTTGGAGCATAATAAAAGCCCAGCAGCCCTAGAGACGGCAGTAAAACTGATGACCAAAGCATTGGTACAGCAGGAGAAAGCTACATCGTCACGACGGCTTGAATCTGATCCCGTGCTATGCAGGTCCAGCACTGCCTCCAAAGCTCGGGGTACTGGCAACTATGGTACGCGCCCTAATAACGAATCTCATACCGGATCCTCAGAAGTCCGAAGAAGAGAAGCTCGCAACCGGGTAGATGCCATCCCAATATCCTCCGATGACAAGCCACATGGCAAGGGCCCGCAGAGAAATCCATCACCACCTCACAAGAACTACCCTGCCTATGGATACCAGCAAGACAACGCTGCTCCCCGCCATAAGACCAACATGCCGCCACCAAAGTATAAGACATTCAAAATCCCAAAGGGAGGAATCGTCATACGTGACAACGATGGCAAGCGAGTCGAGAACCATGACGCTGGACGCAGAGACGATCCGCTGATACATCTCAAACGTATCTATAATTTTTGATGCTCCATGCTTGGTTTTACACCATTTGCCTTGTGTTTCGTTACACTTCGTGGCATTTTTATGTGATTTTCGGAACTAACCTATTGACAAGATGCCATAGTGCCAGTTCCCTGTTTTCTGCTATTTTTGTGTTTCAGAAAAGCTACATAGGAAATATTCTCGGAATTGGATGAAACAAGTTCCAGAACTCCTATTTTTCCCAGACGAAGAACGAGGACCGAAAGAGAGCCGGAGGGGGGGCCAGGGGCCAGCCTCACACCAGGGCGGCGCGGCCCAGCCCCTGGCCGCACCCCTATGTGTGAGGAGCCCCTGGCAGCCCCCTGATGACACCCCTTCACCTATATAAAGCCTTGGGACAGAAACCCTAGGGGAGTCGGCGAAATTTCCAGAAGAGTTCCGTAGCTCCGCCGCCGCTGTCGACAAATTTTGGGGGACAGAAGTCTCTGTTCCGGCACCCTGCCGGGATGGGGAAGTGCCCCCGGAGCCATCTCCATCGGTCTCCATCGCCATCTCCATCGATCTCACCACCACCTCCATCAACCTTGCTGTCTCCTATGATGAGGAGGGAGTAGTTCTTCCCCGGGGCTGAGGGCTCTACCGGTAGCTATGTGGTTCACCTCTCTCTCCCATGATGTGATCTTTATGTGATCGTGAGCTTTGTATCATGTTGAATAAGTAGATGCTACTTTTCATGATTATGTGTACTCTAGTGGTGTTATTAAAGTAATCTATTCCTCCTGCCATGGTGTAACGGTGACAGTGTGTGCATCGTGGTGGTACTTGGTCTAGGCTACGATTGTGATCTCTTATGGATTATGAGAATAATTATCACTATGATAGTATTGAAGTGATCTATTCCTCCTTTCATGGTGTAATGTTGACTGTGTATGCACCGTTGATAGTACTTGGTCTAAGTTGCAATAATATTTATCTTGAGTTGTGATTTGATTTGGATATCTCTATGAGTGGTGTTTGTCAAGTACTTGACGAACTTTAAGGGGTGCTTCTATAGCCACTACGCAATGATTAGTGTTATTCAATAGGAGAGTAATTTAGAGTAGCATAGTGAATAGAAGTTATTTATTTGTTCAATTATGTTATATTTGTTGGGAGTGTGTCCACTAGTGAAAGTATGATCCCTAGGCCTTGTTTCCAAGCTTTGCATACCGTTTACTTGCTGTTTTGTTACTTGTTTGCTTGCTGCCATTTTTATTCCAGATTGCATTTACTACTTATAATCATCTATACCACTTTTATTTCACTATCTCTTCACCGAACTAGTGCACCTATACATCTGACAAGTGTATTGGGTGTGTTGGGGACACAAGAGACTTTCTGTATCATAATTGCAGGGTTGTTTGAGAGGGATAGCTTTGACCTCTTCCTCCCTGAGTTCGATAAACCTTGGGTGATCCACTTAAGGGAAACTTGCTGCTGCTCTACAAACCTCTGCTCTTGGAGGCCCAACACTGTCTACAAGAACAGAAGCGTGTGTAGACATCAAGCTCTTTTTTGGCGCCGTTGCCGGGGAGGTAAGGTAAAAGGTACTCGCATCCTCCTGTGTGAGTGCTCGGAGTTATTTCCTTTAGATTCTGCAATTACATCTTTTTGTTTCTTGTTTTTATTTTCACTAGTTAGGCTTAATGGAAAACAAAGAGTTCTTTAGTTTTTTTCCTGAGTTTAGATATGAAGTGTTTGAAGAGAAAATTGAAAAACCTTTGGAGCTTTATTCGCATGCTAATAGTGTTGTTAGTATGAATGCTTTGAATACCGTTGTTGCTAATGCTATAGAAAAGTCTAAGCTTGGGGAAGTTGGTTTTGTTGAGCATGATATTTTTAGTTCCCCAGCTTTAGTGGAGAAAGTTTGCTCTGATGATATTTTATCTCCCCTATGTGATGTTCCTATGCCTGTTACCTATGTTAGTGATCATGATTAGGAAAATCACTCTACTTTTGATATTGAAAATCTTTTTGGTACCGATTCTAAGGTTAATAATTGTTGTACCATTAGTACTATCCATGTTCCTTCTTATGATGATATGTTTGATGAGTATGCTTTGCAAAATAGCTATTTTCTAGCTTGTGATGATACTAAACCTCTAGTTTATGATGGTTATGATGATGAGTATAATATTTTTAGTTCACCAACTTTTGAGGAGAAAATTAGTTATGATTACAATATGCCTCCTGTTTTTGATGATTATGGTGATGAGAATAATTATTCCGTTGAATCTGCTCCTACTACGATTGTTCATGTGGGGAGTATTAATTCTTTTATGCATGTGGCTCATGATAGGGAAGCTTTATGTGATAGTTATATTGTTAATTCTATTCATGATGCTACTGAAAGTTATTATGAGAGAGGGAAACATGGTTTGATGGATCTCAAAAATATTGAGTTTCCCCTCTTTATGTTGCAATTCTTGAAGTTATACTTGTTTTGCCTTCCTATGCTTTTTGCTTTGCGCTTTCATGACTTGTCTCTTTACAAGACTATTTTTTATAGGAAATGGTTTAGATTTAAATGTGTTTCACATTTGCTTTTTGATGCTCTCTATTGCTTTAAATTCCTATATGGTGCCTTTGCCTCAAGGCCTTATATGGCGCCCACATGAGCATCTTTGCAAATTACTGCGCCTAGCTCAAATGCGTTAAAGAAAAGCACTCTTGGGAGATAACCCATTGTTTTATTTTCAGTAATTTTTCTATTATTGGAGTCTCGGAAGTTATTACTACTGTAATAACCTCTCCTTATCCTTTGTATTTCATTTTTGTGCCAAGAGAAGCCTCTAATTTGGGCGAGGTAAGATTTGGGGATGTTGCTGTCCTGAAACAGTTTTCGGTGCTGCACCATAAAAATTTGTGAAAATTCTCTATATATCTTTTGTTCCTGCGATTTCTTGTGCATATGCCCCAGCTTATATCCAAACTTTCATTAGTTGAACACTTTTTGATTTGAGCAACAGAAAACCCCTCAAAAATTCGACCTTTGTCAGCTGTTCTGTTTTGACAGATTTCTGCCAATATTTGTGTTTGCCGCTTTATCGCTTTCTTTTTGAGTTATTTTGATCACGGAACTTTTGGGCAAGTTGCTACAGTAGTATATACTTTATATGTGGTGGTTTTAGGTTGAAACCTGAAGCAAAAAGGGTTGATTCAATGTTACGCTTACACTAATGTTGCTAATAGATTTGTGTTTAGTTTTGTATGAAGGAAGTTTTCAAGTGTAGGGATCGGAGAGTGATGAGATGAGTTAAAGAATGGACAAAAGATCAAGCTTGGGGATGCCCATGCATCACCCCAAGAAATATCCAAGAAGTACAAGTGTCAAAGCTTGGGGATGCCCCCGAGGCACCCCTTCTTCATCGGCAAAAATCAGGTCACCTTTCAAGACACTATATTTTTATTGCTTCATGCACTATGCGTTTTTCTTGGAGCATCATTTGTTTTTGTTTTCAGTTTTCTTTTGCTTTGTTTGCTGCAATAAATGGTTAGATCACATCATGTTTCTTTTGGAGGAGATGAACTCACTTTTCATTTGCCAAGAACACTCTAGTTTTCACTCTTATCGTTCAATGAGTGTTCTCTTTTTCTGCTACTGGGTTTAGCTTTCGTTTTTTGCCTTGGTTTTTGTTCAGATCTTTTTTTATGTTTGCATAAAGGTGTATTTGGACCTCTGGTCTATGTTGGTTTTCCTCAAAAGAGTTTCCTCAAAAAGGGTTTGAATGGTGTAGGAGAAGAGAAAAAGTTTCATGCAAAAAAGTGGTACAAAAAGGAGCTTGTGTAGACTGCGGCCTAGGCTTTTGCATGTCGTGCTTGATGTCTTTTTGATAGTATGCTTAGTGATTTTTGCTGTAGCATGACTTGTCTCAAATGACTGAGATTGCTTAATGAGCCTTTGAAAAAATCATGCGTTGTTTTATTATATGGAAGCATTTATTTGGTTTTCTCCTTTGATGCTTTATTTGGGTTGACTTGGCGCATGCTCACACATGTTAGACTCATACAAAGTCGCCAATAGCCTCTATGATCATTTAGTTTTTGACTTTTGATGCCATCTTATGCTTCTTTTAATGTTGCTTTGTCGCTTTGCATGATTATGGCCGTTATTGCTCTCTTAGTTGGTCGCTCCCAGTCTTTTGCTAGCCCTCATTTTGTACTGAGTATGAGCTCTACTCGTGCATCTAACTCCCAAAAACCAAGTTTGCCATTGTGTCCACTATAAATTCCTATGCATGGTATTTGCAAGCCATTCCAAGTAAATTTTCATGTGCTACCTTTCAAAAAACCTTCAAAATATTTCTCATTTTGTGACACTGTTTTCAGCTCATGGGGACGTAGTGGTCGGATTTGCTATCTTCCATATTGTCTTATTCCAAAAAGAAAAAAAAGAAAGAAAAGAAAGAAAAAAGGCACTCCGCCATGGTATGTGAATGTTGGTGGGCACCCGATGGAATCGGTTAGCCATGTCTTGTGAAAAGAAAAAAAGGTGGGGAGGATTGCCAAGTTTTATAAAAAGAGCACAAAAGTGCCAATCTCTCTAAAAAACTTGCTTCATTTTTGTATGGAAGATAGTAAGAACCCCATTGCCAGTCGTTGACAAAAACAATCACCTCACAAAACCCAATTTTTATCTCTCTGTTTTACAAATAAAAAGCTCTAGCACATGTTTAATCACTGCTTCCCTCCGCGAAGGGCCTTTCTTTTACTTTTATGTTGAGTCACCACCTTCTACCTTTATGCACCATTAAGAGAGCATAGTTGTCATTTTGAGTATAATGTGCATTGTCCCAAAGTTTTCATTGATTGATTCATATTGTTGGTTTCACTTGTTCTCAAATTATTTGTATCTAGTCGCCCTCTTAAACTTGAAGGTGTCCTATGCATTTATGTTTTTCTCTCTATTAAGGACAAGCTCAAAACCATTTGTATGTTTTTCCTTATGATTTTAACACACGTTTGACTTTCACTGTTTCATTTTCATGATCTTTTGTTTGTGTTCATTTTCATGTTTATAACATGGTTGCTAAGTTTCTTCTATCAAGATTATGTCTTTCATGCCCATGTTTTAAGTTCTTTTGATCCCAGCACTCAATGCTTTCATAGATGATCAAGATTGTGTAGGTGCATGTCACCTCGAAAATTATTTCTTTTGTTTTCACTTACCTACTGGAGGACGAGCAGGAGTTAAGCTTGGGGATGCTGATACGTCTCAAACGTATCTATAATTTTTGATGATCCATGCTTGTTTTTACACCATTTGCCTTGTGTTTCGTTACACTTCGTGGCGTTTTTATGCGATTTTCGGAACTAACCTATTGACAAGATGCCACAGTGCTAGTTCCCTGTTTTCTTCTATTTTTGTGTTTCGGAAAAGCTACACAGGAAATATTCTCGAAATTGGCCGAAACAAGTTCCAGAACTCCTATTTTTCCCGGACGAAGGACGAGGACCGAAAGAGAGCCAGAGGGGGGGGGGGGCAGGGGCTAGCCTCACACCAGGGTGGCGCAGCCCAGCCCCTGGCCGTGCCCCCTATGTGTGAGGAGCCCCTGGTAGCCCCCTGACGATGCCCCTTCGCCTATATAAAGCCTCGGGATGGAAAACCCTAGGGGAGTCGGCGAAATTTCCAGAACAGTTCAGTAGCTCTGCCGCCGCTGTCGACAAATTTTGGGGGACAGAAGTCTCTGTTTCGGTACCCTGCCAGGATGGGGAAGTGCCCCCGGAGCCATCTCCATCGGTCTCCATCGCCATCTCCATCGACCTCACCGCCATCTCCATCAACCTTGCTGTCTCCTATGATGAGGAGGGAGTAGTTCTCCCCCGGGGCTGAGGGCTCTACCGGTAGCTATGTGGTTCACCTCTCTCTCCCATGATGTGATCTTTATGTGATCGTGAGCTTTGTATCATGTTGAATAAGTAGATGCTACTCTTCATCATTATGTGTACTCTAGTGGTGTTATTAAAGTAATCTATTCCTCCTGCCATGGTGTAACGGTGACAGTGTGTGCATCGTGGTGGTACTTGGTCTAGGCTACAATTGTGATCTCTTATGGATTATGAGAATAATTATCACTATGATAGTATTGAAGTGATCTATTCCTCCTTTCATGGTGTAATGTTGACAGTATGTGCACCGTGATAGTACTTGGTCTAAGTTGCAATAATATTTATCTTGAGTTGTGATTTGATTTGGATATCTCTATGAGTGGTGTTTGTCAAGTACTTGATGAACTTTAAGGGGTGCTTCTGTAGCCACTACGCAATGATTAGTGTTATTCAATAGGAGAGTAATTCAGAGTAGCATGGTGAAGAGAAGTTATTTATTTGTTCAATTATGTTATATTTGTTGGGAGTGTGTCCACTAGTGAAAGTATGATCCCTAGGCCTTGTTTCCAAGCTTTGCACACCATTTACTTGCTATTTTGTTACTTGTTTGCTTGCTGCCATTTTTATTCCAGATTGCATTTACTACTTATAATCATCTATACCACTTGTATTTCACTATCTCTTCGCCGAACTAGTGCACCTATACATCTGACAAGTGTATTGGGTGTGCTGGGGACACAAGAGACTTTCTGTATAGTAATTGCAGGGTTGTTTGAGAGGGATAGCTTTGACCTCTTCCTCCCTGAGTTTGATAAACCTTGGGTGATCCACTTAAGGCAAACTTGTTGCTGCTCTACAAACCTCTGCACTTGGAGGCCCAACACTATCTACAAGAACAGAAGCATGTGTAGACATCATCTGCCACGACGGAAAGCTAGTCGAGATGGCGGATCCAAGCAAAGGGAACGATCTCGCCATGACGACGGCACGCACCGCAGCGGCGACAAGGATAAGCATTGCTCTTCCCGCCGCCACGATGACAAAGGGCAAGGCTCCCGCCACCATGATGACGATCCATCTCCATGAAGAGCAGAGGGAAGCCATCGTAGTTGCAGAGATCAATCGCAGGATGGCGAGAGTAAAAGACATGACCCTTTGCCATCCCAACCAGGCAGCCCCCATGGCGACGGCGGTGGCCCAGCAAAATCATGCAACTCTCGGAAGGATCCATAGGACCAGAAGCCCTACGACACGCGTACCCACCTAAATGAGATTGCCAAGTCTCAAATAGCCTTCTTCCTCGGCCCAAAGTGCTTTGGACAACGGATCCGTGATGAGCCCATCCCACATGGGTTCAAAATCAAGAAAAATATCCGCCAATACAATGGAGTCGACAGGCCTCTAACTTGGCTACAAGACTACTTCAACGCAATACAGTTCACAGGGGGATCACCCAATGTTGTTGTCCGCTATCTGCCCCTGATGCTATCTGGCACAGCGCGGTAGTGGATCAATGAATTGGCAAAAAATTCCATCCAAACCTGGTTTGACATGCAAACTGCGTTCACCGAAAACTTCGAGGGTACCTATAAGAGACCTCATAATATTGGTGACCTCCAAAGGTGCCGACGGGCCAACGACGAGACCTCCCAAACTTTCCTTGCGCGATGGCTAGATATAAAGAACTCCTATGAAGGGGTTACCGATGAATCTGCCATCCTCGCGTTCATCAACAGTTTGGAGAGAGGCCAGCTGCTCCACCATCACCTATTATGCGAAAGGAACGAAGGGAAATTAACCCTAAACTCTATGATCACCATTGCAAGCAACTACGCGGCCGCCGATGATGACGCCCGCGAATCTCTGAAGGCTTCCGCCATCCAGAATACCGGAAAGCGGAACAACAGCAATAAATGGAAGAATCCGCCAGAAGAGCAGCAAACTCCAGATATGGTGGCTACAACCTTCCCCGATAAGGGTCAAAGCAGCCAGCGCGGCGAAGGACGCGGTACCAGCAGTGGCTAGCTGTGGAGCTCTACGGCTCCCGCTTCAGCACCTTCTGCCCCCGTGTCCTACGATGAGTACCCCGATATGCCATGCTTCGCCCATCGAGACGCTTTAGGGAAGTGCACTCACACCAACCAGAACTGCAAATTTGTCAACGATATCAAGGCGGATCAAGAAGCTGGCTACAAGCGCAACCGGCGACAACGGCCTCGTGGCAAACGAAAAGCGGACAAGGATAAGGAGTCCAAGGATGGCAGTGATATGGACGAAGACCCTGCGCCCAAACCCACCGAAAAGGCAGAGGGTGGGGCTGGCACGGGTAACCCATTCAAAAATACCAACAAAAAAGGAGCCTTTCACACGTTCCTTGGACCCCCCATGGCTAAGGCACAGCGAGCCGCTATGCGCTCCCTCAATGCCACCGTGCCAAAAGTCCGCCAATATGTCCGATGGTCCGAAGTACCGGTGCACTGGAGCCGCGAAGATCACCCAGAGCACATCCCGGGTGGATATGTAACACCCTCGAATTTATAACAAATTCGTAGTGCCCGTTATGTAATCCATCACAATCCCAGAATCATTGTTGTGATTTACATAACGTAGTTGATATCATAGTCATAGACATTAATAGTAAATAAAGGGGATTACATAGGTGGTCGCACAGACCAAACCTTACAATACATCAACATGCAGCGGAATAACACTTTGAGTCCATATTGTCAAGCTTCAACCGCACAGGCAGAGCCGACAGTAGGAAACGAGCCTAATTTGCAAAGTCGTCAACGATTCCTTCCTTCTTGATTTTTCTCCTTCAAGTTTGGACAAGTTAATAGCCAGGGACAGAGCCATGAGTACATTGCATCCACTCGCAAACCATCTTATAAATAAATAAATAGAGAATGCATAGTTCATATAGTGGTCTAAGCTCTAGGTTCATTTGCATAATGCGGAATTTCCTTTCAAAGATCTTTTATCGAAAATGGTAAGAAAACATTTAGCTCTTTATAAATCCCTAGATGGAATTCCCCAAATGTCAATTCTTTTGCGCACCAAGTCACCTCCATGGTCATCGAAATTCATTGTGAAGTCACCTTTCTCAATCATTTTCAAAGTAAAACCTGATAACGGCCAAGTACAATCAATCCAACCGTCCATGACCGCGGACGCGGCTATTCGAATAGTTTTACACTTTGCAGAGGTTGTACACTTTACCCACATCATCTGACTACTCATCGTGTGGGCAACTTCCCCGCATAATGACATATGCCACGACAAGCAGCCGACCATTAATGTTTCACCTGCCCGCCTTAGCATAAACACTACCGCCTAGAGATGTACCCCCCAACACCAGGGTCCAAGAAGCTGTCCAGAGTGTGCAAAGTTCCCAGCCGCTTGACCCACCGGAATGCCACTAACCGAGGTAGAGTCCTACACCCGGTAGTCCATTTTCAATGAGGGCTCTTTGGCTTGTACCCCAACCACTTAAAAAGGAGGACCAGGCGAGCCTAGGCCGGAGCCACAGGGTGCCCTGGAAGAGGAGTCCCTAGTCGGACTTCCATTTACAGTGTGTAGGGTCTACACTAAGGCAAAACAAACTACTCCACTAAGCCCCGTCCCATACCAGGGTAATGTGGTCGCACTGTATGGTTGGTCCAGTATGGTACTTCACGCATTTATCATTTTTGTCAAACCTTCATGTCACCTTCACCATGTCACCATTTTGTAAATAGTTTTCAAAGTCACCCTTGGGTAAGGTTGCCCATCTCCAAGGTTTGTATTGCAAAATCATCCTTGGGCAAGGTTGCCCCTTTCCAAGGTTTTCATTTCAAAATCTTCATGATCTTCATTGGGGTTCCCACCTAGTAGTTTTCCATGAATGCCTTCAGCTCAAGCATGATCCTCATGAGGGCACAAGGATCTAGGTAGGTACATTGGATAGGCTTAGCTTGATGCTCTACTTAGCATCCACTAAGAAAAGGTTTCTCAAAGGTAGGCTAAGCTTGATGCACTTGATGTCATCCACCAAAAAAAAAAGAGTTGGATGCACTTGCTAAGAAAGACATCACTACTCATTTGCAACTTGGTAACAATTATTTTAGCATGCACTTTTATTTAAAAGCAAGTAAACATGCATTATAAAACTGGGTAATGGTATGATCAAAAGATGGCTTGCCTGGCTTGGCAATGTCATAGGCTTCTTCATCTTCATCTCGGGTTGTGTAGTCCCCATCACCATTGCTTGGTTGACTTCGGGATCCATTCTCCTTACTCTCGTTATCGTCTAATCGTAGGAAGGTAAATAAGCATACAATCACCACACAATTCACAAACAACACATACTCACTATAATAAGGATACTTGGGTAAGAGAAACGATCTAGGAAGTCTATGGAGAGTGGTTTCGACGATAATTGAGTTCCGATGGATGAGATGATTGAGTTGTTGTATCTAAGTAGGGTTTATTTATTTTGGATTATGAAAATATCTCCTGCAAGTTCGCTTGACCAAGGTCAATTCTTACAGAGATGCAATCTAAAATGTGGTTTATACTAATGGATGTAGAAAATTTCTATTTATAAAACATTTGCCTACTATCCCTAAGTTAAGATTTCTATTTAACCACATAAGAAACTTAGCATTTTAATTAAAAGGTTTTAATTTGCAAACTAATGTTACCAACAGATAGATAACACTAAATGTGAATTTTGAAAGTTGGATTCATATTTTTTTGAATTTTATTTGATTTGTTATGAATTTTGCAAGGTTGTATAACTGCAAGTTTGTTATTTTTACCCAATTAAAAATATAAGTCTAAGTGGGTTGAAAACACCGCCATTGGCTAGAGCATGTTCTAAGCTTTCCAAAAAGTATTTATTTGCTAGATTTGGATTCCTAAATCTCTAGGAAATTGGATTTGAAGTTGCAGTAATTAAATAATAATTAAACTTGATCCAGAAAAAAAAGTAACCAGCCGGAATTCGAAACGGGCCGGGAAACGAACTTGGGCCGGCCCAGCTAACGGTCCCCGGCACGCGCGGGGAAAAAAAGAATAAAGGGGGCCTGACCAGCGGGGCCCACCGGTCAGGGCTCCTAACCGAATCGGTATCTGGGGCTTCTTCCCCAGCCCGACCGGGACGGGAGCGAGGGAGAGGACTGGGAGGAGGGCGGTGCTAGGGGAGCTCACCGGAGCAGCGGCGACCGGCGGCGAGGGCGCAGGGCGGCGGCGGGGGGGTCTTCTCGGCCACCTCCAGCAGGCAGTACGTCGGGGGAGGCACGGGACTGCTGGGAACGCGCGGTGGTCTGCGGAGCGGTCGAGGTCGCCGAGCTCGACTGAGGGCACGGGAGAGAGGGAAATGTTGTCTAGGAGGGAGAGGGTGGTGGTGTGAATCTTTCCTGCCAACAATGGCGGCTTTTTATAGACGGGAGAGGGAGCACGAGGTGAGGGGATCTGCGGCCAGAGCGCGGCCGGTGTCGGCTAACGAAGGGACGAGGCGGTCGGTGCTGTCGGCGGAGGGCTGCGGCGTGCTGTGGCGTGCTGCTGGCGCACTTGCGGGCGGCGGCTTGGTCTGGTGCAGAGGGGGCAAGGAAGGGGTGCTGCGGTGGTTCTCCTCGCAGTGGTCAGGCCAGAGCAAGCAAGGAGACAGAGGGGGATGGACGCGGGATGGCTGGGCACTGTGGGAAGGACATGGGCACGTCAGAGGTGCAGGGGATGCACTGCACAAAATAGTGAGTTTGACCTTGTTTGATTCTTGCCCGCCAACTGTTTGATCAAATGCTCGCAAGAAATAAAAATTCAAATTTTTGAAATTTTCAAAATGGGTTGGTCACTATATTGGATAGGGATTCTAAAACAATTTTTGTTAGGTCAAGAGGTGGTGTTTTGCTCCAGGGCTATTTTGAATTTGTGGTTGTCCTATGTTTCAGATTCAATCTTTTGCAGATGTTTGAGTGGGGTTAGCATTTGAGTTTTTGTTTGAAAATTCTTGGTTGAGTAAGTAGGTAGTTTGGTCTTGCTAACCCAACTGATCCCACCTTCAGTTGAGTTGAGGATTTCTTAATCTAGGAGTCCAAAGTAGGGTAGTCAATAATATTTTCTAGATCATCTTTTATTCTCTCTTTTCTTTATTTCTTTGATTTCGGGTTTCTTGGTCCTGGTGGTTAACCTCTATTGTTTCTGTTGGTTAGGAGTGGTTTAACTAATCATTTCACAACTATTTAAAAGACACATGAAATCATAGAACAACATGTATTTAAAATACGATGTATGCATGCAATAATAGATAAAAAGTTTTATCTTGGCCCAAAAGTGTTGGTTTTCTGGGAGATAACATGGAGTTGGGAATGTGTTTGTTTGGTCTAGAGGTGAGTTGTGGTGTCATTTAAATTTTGAATTTCAAATGGTATATGTAACAGATTCAAACTTTGGCAGAATATTAAATAGAGTTCCAAGTTGATTTTTGTTTCAAACTTTATTGTATTTGATTCTTTGTAACTTGTTCTTAGTGGTGGTGGAGAGATGCATGATGGTATAGTTCAAATATTGCTTAATATATAAGTGCAAAGTAGTGTAATCAGTAATTTTTTTAAGATCACTACTTCCTCCTTTCTTACTTAGGTTTTTGTGTTGCAGTTTATTTTCTTGATTCTTTTCTATTTGTTTGTGATTGCTTGACTTAATTTTGGTTTGGTAAGTGACCCAAATGGGTTTAGCATGTAAACATGCAAAAAAAATTAATAGTTAGAAAACTTTTTCAATTTAACAAAAACATTTTACAGGTATAATTATTTGTTTTCCAAAACATGGCTAAAGAAAACACGTGGGAGTTTTTCAAAGTTTTGAAAATAAGTTTTTGAAAGGTTGATTCCAACATTTTTGGAAATGTCAACATGAGGAATGAGAAATAGTAATTTTTGAAATGGGGTATTTTTATTCTCCTCTTTTTAAAACAAAGATAGGTTTCTTGAGAATAAAGGTTTTACCTCTATTCCAAATATTTCCTTTCTAAACGATTAAAAATTTGGACTCAAAGGATTTGTTTTAAAACCCTTCTCACTCTTTTTATTTGAAGCATGGGAGCAAATGCTCCAATTCACCAGTTTTAAAAGACAAGAAATTAGTCTTGTATTTAAAAAAAATAAAAGTTTTTGTTGTCTCCAAAATTTGGTATTTTAATAAATCAATTTATTTCTATTTCTCAAAAATTTGGGTTGTTACAATCTTCCCCCCTTAAAAAGAATCTCGTCCCGAGATTCATACGTTAAGATTGAGATGGATTGAGAAATTGGATCACCAGATGAGAGATAGATGAGTGGATATTTATTCCTATGGAAATGAGGATGGTGTACACCCAAAAAGGTGATCTGGCCATAGGGGCCAAAACACATCTTCATCAATCACATAGAAATTTCAACCAACAATCACATTTTCAAAATCAAGAATGTTGGATTTAAACCCTAGGCTTTCATTAAAATGGGTCTTGCAGATTATAGGTCTCGCTCTTGATTTACAAAGAAATAAACAAGACTACTAGTACCAACTAAGGATGTCTAAGGCCTCCTCTTGACTTGGGCTTCAAATGCTTGATCCCACCTGTTCTTACTACTTTATTGCTAAGAGAAACTATAGGGTACTTGGTGGCTGATTCATGATGATTGATCGTTTTCTTCTCTTCGTGTCTTGAGGTTGCCAAAGTTACTGCCCGGTGGTTTGTAAGGCTGCTTTCTTCCCCTGCGGAAGTTGAGGCTATAGAGTCCTCTGACACTCTCTTCAATAATGATGCGGTTTCGAACTCTGCCCAGGTTGGTGTTGATAGGGTTGCCTCCTAAAGATGAAAGAACATTTGTAGGATCTTCAGAGCAACTGGGTTTGACACTTTCTTTAGTCATGACCGGATCTTGAGCGACCGGAGGTTCTGGTGCAGCGTTCAACTTTGTTGGGCACTCATTGGAGTAGTGCCCTTGGATTCCACACTTCCAACAGATGATGTTGGTCGTGTCGCCATGCTTGGGATAGGTATCCTTTGAGAAGGTTCTTCCAGATCGTAGGTTTAGGTTATAGCATAGGTTAGAGGGTGCTGGAGGCTTATTTTCTTGACGTCTTAACCTCCTTTCTTTCTTCTTTTTGTTATGAGCTTTCTGTTGTTTTCTATAACTGTCATGCTCTTTGCTAGTCTTGACAACTTGAGCTGCTAGCTGAAAATGCTTTTCCTTGATCTTGGATATAGCTATCACCAGGTGATTCATGGAGCAGTTTGCTGGAACATGAGTACTACTCTCACATAAGAAGCATGTGATGTTTCTTGAAGGGCATTCTCCAGTTGGATGCTCGTCGTCGCAATTGGGACAATTGCCAGTACATCGGCTAGATTGATGACCTTCTTCTCCACAACGGCTACAAGCCTTCATACTGAGGTGATCTAGGTTGGGAATACTTTTATTGGGACAGGGACATTTTGCGTGGAGTGCTTCTCCACAATCATAACATAAGGGTTGAGTGCAAAAATCTCCTCGCTTCTTCTTCGGAATTAGGTTCAAGTGGGACCTCCTTTGGTATTCTCGGGCAATTCTATTGAGGTGAAACTCGAACTCCGAGTTGGCCTGAAATGGTGGATTTGAGAGCATGGGGTGCATCAGAGGGGTCAAGTCCTGCAGGAGATGAGAGGGAACATCTTTCAAAAAGGTTTCTTATGCGGGATTGGCATGGTTCAGAGTTTAAGTTTGGGCGAGAAAGACAAAAACATTTTTGAGCAAACAAGTCTTCGGAGTGGTTACTACATGTTGCCAAATGGCATATGAGCAACACACCTCAAAACAAATCCATCATTCGAACACACAAGGCACCAAGTACACTTAATAATCGTGAGGTAAGGGTAGCTCAATCACAACAACTGAGCATTTCCTATAAGTCCTATTAGATCAAGGTTGTTGAGGTCTTCATCATTTCTGATCACTCTCTCTTTGCTCTTGAAGTCTTTGCCTCATAGGGTTGACTCTTGTTGGAAGATTTCTGGATCAGATGAAGAGACTCTCTTTCGATGGTGGCGGTCGTAGTTGACATCCAAGGTTGAAGCCGTGAAAAATATTGAGTCCCTAATCTTTTCATCCAAAAGTCCTTCGGTCTTAGGTCGGCATATCGTCCATAGTATATATTTGAAGTAGATGAGGAATAGAGTAAAACAAATCTTTGAAAAGACTTTGTAATTATAGAGGTAAATAAATTATTTGTCAAAATCTCTTGAGAGTATAGGTTGAGAGTGTAAGATATTTGAAGTGAATAAGATGGGAGTATAAGTTGGGCTTTGGGTACCAAAGCAAATAAATTTCTTTTGTAGAAATAAGTTTTTGTGTCAACATATCCCTTTCTTAGCTAACGACCATGCTAACTAAGGTCTCCTAGGGTCATGATAGTCCTGATATCAAACTGGTGATATCAGAGATATCATTTTCTAACGACGATGCTAACTAGGGTTTCCTAGAGTCAGCCTAGGCTCTGATACCAACTTGTAACACCCTCGAATTTATAACAAATTCGTACTGCCCGTTATGTAATCCATCACAATCCTAGAATCATTGTTGTGATTTACAAAACGTAGTTGATATCACAGTCATAGACATTAATAGTAAATAAAGGGGATTACATAGGTGGTCGCACAGACCAAACCTTACAATACATCAACATGCAGCGGAATAACACTTTGAGTCCATATTGTCAAGCTTCAACCGCACAGGCAGAGCCGACAGTAGGAAACGAGCCTAATTCGCAAAGTCGTCAACGATTCCTTCCTTCTTGATTTTCCTCCTTCAAGTCTGGCCAAGTTAATAGCCAGGGACAGAGCCATGAGTACATTGCATGCACTCGCAAACCATCTTATAAATAAATAAATAAATAGAGAATGCATAGTTCATATAGTGGTCTAAGCTCTAGGTTCATTTGCATAAAGCGGAATTTCCTTTCAAAGATCTTTTATCGAAAATGGTAAGAAAACATTTATCTCTTTATAAATCCCTAGATGGAATTCCCCAAATGTCAATTCTTTTGCTCACCAAGTCACCTCCATGGTCATCGAAATTCATTGTCAAGTCACCTTTCTCAATCATTTTCAAAGTAAAACCTGATAACGGCCAACTTCAACCAATCCAACCGTCCATGACCGTGGACGCGGCTATTCGAATAGTTTTACACTCTACAGAGCTTGTACACTTTACCCACATCATCCGACTACTCATTGTGTGGGCAACTTCCCCGCATAACGACATATGCCACGACAAGCAGCCGACCATTAATGTTTCACCTGCCCGCCTTAGCATAAACACTACCGCCTAGAGATGTACCCCCCAACACCGGGGTCCAAGAAGCTGTCTAGAGTGTGCAAAGTTCCCAGCCGCTTGACCCACTGGAATGCCACTAACCGAGGTAGAGTCCTACACCCGGTAGTCCATTTTCAATGAGGGCTCTTTGGCTTGTACCCCAACCACCTAAAAAGGAGGACCAGGCGAGCCTAGGCCGTAGCCACAGGGTGCCCTGGAAGAGGAGTCCCTGGTCGGACTTCCATTTACAGTGTGTAGGGTCTACACTAAGGCGAAACAAACTACTCCACTAAGCCCCGTCCCATACCAGGGTAATGTGGTCGCACTGTATGGTTGGTCCAGTATGGTACTTCACGCATTTATCATTTTTGTCAAACCTTCATGTCACCTTCACCATGTCACCATTTTGTAAATAGTTTTCAAAGTCACCCTTGGGTAAGGTTGCCCATCTCCAAGGTTTGTATTGCAAAATCATCCTTGGGCAAGGTTGCCCCTTTCCAAGGTTTTCATTTCAAGATCTTCATGATCTTCATTGGGGTTCCCACCTAGTAGTTTTCCATGAATGCCTTCAGCTCAAGCATGATCCTCATGAGGGCACAAGGATCTAGGTAGGTATATTGGATAGGCTTAGCTTGATGCTCTACTTAGCATCCACTAAGAAAAGGTTTCTCAAAGGTAGGCTAAGCTTGATGCACTTGATGTCATCCACCAAAAAAAAGAGTTGGATGCACTTGCTAAGAAAGACATCACTACTCATTTGCAACTTGGTAACAATTATTTTAGCATGCACTTTTATTTAAAAGCAAGTAAACATGCATTATAAAACTGGGTAATGGTATGATCAAAAGATGGCTTGCCTGGCTTGGCAATGTCATAGGCTTCTTCATCTTCATCTCGGGTTGTGTAGTCCCCATCACCATTGCTTGGTTGACTTCGGGATCCATTCTCCTTACTCTCGTTATCGTCTAATCGTAGGAAGGTAAATAAGCATACAATCACCACACAATTCACAAACAACACATACTCACTATAATAAGGATACTTGGGTAAGAGAAATGATCTAGGAAGTCTATGGAGAGTGGTTTCAACGATAATTGAGTTCCGATGGATGAGATGATTGAGTTGTTGTATCTAAGTAGGGTTTATTTATTTTGGATTATGAAAATATCTCCTGCAAGTTCGCTTGACCAAGGTCAATTCTTACAGAGATGCAATCTAAAATGTGGTTTATACTAATGGATGTAGAAAATTTCTATTTATAAAACATTTGCCTACTATCCCTAAGTTAAGATTTCTATTTAACCACATAAGAACTTAGCATTTTAATTAAAAGGTTTTAATTTGCAAACTAATGTTACCAACAGATAGATAACACTTAATGTGAATTTTGAAAGTTGGATTCCTATTTTTTTGAATTTTATTTGATTTGTTATGAATTTTGCAAGGTTGCATAACTGCAAGTTTGTTATTTTTACCCAATTAAAAATATAAGTCTAAGTGGGTTGAAAACACCTCCATTGGCTAGCGCATGTTCTAAGCTTTCCAAAAAGTATTTATTTGCTAGATTTGGATTCCTAAATCTCTAGGAAATTAGATTTGAAGTTGCAGTAATTAAACAATAATTAAACTTGATCCAGAAAAAAAAAGTAACCAGCCGGAATTCGAAACGGGCCGGGAAACGAACTTGGGCCGGCCCAGCTAACGGTCACCGGCACGCGCGGGGAAAAAAAGAATAAAGGGGGCCTGACCAGCGGGGCCCACCGGTCAGGGCTCCTAACCGAATCGGTATCTGGGGCTTCTTCCCCAGCCCGACCGGGACGGGAGCGAGGGAGAGGACTGGGAGGAGGGCGACGCTAGGGGAGCTCACCGGAGCGGCGGCGACCGGCGGCGAGGGCGCAGGGCGGCGGCGGGGGGTCTTCTCGGCCACCTCCAGCAGGCAGTACGTCGGGGGAGGCACGGGACTGCTGGGAACGCGCGGTGGTCTGCGGAGCGGTCGAGGTCGCCGAGCTCGACTGAGGGCACGGGAGAGAGGGAAATGTTGTCTAGGAGGGAGAGGGTGGTGGTGTGAATCTTTCCTGCCAACAATGGCGGCTTTTATAGACGGGAGAGGGAGCACGAGGTGAGGGGATCTGCGGCCAGAGCGCGGCCGGTGTCGGCTAACGAAGGGACGAGGCGGTCGGTGCTGTCGGCGGAGGGCTGCGGCGTGCTGTGCCGTGCTGCTGGCGCACTTGCGGGCGGCGGCTTGGTCTGGTGCAGAGGGGGCAAGGAAGGGGTGCTGCGGTGGTTCTCCTCGCAGTGGTCGGGCCAGAGCAAGCAAGGAGACAGAGGGGGATGGACGCGGGATGGCTGGGCACTGTGGGAAGGACATGGGCACGTCAGAGGTGCAGGGGATGCACTGCACAAAATAGTGAGTTTGACCTTGTTTGATTCTTGCCCGCCAACTGTTTGATCAAATGCTCGCAAGAAAAAAATTCAAATTTTTGAAATTTTCAAATTGGGTTGGTCACTATATTGGATAGGGATTCTAAAACAATTTTTGTTAGGTCAAGAGGTGGTGTTTTGCTCCAGGGCTATTTTGAATTTGTGGTTGTCCTATGTTTCAGATTCAATCTTTTGCAGATGTTTGAGTGGGGTTAGCATTTGAGTTTTTGTTTGAAAATTCTTGGCTGAGTAAGTAGGTAGTTTGGTCTTGCTAACCCAACTGATCCCACCTTCAGTTGAGTTGAGGATTTCTTAATCTTGGAGTTCGAAGTAGGGTAGTCAATAATATTTTCTAGATCATCTTTTCTTCTCTCTTTTCTTTATTTCTTTGATTTCGGGTTTCTTGGTCCTGGTGGTTAACCTCTATTGTTTCTGTTGGTTAGGAGTGGTTTAACTAATCATTTCACAACTATTTAAAAGACACATGAAATCATAGAACAACATGTATTTAAAATACGATGTATGCATGCAATAATAGATAAAAAGTTTTATCTTGGCCCAAAAGTGTTGGTTTTCTGGGAGATAACATGGAGTTGGGAATGTGTTTGTTTGGTCTAGAGGTGAGTTGTGGTGTCATTTAAATTTTGAATTTCAAATGGTATATGTAACAGATTCAAACTTTGGCAGAATATTAAATAGAGTTCCAAGTTGATTTTTGTTTCAAACTTTATTGTATTTGATTCTTTGTAACTTGTTCTTAGTGGTGGTGGAGAGATGCATGATGGTATAGTTCAAATATTGCTTAATATATAAGTGCAAAGTAGTGTAATCAGTAATTTTTTTAAGATCACTACTTCCTCCTTTCTTACTTAGGTTTTTGTGTTGCAGTTTATTTTCTTGATTCTTTTCTATTTGTTTGTGATTGCTTGACTTAATTTTGGTTTGGTAAGTGACCCAAATGGGTTTAGCATGTAACCATGCACAAAAATTTAATAGTTAGAAAACTTTTTCAATTTAACAAAAACATTTTACAGGTATAATTATTTGTTTTCCAAAACATGGCTAAAGAAAACACGTGGGAGTTTTTCAAAGTTTTGAAAATAAGTTTTTGAAAGGTTGATTCCAACATTTTTGGAAATGTCAACTTGAGGAATGAGAAATAGTAATTTTTGAAATGGGGTATTTTTATTCTCCTCTTTTTAAAACAAAGATAGGTTTCTTGAGAATAAAGGTTTTACCTCTATTCCAAATATTTCCTTTCTAAACGATTAAAAATTTGGACTCAAAGGATTTGTTTTAAAACCCTTCTCACTCTTTTTATTTGAAGCATGGGAGCAAATGCTCAAATTCACCAGTTTTAAAAGACAAGAAATTAGTCTTGTATTTAAAAAAATAAAAGTTTTTGTTGTCTCCAAAATTTGGTATTTTAATAAATCAATTTATTTCTATTTCTCAAAAATTTGGGTTGTTACAGGATATTACGCCATGGTAGTATGCCCTATAATCCACGGCTACGAGTTCTCCAAGTGTCTAATGGATGGCGGCAGCAGCTTGAATATCATGTACGTGGAAACTCTGACAAAACTCGGCCTCACCAAGACCCAACTCCGCCATAGTGCCGTCACTTTTTATGGAGTGGTTCCTGGCCGCCAAGCTAAGTCCCTGGGGTCCATCACCCTCAGGGTAGCCTTCGGTAGTGAAGAAAATTACCGAGAAGAGCCCATAACCTTTGAGGTGGTCCCGTTCAAAAGTACATACCACGTGATCTTCGGCCGCCCTGCCTTCCACAGTTTCCATGCCAGGCCATGCTACATCTACAACTAGCTGAAGATGCCAGGACCAGATGGCATAATCACCGTTTACGGCAGCTTCAGAAAGGCAAAGGAGTGCGAAGAAGGAGAAGCCGCCTTCACGGAGGCAGTGTTCTTTGGCGAGGAGTTCAAGGAAATCCATGCCGCCATGGATCCTGCAGAGATGCCGGCATCCAAGCAGGAAGTTTCAGCCTCCCCGCCCACCTTTAAGCCTACAGTTGATACAAAGCAGGTGGAACTTGTCGCTGGTGATGCCGCCAAGACCACCTAGATTGGGACAAATCTGTCCCCTAAATAGGAAAGCGCGCTCGTCGAGTTCCTCCATGAGAACGGGGACATCTTCGCATGGCAGCCATCTGACATGACAGGTGTACCCAGGGAACTCGCTGAGCATGCCCTACAGATAAACCCTGGCTCTAAGCCAGTAAGACAAGCCATGAGACGCTTCGGAGATGAAAAATGCTGCGCGATAGCAAAGGAGATTTCCAAGCTATTGAAAGCAGGCTTCATCAAAGAAGTGATCCATACGAAGTGGATGGCAAATCATGTGTTAGTTCCTAAGAAAAACACAAAGGTTCTGCGCATGTGTGTAGATTACACTGGCCTGAACAAAGCGTGTCCAAAAGATCCTTTTCCCTTACCTCGCATTGACCAAGTCATTGACTCGACGGCGGGATCGGAGCTGCTATGTTTCTTAGATGCCTACTCAGGATACCACCAGATCAAGATGAAGGATTCCGATCAGCTTGCTACATCGTTCGTAACACCTTATGGCACATATTGCTATGTGACAATGTCGTTCGGTCTGAAAAACGCAGGAGCAACGTACCAGCGCACCATGCAGAAGTGCCTGGCGGATCAAATCGGATGTAACATCCACACATATGTGGACGACATTGCCGTTATGTCCAAGAAGCAAGATGGCCTTATAGCGGATTTGCAAGGGACCTTCGACAATCTAAGGAAGTACAACATGATGCTCAACCCCACGAAGTGCATCTTCGGGGTACCAGCTGGGCAACTCCTGGGACTCATCGTCTCCCACCACGGAATTGAGGTCTACCCAGAGAAGATCAAGGCAATCCTCGACATCTCACGGCCTAATGACTTGAAGGACGTATAGCGACTCACAGGCTGCATGGCAGAAGTGAGTAGATTCATCAGTCGTCTTGGCGAGAAGGCTTTGCCACTCTACAAGCTGATGAAGAAATAAGATGAATTCATCTGGACCGACGAGGCAGACGCCGTGCTTAAGGATCTGAAGAGAGTGTTATCCACTGCACCGCGCTTAAGACCAAGAACCCATGTTATTATACATGGCGGCAACTAACAGGGTTGTCAGCATCGTCATCGTGGTAGAACGCAAGGAAGAAGCACGGGAGTACGGCGTACAGCGACCAGTCTATTATGTCAGCGAGGTCCTGACGGAATCCAAGCAGCGCTACCCTCACTACCAAAAGTTGGCATATGGAGTTTTCCTAGCTTCTCGTAAGTTAAGGCATTACTTCTATGACCATAAGATCACAGTGGTGAGCAAGGCTCCACTGAAGGACATCATCAACAACAGCGATGCAACTGGATGAGTTGCAAAGTGGGGCATTGAATTGGCCTCCTTCGACATCGACTACAAGCCTCGCACCGCCATCAAGTCTCAGGCCTTGGCGGAATTCATGGTGGATTGGAAGGAAGCGCAGGAGACTACGCCCATCCCAGAACCAGAGCATTGGGTGATGCACTTTGATGGTTCAAAACTGCTACATGGCTCGGGGGCTGGAGTGACACTCAAATCTCCCAAGGGAGATGCACTCATCTACATTCTCCAGATTCACTTCCCCACCACCAACAACATCGTGGAGTATGAAGCACTACTGCACGGGCTACGCGTCGCAAAGGAGATCGGCGTACAACACATTATGTGTTGTGGAGATTCTGACCTTGTCGCTCAGCAGGTGGCTGGCACATACAAAGCTCGGAACAAAGTTATGGCGGCTTACAGAGACGAAGTGGATGAGATGGCCAAAAGTTTCCTTGGCTACGACATAAAGCACATACAGCGAGAAGATAACATGGCGGCCGACACCTTGTCCAAGTTAGGATCTAGCCGCAAGGCAGTTCTGCTAGGCATATTCCTCGAGCATCTGCACGTACCATCAGTCAGGATGGTGGATCCAGAAAATCCGGAACTAGCAAGCTCCCCCGTTATGGCGGTTTTGCCCAGCAACCCGCCATGGGCAGAGCCCTACCTAGAGTATCTGACGAACAAGAAGCTACCCGAAGACGAAGTCCAAAAGAGACAAATCGAACGTAGAGCAAAAGCATACACCATCATAGATGGCCAGCTCTACAAGCGAAGCACCTCGGGAGTTTTTATGAAGTGCATATCCCAAGTGGACGGAATCGAAATACTAAGGGAAATCCACGAAGGCGAATGTGGGCATCATGCCGCCGCCAGATCCCTAGTAGCTAAAGCATTCCGCCATGGATTTTACTGGCCAACAGCAAAGGCAGATGCAGACCGTATTGTGGAGCTCTGCCAAGGTTGCCAGATGTACTCCAAACAAACCCACATGCCCACCACAGCACTGCATACGATCCCTATAACCTGGACTTTTGCGGTCTGGGGGCTGGACATGGTGGGTCCGCTAAAAACAGCACCTTCGGGATTTACGCACCTCCTGGTAGTGGTAGAAAAATTCACGAAGTGGGTGGAAGCTAAGCCCATCAGAAAACTTGATGGCAAAACCGCCCTAAAATTCGTCAAGGACATTGCGGTCAGATTCGGCATCCCACATAGCATCATCACCGTCAATGGCACTAACTTGTCTTAGGGAGAAGTTGAAGAGTACTGCCATCACAATGGAATCCACCTTGACCTAGCATCTGTGGCGCATCCACAGTACAATGGCCAAGTTGAGCGGACCAACGGACTAATCATGTCAGGGATCAAGCCACGCCTAGAAGAACCGCTACATAGAGCAGCTGGAGCCTGGGCAGAAGAGTTGCCATCTGTGTTGTGGAGTCTACGGACAACGCCAAACAGATCAACCGGCCTCACCCCTTTCTTCTTAGTCTACGGAGCAGAGGCAATCTTTCCAAGTGATGTCCAGTACGATTCCCCAAGAGTCGAGGCCTATGAGGAGAAAGATGCAGAAGCGTCCAGACAACTATCCGTGGACCTGCTGGAAGAAGAATGAGACCTAACAGCCTAGACATCCGCCATCTACCAGCAGAATCTCCGCCGCTATCACAGCCGCCGAGTTCACAAACGCTCATTCAAAGAGGGGGACCTGGTGCTACGCCTCAAACAGCAGAAGTCCCACAAGCTATCCCCACCTTGGGAAGGACCCTTCGTCATCAGCAAAGCTCTACTGAACGGTTCCTACTACCTCGTTGATGTTCGTGAGCTAGATAAGTGACCCCGTAAGAAGTGCAAACGAAGAGACCCTGACGATATCTACGACGAAACAAATCATCCATGGAACATCGCACAGCTACGTCCTTTCTACACTTAGCACTTAGCTAAGCTATGTAATAGGCACCTCTATATGATCAATGAAATAAAGCATCTGGTTCACTCCTGATTTTTTCTGAGTCTTTTACCTCCTTTATTGTTCATTTAGATCATGTGGAACCTTTGCGCAATTGTGCTTTGCACTTGCGTCTCTTTAAATCCGCCATAGCGGTCCGCGTAGCATATTTATGTATTGATCTCCATATGACGTTCTTTGAGTGGATTCCTGACTAGTGACTTTTTGATGGTCTAAGCCACTATTTTCTAAGGGTTTTCGATGGTTGCTATTAAGTATCATCGCCCTAGCAGATTGTTCGTGCGAAGATTTCACCATCTCACGAAAAGTCAAGCACAAAGAGCCGGATGGCGGATGGCATAATCCAACGCACAATTTTTTTTCAAAGTGTTGTTTTTTTAGCATGCCAAACTACTGCAAGTTGCATAAAATTAGGCCTGGCAGTTTTTTCGCACATAAACCACTTAATAAAAACTATGCCACAAGTTCAAAAGCATTCACTGATCCGCCACAAGCATATCAGACATAGTGTAGAGCATACACGCAGTTTAAATATTTAACTTACAGACCCACTCAGGTGCCGAATTGATGCAATTATTTCTTCCTGCCACATTGCAGGGTACAACTCAAGCAGATGGTGGAATTGCAGAGGACACTTCATCGCCGCCATCAGCACCAGCAGTGGCTGCAGAGACCGACGCCGAAGCTTGGCTCGGAGACCCTGGCAGATCGTATGCCTCGTAGTATACGTTCAGCTGAGTGCCCAGGGCACACAGCTGATCATATCCTAGCACACTCTGCCGGATGGCGGTCTCGTCCACCGGCGCTCCGTCCTCGCTGCTCTCTGGGATGCCAGAGGTGACTAAGTCCAGATCCAGCTCAGGGTAGTGGGCCTTCGCCAAAGTGAAAGCGGTTCTGGCACCACCCCGAGCGGACAACTGCTTTCAGTCCACCACTAGCCCAGGCATGAGCAGCAGCTTCTTGGTGAGCCCTATGGTGGAGAGGCTAGCTGAACCCGCTATCTGCAGACTCCCGCACGCCTGCCGACCAGCGTTGAGAAGGCCATCCAGCTCCTTCTTCGCCGCGTCGGTGGCCATGCGCAAGCCTGTGGCGGAATCCACCTCGCCTTGCTCTAGGGTTGCTACATAGCGGAAATAAACAACGTGTCATACTTGGCATAGAGCATTATTACAAACTACAGAGTATGGAAAGCCATTGATACCTAGCAGGGTCTTCTGGAAATAATCGAGGACCTCGTTAAAGCCATCTCGCCACTTTTCAAATTCAGCGGCGACCTTGCGGAGATCCTCTACCTCCTTCTGCTTCTGCAGGTTCTAGCGTTCCTGGTCCTTGAGCTGCTCCTCGAGGAGGGTATTCGAGGCTAAGGATTTTTGGAGCTGCTTCTGCAACCCCTCCATCGCTATAGCATGGCCTCTTTCCACCCCCTCGAGTGTGGACTTCAGCTTGGCAGCATCCGCATGGCGGAAATATAAGCAAAGTATTGATCGAATAGCATAAAGGTACTTAAACTTGTCCAAGACAAAAGAAAAATTACTGCTATTCTTGAGCTGTTGCTGCAAGTCCGCCACCAGAGTGCTCTTTTCCGCCAGCTCCTTCTCCTGCGAGCTGACGACCTAGACCAGGTCCTCCACAACTTTCTTGTAATTCTGGCAAAACGATATTATGTGTTAGTCACTCTTAGAGCTTTATGCCAGATAATTATCCGCCATAACACTCGGGGGCTACTCATGATGATTTTTTTAGTCACTCTTAGAGCTTTATGCCGGATAATTATCCGCCATGATGCTCGGGGGCTACTCATGATGATTTTTTAGTCTTCTAAAGAGCTTTATGCCGGATAGATATCCGCCATAACGCTCGGGGGCTACTCAGTGTAAAATTTAAAGTTCTCTAAAGAGCACCATATGATATAACGACGCTCGGGGGCTATACTATGCAAAGTTTAAAAGTAGTTCTCTTAGAGCACCATAGCGGATTTTCTATGAAAATCTGCCACGGCGCTCGGGGGCTACTTGGAGTACATACCTCTTTCACAATGCTGGTTCTCTGAACAAACGATGACGTGGTGGTTGACACATGGTTACTGGCCTCCTCTTGCAGGTGATCAAGATGGAAAACAACATCCGCTTTCTTTTCCCATTTTGAGGCCTCCCCAACTCCTGTGCCCATCTCGGCCGCCTTCTCGCTAAAGCTTACTTTCTTTGAGCCCTTAGCAGGATGGGTGGAGGGCCCATCATCCATCGCCGAAGCACCCGCCATCTTGCTAGCCCTTTGGGCAGAAGTGGAGGGTCCAGCTGGGCGGACAGAAGCATCAGGTGTAGGTGGGATAGCGGCAGGGGATGGTTTGGTCCTTGGAGGCTTTTGGCCAGCAACTTTCCTTCTCCTATGCGTCAAGTCATAGATCAGAACAAGTCAATTTAAAGATGGTATGAAATCAAAAAAGAATATCTTCCTTACTTCCGCTCTGGCAGTTTGATAGTAGCGGAATGCTTGGGCACGGTGTCCAAGTGGCCGCGCAGAGCAGGGGACGGATGGCGGGAGATAACCCTCTTGCCTAATCCTCGCACGCGCCCGCCTGCGCCGTGAACACCGTGGGGTACCATTGCCGTGGGCTCATCCGCCACATTCCCCTCTTCCGCCATCTTCTGTCTTCTTGGAGATGAGGACGTTTCATCCTCATCATCGGTGAGCTCCTTCAACCGGGGATAACGGACTAAACGGCTCAGCTCGGAGGGCGGAAGGGAAGAAAGCTGCAGGAAGATACAAGTTATGCAAGAAAAATATGATTATGGCGGAACATGAAGGCACTCACCTCTGGACAATTGCCGTTCTCATACATGGGGATCTTTAGCTTCAATGGCTCATCTCGTCCCACCTTGATGATGTTGCAGATTCGGTGCTCGATCTCCTCGGCAGATAGTTCCTCCTTGGAATAGCATTGAGGGTCGTCAGTCCCGCTATATTCGCACATCAGAGCTGGGCGATATTGAAGAGGCTGAATCCGCTGTGAGATCCAGCAGTGGATGGCGTCTGCACCTGTCAGTCCAAAAATCACAAGTTTGGAAATCCGTCATGAGCAGAGTTGGCATTCATCGTCCATGGTAAAATCGTCGATAATGCCCCAGCTATCTTGCTCCTTGGCGGGACCATCAATAAAAGACCGCAGGCTGTACTTCCTTTTAGGAGGGGCCTGGTCAGCCTGATAGAAGAAAGATCCCCACCATCCCTTTGCAGAATCATGCGGAATAATTTAGGGGTATGATTTCCCGCTCCGAGGAACAAACGAGACTGATCCGCAGTTGCGAGGGTCTCCATTCGCATCCCGTTTATGGCGGATGTTAAAATATAAGCGGAATAAGTCTCCGCGCGGATTGATACCCAGATATCCTTCGCATAGCGCGATGAATCCCGCTATGATTGTGAAGCTATTTGGTGTAATATGGTGTAGCTATAACCTGTAGTGCTGGAGTACGCCCTTCAAGAAGTACGATGGCGGAAGGCTGAAGCCTCAGTCGATGTGAGACTTAAGCATCATGATCTCTCCATCGGAAGGGGCTGGCATTGCTGCACCAGGATCTACCCGCCATCTAGAAATCTCCTTGGCCGCTATCCGTCCCTCCTGCTCCAAGGAAGATAGAGTTCCCTCATCTAGGTTGCAGGGATCCCAGCTACCTCCCGAGGTCTCGGGAATGGCGGATTCCGTGTCAGATGACACTGCTAAGCTTTCGGCAGCTTCAGACTTTGTGGCCTGGCGAGGCGATTCTGGTTCCATGGCGTCTAGAGGCGTGGCAGAAATGATCTCCAAGACCTCGAAAGAAGAAGAGGAAGACGAAGCCAGTTTGGGGTGGGAAAGTCACCGGCGGCGAAGAAATCCCACGGTGGCTCGTCAGAGATCACAGAGCTCTGGTGGAGGCGCTGAGGAGAGAGAAGGCGTGGGGGGCGAATGAGGTGTAAACCGGCCGAGGGTGAGAGGCCAGGGTATATATAGACCCCAAGCCTTGAGATTCATGCCCGCCATCATAACCACTCATCCTGATCACGGAAACCCTAATTCGGCGACACGTGTCCAAGGGTAAAAAAGTAACTTCGGTGAAACAGTGCGTACGTTGTAAATCTTGCCCTAGAAGGAACTACGTGCCAAAAATTATGGTGGATTTCTATGGTATGATTTAACGGATCCTGGAAATCTTGCTAAGATGAAACTACATCGCATAATCCGCTATCTACGGCGGATTGATGGATGGAGAAAAGAGGAACATCAAGAACCGCCATACAGATGCAGAATAGAAGACGAGCTATGGCGGATGGACTTCACCAAAAACAAGGCATGGCGGATGGAAATGGCGCTCTTGAAATTCCCTAGGGGCTACTGTTGGGGATATACCAAATAGGTATACCAGCGACGTAGTCCTAAACCAGCAAGCCAGGGTGGCCCATCAGGATGGTATGGCGGATTGCCTACCGGGCGGCCCAGTTGCTGGAGATACCATGGCAGTACTGGACGCAGGAGCTCATGGTGGATCCGTAGACAGGCCCATGGTGGGTTGCCTTGTAGTACATGCATAGGACTTAGTCTAGGACTCCAAGTTGTATCCGCTCCGGTACCATCGTGTAGCCCACGCCAGGCGCCTTTATAAGCCGGCGTGTAGAAGCCCTTGAGGCAGAACTTAGACATATGGCCAATTGCATAGCGAAACAGTCAACCTCATCATTGTAATCGAGCACTTGTTGCCATATAGAGATTTATAGCAGCACGTAGGGTCTCGCCACCGTTGCGGGATCTGAAGCTGGGTAAACTCGTGCTACCACCGTCCCAGATCACTCTGCCGTGTTCACCCCCTTCCACAAACCGCCATACACCTACCCCTATGGCAGATCTATTGACGAAAGCACAACAGGTTGCCTCCTGATGACGCCCCTTCACCTATAAGAAGCCTCTCGACGGAAAACTCTAAAGGAATCGGCGAAATTTCTAGAATAGTTCCGTAGCTCCGCCGCCACCACCGATGAATTTCGGGGGATAGAAGTCTCTGTTCCGGCACCCTGCTGGGATGGGGAAGTGCCCCCGGAGCCATCTCCATTGGTCTCCATCGCTGTCTCTGCCGTCTCCATCGACCTCACCGCCATCTCCATCAACCTTGCTGTCTCCTATGATGAGGAGGGAGTAGTTCTCCCCTGGGGCTGAGGGCTCTACCGGTAGCTATGTGGTTCACCTCTCTCTCCCATGATGTGATCTTTATGTGATCGTGAGCTTTGTATCTAGTTGAATTGGTACATGTTATTATTCAGATATTATGCTACTCCTATGCTTTATTATTGTACTCTCCGGAGATACCTTGTATCATGGTGTAAAGGTGACTAGTGTGTGCATCATGTGTATCTTTTTGGTTAATGTCTCTATGAAATGTTGGTGTTTGTTGGAACCATCTAGTGCGTTCATGGTGATAGTGTGGGACAATCTAGTTTGGGTACATACGGACTTTGAGGAGTGCTTCGTACCCCTACGCATGATTAGTGTTCGTTTTCCATTGGAGAACTATTTTGAGTTGCATATTGATGATAGTATCTATTGGTTCAATTATGTTATATTTGTTGGGAGTGTGTCCACTAGTGAAAGTATGATCTATAGGCCTTGTTTCCAAGCTTTGCACACCGTTTCCTTTCAGTTTTGTTACATGTTTGCTCGCAGCGATACTTATTTCAGATTACGTTTACTACTCATAATCATCACTACTACTTGTATTTCACTATCTCTTCGCCGAACTAGTGCACCTATACATCTGACAAGTGTATTGGGTGTGTTGGGGAGACAAGAGACTTTCTGTATCATAATTGCAGGGTTGCTTGAGAGGGATAGCTTTGACCTCCTCCTCCCTGAGTTCGATAAACCTTGGGTGATCCACTTAAGGGAAACTTGCTGCTGCTCTACAAACCACTGCACTTGGAGGCCCAACACTGTCTATAAGAATAGACGCGTGTGTAGACATCAGTGAGGGAGAGAAAGGGAGCCTGACGAGCGGGGCCCAGGTGTCAGCGGGGAAGGGATACCGATTCGGGAATTTTCCCGGGTGGGCTGTGGGCTGGATCCAGAGCTGGGCCGAAATGGTCCCCGGTGGCCTTTTTCTATTTTCTTGATTTCTTTTCCCTTTTCTTTTTCTGTTTTCTTGTTTATTTGATATCTTTTGCAAACATTCAATCAAATCAATGCAAACAAGTTTCTAAATCATTCTACTACTCAAGTGTTATTCTGAAATAGTAATAAAACAAGTTTTCAAATTAACTAGAAAGTTTTAGTACAATTTTATGAGCAAAGCAAGAAGGGCTTGTTTGCATGAAATAATAGGCATAGAGCTTGAAAACACTTCTTTGAAAATAGAAGATTAATATTTAATAAAATAATAATTATTGAGATTTCCTCTCAACCATAGTTTTGAAATACCATCTTTATAAATACTTTTGAAACTCATTCCTTTGCAAGCTAGCCTGCATAAGTCTGAATAGAAGAAGAAAATATTATTTGATATTTGGTTTTCTTAAAGAAGTTCTTCAAGAGAGATTTGGAAGTTTGGAATAGTTTTCAAAATAGAGCTTTCAATTAAGCTCAAAAGTTTTTAAATCCCTGTGAATTTTCAATCAATGCACTCAAAACAAGAGCAAAAAATGTCCCCCAAAATTTGATAAAATCTTGGGATGTTACACTCAAGGAAAAAATTTCGAAAATGTTTTCGAAAACCTTGGAGTAGTTTCTACTCCACTAAAATGTTTTCAAAAATGGTTTTGGAGAAAGGAAGTTGGACATGGAGGAAAATGGAGTGGTGGTTTTAAAATAAAAGACATTGGTGATTATGTATTCACCCGAGGCAATTAATCCGTGCAACCACATTACCCCGGTATGAGACGGGGCTTAGTCTGAAGTTTATCTGCCTTAGTGCGGGGAGCCTTGCACTATATAAGGGTTTGTAGGACCCCGGAATCCAGGTTGCCGCTAGTTTGTGGGCAATAGTGAATTGGGATCTTTCGAGATTTATCCGTCCGAAAGACACTTGGGTTCCTCCTGCTGTGGCACTGGAACTACGCTCGACGGAGGTAGACAGCCATGGTTTGCCGGGGAGGTATACTCCATAGGGTAGGCACCCATATTAAGATGGATAGATGGAAGGCTCTGTTCTATTATCCGAACCCCGCATACTTGTGTATGACGGTCCGTGGTGGTATCCCGGTGGATTTATCGAATCTTGTGGGTAAAGTGTACAACCTCTGCAGAGTGTAAATCTATTCGAATAGCTGAGTCCTCGGTCATGGATGGTTGAACTGGCTATTGCCTAACTCAATGTCAGGTTTTGGTTTTACAACAATGTTTTTGGAAAAATGGAGAAAGGTGCCTGACAGAGTACTCGGAGGGTACTGCCGTGGCATGGTTATGGTTCAGAGTACTTGCAGGATACTGCCGAAGGAATGGAGATGGTCATGTGTGATTGACCTGGTTTTATGAAGGAAGGTGGTCATGTTTGATTGACCACGGGCTCTCTCTCTTGAAAAACAAATGAGTTCCCCCTTTCCTAGGGATTTACTAAAAAGGTTTTCTGAATGTTTTCTTTAATAAGGATATAGAAATGTCATAAGACATGCTATATCGACATGAGAAATTGACTAGTTAGGATAAACTAGACTAGAGCCTTTCACCTTGTTATAGCCAAACTGCATGACAACACTTCCTCTTAGATGGTTTGCGAGTACAATTCCAAAATGTACTCACAGCTTTGTCCCTGGCTATTAACTTGGTCAGATTATGGTGAAGAATATGAGGATGATGGTGAGGAGTTCGACAACGCCGGTGCAAACTAGGAACATCTCCCAGTCAGTTGCCTATAGGGTAGTAGGAATGACGTGGGTCATCTACGCTATTTGGTATCCGCTGCTTAGTTGTAAACTTGCCCTGCGTGGCAATATCAAACTTGGTCATGTGACCAATTGTAAGTATATTATTTGGTACTGTAATGGATGATGTAATTCTGGTATCAACTCGGATATGTGGATTCACGACACATTGATCATGGGATCGTGAATTGTATGCATATCGGGTATTCCGGATGGGTAATCCGGGGTCCCCACAAGGCCACTACTATGATGGAGTGGCATTCGAAGTAGTGCGGCAGTTTCTTCCCTGTCATGTATATAGCGTATGCTAGCTTCTGGTAGTGGGGGTACCTTTGCTTGGTCTTTGTACTCCATGCTCTTTTCCTTCTTCTGCGCGTTCGACGACTAGAATAGAGCTGACCACCTGATTGGTTGCGGCTATGTATAGCAACATTGACTCTTTCTCGCGTGGCATGACCAACACTGGGGACGTCAAAAGGCGGTGCTTAAGGTCATCGAAAGCAGCTTGCGCTTCTGCTGTCCAGGTGAACTTGTTCGTTTTCCTAAGCAGGCGATAGAAGGGGAGAGCCTTTTCGCCTAGCTTGCTGATGAAGCGGCTGAGTGATGCGAGACGACCTGTCAACTGCTGTACATGTCAAAGTGTCTTTGGCGGTTGCATGTTGATGATTGCTTGGATCTTCTCCTGATTGCCCTTGATCCCTCTCTTAGAGATGAGGTATCCTAACAGCTGGCCTGTATGTACTCCAAAGGAGCACTTTTTTAGGTTGAGCTTGATGATGTAGCGATCAAGATTGGCGAAGGTTTCATGCAGATCGTCGAGCAAGCTGTCTGCCATCGTAGACTTGATGACGATATCGTCAATGTAGACTTCGACGTTGCGGCCGATCTACTCCTTCAGGCACGCCTGCATGCACCGTTGATAGGTGGCTCCTGCGTTCTTCAAGCCGAAAGGCATCGTCATGTAGCAGTTTACCCCGTGTGGGGTGATGAAGGCAGTTTTGTCCTCGTCTTCAACTTTCAGCCTTATCTGATTGTACCCAGAGTAGGCGTCGAGGAACAAAAGACGTTTGCAGCCAGCGGTGGAGTCGATGATCTGCTCGATTCGAGGGAGCGGTAAGTAGTTCTTCGGGCAGTGCTTGTTCAGCGCTATGAAGTCGATGCACATCCTGTAGATCTTGGTGTCCTTCTTCTCCACCATGACTGGTGGTAACAACCATGTGGCCTCTTTTATCTCCCTCATGAATTTTGCTTTGAGGAGCCGATTTATCTCTTCTCCCATCGACTGGGCTTTCTCCAGATTGTAGCAGCACATCGATTGCTTGATGGGTTTTGCATTGGGAAAAATCTTCAATTCGTGCTCGGCAAGTTCCCTGGAGATGCCTGGCATATCTGCTGGACACCAGGCAAACATCCTCCAGTGCTCACGGAGGAACTCGACGAGTGCGCTTTCCTATGCGGGGGAGAGAGAATTCGACACCCGCGCGGTCTTGGAAGGATCCGTCGGGTGGATCTGGTGCTCACGTGTGTCCTTGCTAGCGTCGAATGACAACTCCGAGGCATTCTGCTGCGCCGCTGGAGTTATGTCCATGTTGGTGCTCTCTCTGATGTGATGAAGCTCTTCATGAATCCTGAATGTCTGGGACAAAGTGTTGAAATCTTTGTCGCAATTTTTGGAACGAGCAAAGCTGCCACTTATCGTCAATGGTCCTCTGTTTATAGGCATCCGCAGTTTGAGGTAGGCATAATGAGGGACTACCATGAATCAGGCAAACGCTGGTCGCCCGAGGATGGTGTGGTACTGTGAGGGCCAGTCGACGACCTCGAATTCGATCTTCTCCTTTCTGAAATTTGCTGGGGTGCCGAAGATGACATCCAAGTGTATCACTCCCAAAGGGTATGTCGTTTTTGCTGGGACGATTCCATGGAAAGAAGTTTCTGTCAGCAGAAGCTCATTCATTGGTATCTTGATCTTCCGCAGCGTGTCAGCATAGATGAGGTTCAAGCTGCTTCCTCCATCCATGAACACCTTTTTGGAGGTAAAACCTCATATTTGAGCCTCGAGGACTAGAGCGTGATGTCCTGGACGCACGATCTTCAATGGGTGATCTGATCGATCGAACCCGATCGGGTGCTCTGACCAATTCAGGTACTCAAGAGATGCCGACAGGGCATGTTCGGTGTAAAAAACCTCCCTTCCTCACTTCCTATGAATGCGGTTTGTCGGGCGCCCTCTCTGGATCATAGGCATGAAACCACGTGGTGGCGGGAATGCTTCTTCCTCGATGACTTGTTGCCGAGGTTCGATGAGGTGCTGGATCATGGCGGCCTGATGGCCATGTTGCATCGCATTTGGTGGTGGGTTAGGTGGCGGCGGAGGTGCATTGTAAGCCACGGCGCCTCGACAGGTGATGCGGCACGGTATTGATGATGTAAAGCACCGTCCAGTTGGGAACCCCAAGAGGAAGGTATGATGAGCACAGCAGCAAGTTTTTCCCTTAGTAAGAAACCAAGGTATGTCGATCAGAAGAGGAAGAAGCCAAACGACTGAAGGTGATGCTTGCTAGCTTGCAACAGCTCCGAACAATTTATAAGGCGCCTCTTCCAGTGCTTTGCTTTGCTAGCTGCAATGCGGAACCTGCACACAACACAACCAAATACTTTGCTCCCAACTTATGATGAGGTTGTCAATCTCACCGGTTTGCTGTAAACAAAGGAATGAGCGTATCGAGTGGAAAGCAGTAATAGTATGCGAGTAAAGTAAACAAGTGATAGCAATATAACGGAAATAGGACCGGGGTCCACAGTTCACTAGTGGTGTCTCTCCATAAGATAAAATAACACATGCGGGGTAAATAAATTACAGTTGGGCAATTGATAGAATAAAGACAACGTGATATGTCAAGAGGATCACTATGAGATTTACTCTGGGCATTACAACAAGATACATAGACTGTTATCCAACTGCATCTATGACTAATAATCCACTCGTGGCGAATCAATCCAAGAACTCCACAAGTATTAAGTTGCGAACAACAGATAACTGCATTAAGCAAAGTGTGTAATGTAAACAAAGCATATGCCCTCGAGCATATGAATGTTGTTTTCCCCCTAGTAGCAATAACACATCTACAACCTTAGAGTTTCGTGTCACTCCCCCAGATTAAATAGAGGCATGAACCCACTATCGAGCATAAATACCCCCTCTTGGAGTCACTAGCAACTACTCGGCCAAGATAGCTACTAACAACGGAGGGCATGCAAGATCATAAACAACATAGAGATAACATAAGATAAAATTCAGTACATCAACTCAATCATAACACCAATATTCATCGGATCCCAACAAACACAACATGTAGAATTACATAACGGTGATCTCGATCATGTAAGGCAGCTCACGAGATCTAAACATGAAGCACATGGTGGAGAAGACAACCATCTAGCTACTGCTATGGACCCATAGTCCAAGGTAGACTACTCACTCATCGCGCCGGAGGCAAGCATGGCGATGAAGAAGACCTCCGGTGGCGATTCCCCTCTCTGGCAGGGTGCCGGGAAGAGCTTCTGGACCCTCCCGATCTCGGGTTGGCGACGGTGGCGGATCGCGATGTGTTTTTGGAAAACTGATTGGGTGTTTAGGTTTTTCCCGTCGGGGGGTCTTTATTGGCGAAGGGGCAGCATCAGAAGTGGACCTGGTGGGGCTCACCACAGGTGGGCGCGGGCCAGCCCCAGGCCGCGCCCCCTAGTGGTGTGGCCCAGCAGTGGCTCCTCTCCGTCTCCTCTTCGGTCTTCTGGAAGCTCTGTTAAATATCTGGACGTATGGCTTTTATTTCGTCCAATTCCGAGAATATTTCCAGTGTAACATTTCTGAAACACAAAAATAGCAGAAAACAGGGAACTGGCACTTTGGCATCTCGTTAATAGGTTAGTTCCGGAAAATGCATAAAAATGCCACGAAGTGTAACGAAACACTAAGCAAATGATGTAAAAACAAGCATGGAGCATAAAAAATTATGGATACGTTGGAGACGTATCAGCATCCCCAAGCTTAACTCCTGCTCGTCCTCGAGTAGGTAAGTGATAACAAAAGAAATAATTTTTGAGGTGACATGCACCTACACAATCTTGATCATATATGTAAGCGTTGTGCGCTGGGATCAAAAGAACTAAAAACATGGGCATGAAAGACATAATCTTGATAGAAGAAGCTTAGCAACCATGTTATAACATGAAAAAGAACACAAACAAAAGATCATGAAAATGAAGCAATGAAAGTCAAACGTGTGCTCAAATCATATGGAAAAACATACAAATAGTTTTCAGCTTGTCCTTCATAAGAGAGCAAAACATAAATGCATAGGACACCTTCAAGTTTATGAGGGCGACTAGATACAAGTAATTTAAGAACAAGTGAAACCAACATCATGAATCAATCAATTAAAACTTTGGGACAATGCACATTATACTCAGAATGACAACTATGCTCTCTTAGACGATGCATGAAGATAGAAGGTGGTGACAAAACATAAAAGTAAAAGAAAGGCCCTTCGCGGAGGGAAGCAGTGATTAAACATGTGCTAGAGCATTTCATTTGTAAAACAGAGATAAAACTTGGGTTTTGAGAGGTGGTTGCTTTGGTCAACGACTAGCAATGGGGTCTTACTATCTTCCATAATAAATAAGTGAGAGCGGTTCCGAGTTATTTGAAAATTTGGCACATTGGTGCTCTTTTATAAAGCTTTGGCACTCCTCCCCACCTTTTTTTCCTTTCTCAAACCATGGCTAACCGATTCCATCGGGTGCCCACCAACATTCACATACCATGGAGGAGTGCCTTTTTTTCTTTTTTAGAATTAGATTGCAATGGTCTGACCAGCTCTCATGCAAAATTAATGACGAGCAGATGAAGCTGCCTAGTCGAGGGGTACTTAATTTAATATGGAAGATAGCAATTCCGACCACTACGTCCCCATTAGCGAAAAACAGTGGCACAAAATGAGAAGTAGTTGAAAGTTTTTGAAAGGTAGCACATGAAAATTTACTTGGAATGGCTTACAAATACCATGCATAGGAATTTATAGTGGACACAATGGCAAACTTGGTTTTTAGGAGTTGGATGCATGAGTAGAGCTCATACTCAGTACAAAATGAGGGCTAGCAAAAGACTGGGAGCGACCAACTAAGAGAGCAATAATGGCCATAATCATGCAAAGCGATAAAGCGACATTAAAAGAAGAATAAGATGGCATCAAAAGTCAAAAACTAAATGATCATAGAGGAAATGGCGACTTTGTATGAGTCTAACATGTGTGAGCATGCGCCAAGTCAACCCAAATAAAGCATCAAGGAGAAAACCAAAATAATGCTTCCAAATAATAAAAACAACGCATGATTTTTTCAAAGGCTCATTAAGCAATCTCAGCCATTTGAGACAAGTCATGCTATAGCAAAACCACTAAGCATACTATCAAAAAGACATCAAGCATGACATGTGAAAGCCTAGGTCGCAGTCTACACAAGCCCCTTCTTGTACCACTTTTTTGCATAAAGCTTTTTCTCTTTTCCAACACCATTTGAACTTTTTATAAACAACTCTTTTGATGAAAACCAATATGGACCAGAGGCAAAAATACACCTTGATGTAAAGATATAACACGATCTGAACACAAATCAAGGCAAAAATCGAAAGCTAAACGCAGTTCTAGAAAAAGAGAATACTCGTTAAAATTATAAGGATGAAAAATGGAATGTTCTTGGCAAATGAAAAATAGGGCAGCTTCTCCAAAAGAAATTTGTTGGGGTCCAACCATTTATTGCAGCAAACAAAACTAAACAAAAATTAAAACTAAAACGACTGACGCTCCAAGAAAAACGCATAATGCATGAAGCAATAAAAATATAGTGCGTTGAAAGGTGACCTGATTTTTGCCGATGAAGAAGGGGTGCCTTGGGGGCATCCCCAAGCTTTGACGCTTGTACTTCTTGGATATTTCTTGGGGTGCTGGGCATCCCCAAGCTTGAGATTTTGACCATTCTTCAACTCATCTCATCATTCTCCGATCCCTACACTTTAAAACTTCCTTCATACAAAACTAAACACAAATCTATTAGCAACATTAGTGTAAGCATAACATTGAATCAACCCCTTTTTGCTTCAGGTTTCAACTAAAAACCACCACATATAAAGTATATACTACTTTAGCAACTTCCCCAAAAGTTCCGTGATCAAAAGAACTCAAAAAGAAAGCGATAAAGCGGCAAACACAAATATTGGCAGAAATCTGTCAAAATAGAACAGCTGACAAAGGTCGAATTTTTAGAGGGTTTTCTGTTGCTCAAATCAAAACGTGTTCAACTAATGCAAGTTTGGATATAAACTGGGGCATATGCACAAGCAATCGCAGGTCCAAAAGATATACAGAGAATTTTCACAAATTTTTACGGTGCAGCACCGAAAACTGTTTCAGGACAGCAACATCCCCAAATCTTACCTCACTCAAATTAGAGGCTTCTCTTGGCACAAAAACGAAATAAAAATGATAAGGAGAGGTCATTACAGTAGTAATAACTTCCAAGACTCAAATAAAAGAAAAAGAACTGAAAGTAAAAACATTGGGTTATCTCCCAAGAGTGCTTTTCTTTAACGCCTTGGAGCTAGGCGCAGAAAGTGCGAATCAAATATTTTCAAAAGAAGCATTAAGATCAACTGCAGAAGTCTTGTCAATAAGGCATTGTATTTCATCCACATAAGTTTTTGAAGACCCTTTGTGGTCACGCTTTGGTTCACTCAAATCACTAAAAAGGTTTTTGGGACAGATCCAATCAAAATTATTTTCAAAAGCTTCATACAATCCCAAAAGCTTGCTAGGTATAGGTATTTTGGTTCCTTCTTTGTTTGTAATAATAACCTTTATAGGTGAGCCGAGTTTATTAAAGTGCTTAAGAACTTTCCTAGCTTCAATGGCAACATCTCTAAATTCTATACGCAAAGTTTCCAAGATAAAAGCTTTCTTTTCAGGATCTTCAATTTCATGAAGCTTAAGGAACATGTGTTGCATAAAAGGATTAAGGCTAGCAAACCTAGCTTCCAACATGTGAATTAAATAAGAAGAAGCAACTTTAATACTAGGAGCAAACTCAGCCAAAGACTTTTCCTCAACATCTTTATGCATACTAATATGATTAAAGAACTCCTCAATGTTACGTTTTCCAATAATTGAACCACTATCTATTGAAAGGTCCTCCAAAACGTACTTAGGGAACAACATAATGAGCTAGAAGTAAAGAAATAACAACTACAAAGGATACTAATTTTTGTGTGTTTTTGATAAAATGATGCAAGCAAAAATAAACTAAAGCAAAACTTAAAACAAAGTAAAGGATGTGCGTGTGAAACTCCCCTTTCAGAAGTCTTCTTTTTCCTCCCCGGCAATGGCGCCAGAAAAGAGATGGTACCTAGTTGACGAGGGAGCTTCTTCTTCTTCTTCTTCAATCTCTGGCAATGGCACCAAAAAAGAGCTTGATGCGGCACGATGTTGATGATGTAAAGCACCATCCAGTTGGGAACCCCAAGAGGAAGGTATGATGAGCACAGCAGCAAGTTTTTCCCTCAGCAAGAAACCAAGGTATGTCGATCAGAAGAGGAAGAAGCCAAACGACTGAAGGTGATGCTTGCTAGCTTGCGATAGCTCTGAACAATTTATAAGGTGACTCTTCCAGTGCTTTGCTTTGCCAGCTGCAATGCGGAACCTGCACACAACACAATCAAATACTTTGCTCCCAACTTACGATGAGGTTGTCAATCTCACCGGTTTGCTATAAATAAAGGAATGAGCGTATCGAGTGGAAAGCACTAATAGTATGCAAGTAAAGTAAACAGTGCGAGTAAAGTAAACAGGTGACAGCAATATAACGGAAATAGGACTGGGGTCCACAGTTCACTAGTGGTGTCTCTCCATAAGATAAAATAACACATGCTGGGTAAACAAATTATAGTTGGGCAATTGATAGAATAAAGACAACGTGATATGTCAAGAGGATCACTATGAGATTTACTCTGGGTATTACAACAAGATACATAGACCGCCATCCAACTGCATCTATGACTAATAATCCACTTGTGGCGAATCAATCCGAGAACTCCACAAGTATTAAGTTGCGAACAACAGATAACTGCATTAAGCAAAGTGTGTAATGTAAACAGAGCATATGCCCTCAAGCATATGAATGTTGTTTTCCCCCTAGTAGCAACAGCACATCTACAACCTTAGAGGTTTCTGTCACTCCCCCAGATTAAATAGAGGCATGAACCCACTATCGAGCATAAATACCCCCTCTTGGAGTCACTAGCAACTACTCGGCCAAGATAGCTACTAACACCGGAGAGCATGCAAGATCATAAACAACATAGAGATAACATAAGATAAAATTCAGTTCATCAACTCAATCATAACACCAATATTCATTGGATCCCAACAAACACAACATGTAGAATTACATAACGGTGATCTCGATCATGTAAGGCAGCTTAGGAGATCTAAACATGAAGCACATGGTGGAGAAGACAACCATCTAGCTACTGCTATGGACCCATAGTTCAAGGTAGACTACTCACACATTGTGCCAGAGGCAAGCATGGCGATGAAGAAGACCTCCGGTGGCGATTCCCCTCTCCGGTAGGGTGTCGGGAAGAGCTTCTAGACCCTCCCGATCTTGGGTCGACGACGCCGGCGGATCGCGATGTGTTTCTGAAAAAGTGATTGGGTGTTTGGGTTTTTCCCGTCGGGGGGTCTTTATAGGCGAAGGGGCAGCATCAAAAGTGGACCTGGTGGGGCTCACCACAGGTGAGCGTGGGCCAGCCCTAGGCCACGCCCCCTGGTGGTGTGGCCCACCAGTGGCTCCTCTCCATCTCCTCTTCGATCTTTTGGAAGCTCCGTTAAATATCTGGACGTCTGGCTTTTGTTTCATCCAATTCCGAGAATATTTCCCGTGTAACATTTCTGAAACACAAAAACAGCAGAAAATAGGGAACTGGCACTGTGGCATCTCGTTAATAGGTTAGTTCTGGAAAATGCATAAAAATGCCATGAAGTGTAACGAAACACTAAGCAAATGGTGTAAAAACAAGCATGGAGCATCAAAAAATATGGATACGTTGGAGACGTTTCAACAAGCTATTCTGACCATATCTTTTCCTGAAGCGCTTGGCTGAGCCGGAGGAATTCCCGGCACTCGATGAGGATATGTGCCGGTTTTCGCCTTCCATCCTTGTAGAGGTAGGTGTGCCTGGGACACCCCCCGTTGTGAATTTCTTCCGTCGAGGGTGGTGGTTGGTCACAATGCCGACGCCACTCCGTTTTTGGCCTCAAATCACGACCGGTACCTCGGCTGCTGCTTCTGTAGTATGTGTTCCCTTGCCTACGTCTGTCATGGTTGTCATTGTGGTAGTTATTTATGTAGCCTGCTGCTACCATGTCTGCCATGTCCGAATCTCCATAGCGGCCTCGGCGCCCTTTCTATCGCGCTCGCCGTGACCCAGAGTGAAGCTGGTCTTTAGCATCAGCGTCGTGGTCCGGTGAATGGCGACGGCTTCTGGGATTTGCGATGGAGTCTTCTCCATTGGCCCATTCATTTGCGAGGCTCATGAGGTGGTCGATTGTCTTGGGTTTGCATCGTCCCAACTCTTCCCTGAAATCCCGTCGGACGGGGCCGTCTCAAAAAGCATCGATAGCTCTTTCGGGCGAGATGTTCTCCAATGTGTTGCGCAAGCTGAGCCACCGAGATATGTATGACCGCAGACTTTCCCCTGTCTACTGCATGCATAGACGAAGTTCTTCGAACGACACGGGTCATCGCGAGGTGCCCCGAAAATTTGCGATAAAGGCTTGCCGAAATTCCTCCCAGGAGCAGATGCTATCTGGAGAAAGGTTGTTGAGCCACGCCCTTGCGTTATCTTTTAGGTGCAACGATAGCAACTGAAGAGTGTTATCTCTAGATCCGCCGCCAATGGTGACGACAGTTATGAAGTCGTCAAGCCAAACTCGAGGGTCCTGCTGCCCGTTGAACTTGACTATACCATCGTCGAGCTTAATTCCCTTCAGCAGCGGTGTGGAGCGGATGAGGATGCTGAAGCATTCTATGCCACATAGTCCATGTTGACTGTTGCCAAATGTTTTCAGCTCGCATTCATCCTCGAAGCGACGTGCTTCATGTCGCGCGCGTGCCAGGTTGATTCTGTTCTGAGCTAAACCACGCCGAAGTTCACCATTGATAGGTTCTACGACTTGAGACCTGGGCGCTACTGCTGGTGCCGCTGCCTGGTACCTAAATTGCTCTGCGGGAGGGATGTTTCTTCGTGGTGTTGCATTGTGTCCTTGTTCGTTCGTGCCTTGGAGCACCCTGACGCCTTCGAGCGCCAAGTTTCTAAGGAGATGCATATGCTTGTTATCATTAGACGCATTGGTAGTGATGTAGGCTACAACGGCCATGATCGCGGCTTCCTTGGTCTTGGGTAGTAGCTCGACCTCATTGAATTCTGCTTCCAAGTTTCTTGTGATGTTGTGCGTGTCGCCCCCGGGTGGGAGATGAGATCGCATTCTGCGTGTGATACGTCCAAAACGTATCTACTTTCCCGAACACTTTTGCTATTGTTTCTCCTCTAATTTGTGTGTTTTGAATACAACTAACACAGACTAACGCTATTTTCAACAGAATTGCTCTGGTGTCTTGTTTTTGTGCAGAAATCTGACTTTCAGGAAAAATGCCAGAAAATATTGCAAAAACTCTATTTTGCCAGATGACCCACGGAGCCAGAAGGAGGGACGAAGGGAGGCAGTGGCCTAGGCTCACCACCAGGGGGCGCGGCCCAGGCCAGGCCGCGCCCACCTATGGTGAGGCCACCTCGATTGTCGCCTCAACCCCTCCTTCCACCTACATATACCCTCTGACCTGAAAGGAGCGGGGGTTCGGCGTGTTTCCCAGATAGACTTCCGCTACGCCGCCACCATCAGAAACCGCGATTCAGAACCAGAAACTCCGTTTTGGCACCCTGCCAGGATGGGGATTTGGAGGATATCTTCATCACCATCATCACCGACGTCTCTCCATCAACCATCCATAACTCCCCCATCCATGTGTGAGTAATTCCCGCTGTAGGCGAAGGGGATGGTAGGGATTGGATGAGATCATTCATGTAATTTGCTATGAGATTGTTAGGGCATAGTGCCTAGTATATTTTGTTAGTGCTTATGACATTGTTGTAACTTGTTGTGCTTAATACTTGTCACTTTGGGCCCGAGTTCCATGATCTCAGATCTGAACTTGTTATTGTTTTATGATGATACTTGTTATTTATGATCCTACATGCAATTTGTATACACATATTGTTATCCGGAACCCGAGGCCCCAAAGTGACAGAAATTGGGATAACCGGAGGGGATGGCTATGATGTGAGGATCACATGTGTTCAATGAGTGTTAATGCTTTGCTCCGGTACTTTATTAAAAGGAGTACCTTAATTACCAGTAGTTTCCCTTGAGGCCCTGCTGCAACAGGCTGGTAGGACAAAAGATGTTGTGCAAGTTTCTCATTGCGAGCACGTACGACTATATACGGAACACATGCCTATAATTGTTTAGTACTAGGATGCTTTATATTATTTATCTGCAATTGCCCATGTCTCACTGATTTCATGAATTATCTTATCCATGCAACGCCCGTACATCCATCCCTATGCCTACAGTATTTCATCCTACTGTTTACTATTGCAACTATTACTGCTTTTATTTTACTACTGTTGTTACTGTTTCACTACTATCACCACTATAAAACTGTCGCTACTGATAAACTGCTGCGAGCAAGTCTGTTTCCAGGTGCAGCTGAATTGACAACTCATCTGTTAAGGCTTATAAATATTCTTTGGCTCCCCTTGTGTCGAATCAATAAATTTTGGTTTTACTTCCCTCGAAGACTGTTGCAATCCCCTATACTTGTGGGTCATCAAGACTATTTTTTGGCACCGTTGCCGGGGAGCATAGCTTTATTTGTAAGTTCACTTGGGATTCATATTGTTTGCGGCAATCCTTTCATCATGGGTAAATCTCGTGATGGAAAAGTTCCTATATTGCCATCCACTACAAGAAGAGGTACAACTTTGAACACCTCTGTTGCTCTTGATTCACCATCTGTTATGAGTAAGTTGCTTACACCACCACATGCACACGCTACTGCTACTACTTCTGCTGAGTTTGAAAATGCCACTGATAATTTAGATGATGCTTCTACTGTGCTTGATGAGAGTGGTTCGCTAGGTTCCTTTTTAGATGCTACAATTGCTAGAGCTAAGATGGGAAACACCATTGTTACACCTGTTAGTTCACCTGAGTCTAGGGAATGCCCTAGTAATGATTTTGATGATGCTTATATTGAGCTTGATGAAGCTCGTGCTACTCGTGATGGTAATGCTGTTAAGGAACTTCTAGCAAGACGTGTTGTTAGATATAAATTATCTCCTAATCCTAAGTTTGCTGCTTCTCCCATGAATATTAGAGATAAGGATTACGATTTCTCTTTAGATTTATCTTACATATCTATTGTTGAGAAAGAGCCTTTTTGTGGTACTGAGAATGAAAGTGCTATGGAGCACATGAATGAGCTTTCTTCTTTGAGTAATTTGTTTTATGATGATATTAAGCTTCGCACTTACTTTGTTGCTAAGATTTTTCCTTTCTCGTTGAAAGATGCAGCTAAAACTTGGTTTAATAGCTTGTCTCCTGGATCTATTCATAGTCCTATTGCTTTGGTTAATGCTTTCTTTCAAAAATATTTTCCTGCTAGTGCTCAACATGCTGCTGTGCAGAAAATCTTTGACTTTAAACAGGGAAAAGGAGAGATATTGCCTAAATCTTTTACAAGGTTCTGCTCTTTAATTAGAGCTTTGCCTAAAGAGCCATTGCCTAAAAATGAACTCCTTGATATATTTTATAATGGACTAACTGATGAATCTAAGACATATCTAGATAGTTGTGCTGGTTGTGTTTTCAGGGAAAGAACTCCGGCCGAAGATGAAGAATTAATGGCTAAAATAAGCCGGAATCATGATGATTGGGCTCTAGTTGAGCCAGCACCAACACTAGCGCCAACTACAGAACTGACGCCGAAGAAGAGAGGAATGATTGAATTAAATGATGAAGTTATGAGGGAAGCCAAGAAATCTCTTAAGGAGAAAGGTATAAAAGCCGAAGACGTGAAGAATTTACCTCCTATAGAAGAATTATGTAAGTCAATCCCTCACTCATCCACTATTGAGGTACACTCTCTCCAACGCTTTGATGATAGAGATATTCCTTACTCTAAACCTCCTGGTCAATGCTTAGATGAGTTGGATAATTTTATTGTTAAGCAAGATAATTTTAATAGAAGGGTGTAGAATCATTTGCTGGAAAATTCTAGAGCTATTGACAAGTTGCAGGATATTGTGGAGAGAACCTCCAATGATGTGAAGATACTTGTCAAACATTTTCAAATGGTTCAGACTCAAATTGATCAGCTTACCAAGGTGCAAAAAGACTTGCTAGTTAATGCCGCAAGAGAAAAACAAGCGTGTGAAATACGCACAAGAGGGGGTGCTACCACTCAAGACCCCTTATATCCTGAAGGACATCCTAAGAGAATCGAGCAAGATTCTCAATGCACTTCAAGTGATGATATTCCTTCCAAGAAGAAGAAGAAGAAGCATAAAACAGTTGTAGAATCCTCTGAAGCAGGTAAAGATTCTAATAGTGTTTCTATTTCTAATACTGAAACTAAACCAAGAAATGCTTCCGATAAAGAAGAAGTTGAAGAGGAACCAGAAAAGATTGATAAGAATGCAAAGTACACCAAAGAAGACTTCATTGCCAACAAGCATGGTAATGAGAGAGAACCTTGGGTGCAAAAACCAATGCCTTTTCCTGGTAAGAAACACAAGTCCAAGGAAGAAGAACACTACAACAGGTTTTGTGAATGCATGAAACCTTTATTTTTGCAAATTTCTTTGACTGATGCTATTAGAATGCCTCCTTATGCAAAGTATATGAAAGATATTGTTACTAACAAAAGGAAGATTCCTAATGAGGAAATTTCCACTTAACTTGCTAATTATTCATTTGATGGTAAAGTTCCGGAGAAGCTTGGAGATCCAGGTATACCAACTATTCCTTGCTCCATTAAGAATAACTATGTTAGAACTACTTTATGTGATTTGGGAGCCGGAGTTAGTGTCATGCCTTTTTCTCTTTATAAGAGACTTGATCTAGAAAAATTAGTATCAACTGATATATCGTTGCAAATGGCTGATAAGTCTACTACTATTCCTATTGGTATATGTGAAAATGTTCCTGTTCAAGTTGCTAACAGTTGTTTGTGTTGGTGTTCTGGATACAGGGGTATCCCGGTCCACCTGCTCCTGGGCCCCGTCATCGGCCCATCTTCAGCCCAGGGGAGAATCAACGACCCAAGCTACGGAGAAGACCCTCACGAGGAGGCGCCTCGTGAGGAGAACGAAGGTGGAAAATGCAAGGACCAGAAGACCTCCTCACGAGCCCCCGCTGGTGAGGAGAGAGAGACCAAGTCCACACCAGCTCAGCACGTTGGCGTGCGGACCAAGAAGATGAAGGACAGAAGACCGCGTACCGCCCACGCTACCCCCAACAGGGAGGAGACCAACGTTCGCTGTGCCTGCCCAAAGCGGCACAGTGGTTGCTGGCCACCCCCCTAAAAATAGCGTGGACGGTGCAGGACGCCAGAGGAAGACGTCAGCTTCCTCCACCCACTCCTGTGGACCGGCGCCACTACCCTACGAAGGCCACGTCTACAGAAGAGTGTAGTCTACAACTGTCCACCCTCCTTGGTCGTGTGTGTGGCAACCCCTTCCCCAAGAAGATAAGGGGAAGGAGGACCTTGGCGCTATAAAAGGAGGGGAGGCCACCCCTTAGATGGGATCTGATCTTCTTGAAGTTGCTAGCTGGGCACGCAGGTTCTTCAACCTCTGGCCAGCTAGAACTTTGTAACCAAGACCTTGTACTCCTCGCGAGGTGTCGCGTTGCAATACAAGAAGGCAGGAAGTAGGGGTGTTACCTCACCACGAGGGCCCTGAACCTGGGTAAAGCTCGGCGTCTCTCTCTGCAGTACGTAGTGCGTTCGACAGCTCGAGGCTTCCGTCACCGTGCTTCATTGCGTTCCTAGATCTCACACGTTCAGCCCCCTGCGTTCGAATCTTTGGGTCCGTCGCGTGGTACCCTGTGTTCTTGCGACACGAAATCCATCGACATTTGGCGCGCCAGGTAGGGGGCTGTGGTGTGTCTTCTTCCAGATCTGCTTCGACATGAGTGATGATCGTCGTCGTTGTCTTCGCCTTCGCGCTGTCTACGCGAGCCGTCGCCGAGATCGTCTTTAGGTCCTTGATGGCCTGGAAGCCATTGGAGAGGGTGCGCCAGCGCCCGGCGACCTCGGCTTCGAGGGCTTCGCGGTGCTCGCTGGGCCACTTCGCCGCGCAACGTGGCCGTCTCGCTTCCGGTCGGAGATCGGTGCGCGTTACGACGGGACTTCCGATCCCGTGGACTTCTTGCAGCATTACGCGGCCACCATACGGTCGGCGGGAGGCGACGGGCGTGTCATGGCCGGTTGGTTCATGATGGCAACAAAGGGAGAGCCTCGTTGGTGGCTCTGCGGGCTACCGCCAAGATCCATCTCGTCCTGGAGGGACCTCTTCGAGCGCTTCCTCGACAGGTACGCATCTCTGGGACCTGAGCCAGAGGACGCGTAGGCTTGCGCCGTCCTCGATGGCCCCGTCCCTAGGTGCTTGAAGGTTGGGCAGGGGGGCTTAAGGGACGTCACCCCCTTGCCTTCGGCTGAGGAAACGGAGCTCTTCGTCTGCGCAAGGAACAAAGTGTAACGGCAGTCTCACTCGCCATTAATCTTTTCTAATCTATAGAAACTGCCTGGAATCGTGAGTCTTGGTTCCACCGGCCTCACAATTTCAGCTAACTGCGACTTAGCGCGAACGTGAGTTTTCGCTCGACTGCCTTTCGAGAAAGAGCCGGAGCACGGTGTCCGCGCTGGGGCCTTCGCCCGGAATACAGCAGGCCCGCAAAACCCAGAACGGATCGAGCTCTGACTAGGGAAGGGACCCGCTACAGTCATCTCATACGATCCATGGTGCTCTCTCCTCTCGAGCGATGCTTGAATGAAAGCGCATGAACGCGTGGGGATCGCACAATTCGTACCAATCTCGTCAAATACTCTGCTGTCCTTGTCTGCGGCCTTGTGTTTCTTCTCCTGGAATCGCCTTTGTTGTGTTTGGACGCCAAGGGGGCTGCAGGGAAATAGTCCGGTGTGCCATTACAGTCACCTCTGGAGCGCCAGCGCCCGCTAGCCTTGCACCACGAGCTGCATACTAAGTGTCAGGCTGCTGTCCCGCTCGGAGGCTGGCCCCTGAATGGCGTAGAGCATTCCCCAGACAAAGACGAGACAAGGAAAAATGTGCAAGGGTGCAAATGAGGACAATTTGGCGAACTACGCCTTAAGTACGATTACAACTTAAACTGGCCCAGCAGGGCAATGTCTGACAGCTGCCAAGTGTGCAGCTAACCTAGTTCTTCTGGAGGAGGTCTAGGAGGAGCTTACTGGGCGACCACCGCGTCGCCCTCGTCATCGCCGGTGCCTTGGCTGGAGCTTGAGGATGCCTCTCCGCTGGACCCCAACACCCCGTCGTCTTCCTCCCCAGCTTCCCCGCTGCCGGACTCCCCGGAGCCGGAGGTGTCGCCGCTGGATGAGCTCTCCTGGTCTGCGGCGGCGGGTGCTCCAGGGCGGGCGTAGATGGCCTGCAGCCGTCGCAGGGCAATATGCAACCGCCCTGCCCTGGCCACCGCCGCGCGGTCAGGGGTTCCTGGCGGAGGAGGCGATGGCCTCTGCAGTACCTCTTCCAGGTTGAGGTTGGGGCGGAGGCGTTGGAGGTTGGTGAAGATTCGCGTCCCCGCGAGCCCCAGCAGCTCTCGGCACTTGGCATCGATGAGCTCCAGGACCTTCGCCGATGCGCCGTCCAGCTGTTCAGCCAGCTGGCTGAAGAAGAGCATGATCGACCCGTCGTCCTCAGGGACGATGGGCAGGTTCAGCCCGTGGATGCCCAGGCGGTGCGCCGCCGCCATGACGCGGGCTGAGAACCCACGGAACATCTACACCCACTGCCTTCGCAGCACGCGTGCCTCCTCTTCGGAGTCCCTAGCCTCCTGGAGCTCCCTGGAGATCTCCACGACCTGCAGGACCGACGCCAAGTTCTTCTCCTCAAGCCTCTGCACGTCGCGCCGGAGCGAGGCGATGGTGGCGTCGGCTTCGGCAAGGGCGCGCTCGGCGCCCCGGCGCACCTCGTGCGCCCCCCTCAGTTCGGTCTCCAGGTCGCGGACCTGGCGCTCCAGGGTCTCGTGCCCCTGCTTGTACCTCACCAGGGTGGCGGCGGTCTTGGAGCGGAAGTCCGCGCGGCACGCCTCGGTGACCTTGACGCGCCTCCGCTCGAACTCCTGCTCCATGCTGACCCGTCGCTGGTTCAGCATGTGGTCCATCCTTCCCTGGAGGGAAGCCTCATGCTGGTTCAGCGCCTCTTGGTGCCGGGCCAGCTCGGCAGTGGACTGGCCGACCATTGCCTCCCGGCTCTCGAGGGCCTCTCGCTCCCTGTTGAGCCGGTCCTCGAGGGCATGGAGCTGCTCCTCTCGGAGGCGGAGTCCCCGCTCGCGCTCGCGAGCCTCTGCTTCTTGGACGGCGAGCCCAGCCTCTTGCAGGCTCAGGCTCTCCGCCCTGGAATCAGCACTCTCCTCGCGGGCGTGGAGGAGGGCCTCTCGGTCCTCGACTTCGTCCAGCCTCTGCTGGGCGTTGGCGAGGAGACCATCGGCATTTGTCCTGGCCTGGTCTAGGAGGTGCTGAGCTGCACGCTTGGCCTCCTCCCCAGCCAAGGCTGGGTTGGGAGGCCCGACGGTGGGGGGAATCTTCTGGTGCGCCTCGGAGATGATATCCATGGCCTCTTGATGCGCCCTAGCCAGGACTTCCCTTGCGGACTCCCTGGCGTTCGCCAGAGCTTCTTTGGCCTCCTCGACCGCGCTGGCGCGGATCTCCTCCGCCTCCTTCCTCGCCTGCTCGCGGCGCTCGGCGGCACGCTGGTCCAGGAGACGGCACCTCTCCGTGGCTTGGTGCAGGAGGGCCCAGCCCTCGTCGATACGCGCCTCCTCAGCGGTGCGCGCCGTGACGACCTCGTCCCGAAGGGCGCCGGTCATGGCCGCGAGCACCCCCGCCCATGGGTTAGCGGCGTGGGGCTCAGCTGCAATCCTCGCAGGCCTCCCCACGACCTCAGGTAGGGGAGGCGATGGAGCTCTGGAGGGCCCCGGCCCAGTGGAGGCCGTCCTCCTCTTGCTGCGCGGCTCGGGGGCTATCCTCGTGCCAGATGGCGCGGCCGTCGAGGGCGCCCCCGGGGCGGTGGTGATGTTGCCTACAGCGGGGGCGGCCGCAGCTGCCCCCGTGGTCTCTGGTGTGCCCCCTGCGCTAGGGGGCTCGGTCGTGCTGGGAGCCGAAGCGGCTCCCGGGGCGGACTGTGCGTCCGTAGATGCGCGGTCCTCTTCTTCTCTGGCGGTGCGCGGCGGCATCGTCGGTGTGGCCGTGGCGGCCGGGTCAGGGCCCGGCGTGGCCTGACTGGTCTTCCTCTTCTTCCTCCTCTTCTTCCTCCTCTTCTTCTCTTCCTTCTTCTCCTCGGCATCCCTGGAGAGGAAAAGGGGGAATGAGGTTAGGGGAAAGGTAAGACGAAAGGTAAAGGTCTTTGTGCAGGAACACTCACGAGGCGTCCCGCTCCACCCATCCTCTTTTGCTCGGAAGGGGGGAAGGTGGTGGCGAGGGCGCGGAAGATTCGCCCGCCGGCTTCTTCCTTTGGGAGGCCCCTGCCTCAGGTTGCCGGCTGGCACGTTCATCATTAAACTTGGAGCGGCGCTCCGCCTCCAGGCGGGCTCGGCGCCCCTCCTCCTCCAGGTCTCGCGAGGAGGACGCATCGGCGTCTCCCCCGGTGGGCTGGTCCGGCGAGGAGGAGTCGTCGTCGGAGGAATCTGAGAGCACCACAGTGCCCTCAGGACGCCTCCGGCGGACCAGTCGCTCACCGGACTCCGCGTCGTTGTCGTCGCCATCTCCAGAGGCCATGGGCCCTGTTCCCCTTGCTGCCGAGTCCTGCTCCGAGCTGGCCGCAGGTGTGCTCGGGAGGGGACCAGGCACGACGCCGTCGGCAAGGAACGGGCCCCAGGCGTTGAACTTCAAGATCCCCGCCGTGATGCGGCTGGTCTCCCGAGCTCCCAAATTTTAGATCGGCAAGGCATTGCGCGGGATGGCGGGGATGGCGATGGAAGATAAGAAGGCTCTTATTACCTCCTCCTGAGCGTCGGCGTTGAGCTCGCTGATGTGGAGCCTGAGGTCGTCCCCGGCCCTGTGCCTCCAGATCTCCCGGCGGTGGTCCTGCAGGGGGGCGATGTGTCGGGTGACGAACTCCACCCCGACCATGGTCCCTGTGACGCCGGCCTCCCAGAGATCTCGGATTCGCGGGCGGAGCGTCCTCAGTGCTTCTTCAGGAAGGGCCTCGCTGGCCCAGGTGGTGAGCTTGACGGGAGGGATCCCGGTGACGAGGAAGAGCTCCGATTCTTCGAGGGTGTCGACGAAGAACCAGCGGCTCCGAAAGTCTTCAACTTTCTTCATCCACTTCAAGTTGATGAAATCACCCTCCGTTCCGGCGGTGGTGATGAAGGAGACGCATCCGGAACTCTGGTTTAGCTCAGAGGACCGGAGGGAGAAGAGGTGGCGAAAGTATGCCACCGACGGCTTGATGCCGATCCAGGCCTCGCAGGCGTAAGCGAAGACCGCCAGCAAGGTGACGGACTTGGGATGCAGGTGGATGGCCTGGATCCCGTAAGTCTCCAGGATCGCCAGGAAGAAGGGGGAGAACGGCGGCAGCAGGCCAGCGAAGATGGAGAAGAGGAGGAAGGGCTGCGCCATCGAGGGCAGAGTGTCCCGCGGCGCGCGGCCGTGCCAGATGCGGGTGGCGCCCCACTCATTGTTCTTGCTCCCGACCATCTCTCGGACGGTCTGGAGCTCGCGGCTGCTCTTGATGCGGGAGTCGAGCAGGGGCGCCGCCGGCCGCGGCACAGCTACGGAAGACCTCACCGCTCCAACGGCCCTGCGCGGTGCCATGGCTCTGGGCGGGGGTGAGTTGCAGCGAGAAGATTGGAGGCTAGGAAGATTTGGATGCGCAAGATCTTCAGAAGGGAGGTGGCGGCGGCGGTGTGCTATGGGAAAGAGGAAGGAGCCTTCTCTGCCAAGCTTTTAAGGGGACGGCCAGGGCGCGGTTTCCGAAGCGTCGGCCTTGACGCGACGGTTCGAAAAACGCCTGTTACCCCACCCACTACGCACGATCTCCATGCCGCTTCGCTTCGCCAACTGCAAGGGTGCCACGTGCCCACGACCTCCGCTTCTTCACATGGTCCTCTGACCGCGCGGTTGACGCGTGCCGTTGGAGGGCCCAGCAGCTTCTGGGGCCCCCGGCCCTTCGCTCCCTCAAGAGGGCGCGTTCGCGGGCCGGGCTCCCGGGGGCTACTGTCGGTGTTCTGGATACCGGGGTATCCCGGTCCACCTGCTCCTGGGCCCCGTCATCGGCCCATCTTCAGCCCAGGGGAGAATCAACGACCCAAACTATGGAGAAGACCCTCACGAGGAGGCGCCTCGTGAGGAGAACGACGGTGGAAAATGCAAGGACCAGAAGACCTCCTCACGAGCCCCCGCTGGTGAGGAGAGAGAGACCAAGTCCACGCCAGCTCAGCACGTTGGCGTGCGGACCAAGAAGATGAAGGACAGAAGACCACGTACCGCCCACACTACCCCCGACAGGGAGGAGACCAACTTTCGTTGTGCCTGCCCAAAGCGACACAGTGGTTGTTGGCCACCCCCCTAAAAATAGCGTGGACGGTGCAGGGCGCCAGAGGAAGACGTCAGCTTCCTCCACCCACTCCTGTGGACCGGCGCCACTAACCTACGAAGACCACGTTTACAGAAGAGTGTAGTCTACAGCTTTTCACCCTCCTTGGCCGTGTGTGTGGCAACCCCTTCCCCAAGAAGATAAGGGGAAGGAGGACCTTGGCACTATAAAAGGAGGGGAGGCCACCCCTTAGATGGGATCTGATCTTCTTGAAGTTGCTAGCTGGGCATGCAGGTTCTTCAACCTCTGGCCAGCTAGAACTTTGTAACCAAGACCTTATACTCCTCGCGAGGTGTCGCGTTGCAATACAAGAAGGCAGGAAGTAGGGGTGTTACCTCACCACGAGGGCCCTGAACCTGGATAAAGCTCGGTGTCTCTCTCTGCAGTGCGTAGTGCGTTCGACAGCTCGAGGCTTCCGTCACCGTGCTTCGTTGCGTTCCTAGATCTCACACGTTCAGCCCCCTGCGTTCGAATCTTTGGGTCCGTCGCGTGGTACCCCGTGTTCTTGTGACACGAAATCCATCGACAGTTTGATATTAACTGACTTTGTTGTGTTGGAAGTGCCTGAAGATGATAATATGTCTATTATTCTTGGGAGACCTTTTCTAAACACTGCAGGTGCTGTTATTAATTGCAATCAAGGGAAAGTAACTTTTAATGTAAATGACAAAGAGTATACAGTTTATTTTCCCAAGAAGATTGATAGAAAGAATGCTCTAAATTCAATAAAGAATGTTGAGACCATCAGAGTTGGTCAGATTATTTGTTCAGAGCAAAAGCCCAAGGAAGAATATAAAATTGTTATGATTGGGACTATGCCTAACAAGGTCAAGGTAACATAAGCATAATAGTAAAATGCAAAGTTTTGCCTCATATAATATTAGTTTGGTAACAAGACTTGATCAACCTTGTTAACAAAGTGATTTTATATGAATGAAACTTTGTTTTCACCACATTTACTCAACCTCACTCATTTTTACTTTCATCATTTTTGTTCCCTTTGTTAGTTACATGATTAGAGTATCTTAGAGCTGCTGTATACTTGGTTTTTGATTTGCCTGCAATCATGCCATCTTCGTTTTTCCGACATTTTACTATGTTGACAATTTCTAAAAAATCCTCGAAAATAAAGTTTCTCAAATTTTTTTAGAAAAATCTTTTTAAATTTTTATGTCAAAATTGGGGCAGAGAGGCACCTGGGAGACCTCAGGGGGACCTACCACGCCACCTCACCACCAGGGGGCGCGGCCCAGCCCTAGCCGCGCCCACCTATGGTGAGGGGGGCCCCCTGGCCTCTCACTTATCTCTTCCTCCCCAGCTCTTTCTCTCTCTTGAAAAATAATGACACACCAGCTCAAACTCATGTTCTTGCTGCTCTCCACCTCGATTTTTTGATCTCCTTGCTCAGCCCATCATTGTTGCTGAGATTTGGAGCATTTATTCTCCGGTATGTGACTCCTTCGATTGTCCAAGTAGAATTTTGTTTAGTGGAGTATTTCTTGAGTATTTTAGCTCTATAGGTTACAGGTGAAATGAGTTTGCATGCTTGTTCTATTGCTTAGAAATGTTATTTTGATGCATGTTAGCCCTCTAGTAATGCCCTATAGTAGTTTCCTACATTTGCTTGTCTCAAAATCATTTTTTATGAGGTTTGTTAAAAATTTCAGAGAAGGGAGATGGACAACTACACCTATGGAGAAGTCTTTGAAAGAGAAGGACCAAGTTCATCAAGGCCTTCAAGATCTACTGCTCAATATAGGATATCCTACAATGAAGATCTTATGTCACCGAACATTGAGGGGGACGATGGAGATGCGCATCCATCCACCTTCCCTTGTGCTAACTTTTTGAGTGATGCATGGATTCTTGATGATTTCTTGCTCCTTATTAATAGGGTTGGATTGACTACATATATGACGGATGAGAGTAATCAATATGCTATTCTCACAAAGATTTTCGTTGAAATCTTTAAATTCACTAACTCTCATTTTAAGCCTTCCATTGCATTTAAGATTTATGATAAGTCTATCACCATGTCTTTGGAGAGGTTTTGTGATATTCTAGGTATACCCATGTTTGGGATAGCAAAGAAGATGCTACAGCAGCCCACTGATTTGTTAGAGCTCTACCGAGGAGTGACTAACGATGATGACCGCACAACACAGCGTGGCAAGATAAGGAACATTCAACTCCCAGCTATTAGATATTTTACTTACTATCTTGCCACTAGTATTCTTGGTAGAGGGAACACTAGCAATATCTCCAACTAACATTTAGCTTTTCTAGCTACTGCTCTTGATGTTAGCAAGAAGTATAACCTCGGTGCTCTTATTGCTCATCGCCTAGCCGCTAGGGGACCTATTTATGGAGGCATTGTTGTTGCGCGCATTGTTGCTGCTCTAGGTCTTTCTATTGCTCCTCATGATATATTTTTGACTCCACAGAGGCTCGATCTTGCTGCCATGAAGCTCCATCACTTTGTTACTGCTAACTCATGTGCAGGGAAATTAGTTTATAGAATGTTATTTACAGATGGAGAGGAAAGGGAAGTGCCCTTGCCACAGCCTAGTTTGTTCAGTATTCACAGTAGGCCATGGTCGTGCTCGAAGGAGGAGTTGGACGAGAAGCTTAGGTTGCTCGGCTTCAATGTACAACATGACATTGTGGACCAGGAGGAAGAGGAGGCGCCGGCCTATCACTACACCACATACCACACCGGGGCGTCCTCAAGCTCGTACCAGGACGAAGGTACTTCTTCGTAACACTTTGGAGGCACCACTTCATGGCCGAGTTGGGATTGATCTCCACTTAGGCAAAAAGCCTAAGCTTGGGGGGAGGTACGCCGACGATTCACTCATCTACATATTACATTTTGTCGGTCCCTTGTATATCCATGTTTTGCTTTCTTTATTGTTCTCGCTTTTATTTCCTTTTTCCAAAACACAAAAAGACCAAAAATATTTCCATTGTTTCTCTTTGTTTGCCTTTTTAAGTTTCTAGCTTTGGTTTGCTTTTCTTGCTATTTTCGGTTTGAAGTTTGAAAAATCCAAAAATATTTTGCTTTGTTTGCTATTTCCTTTTTGTTCTTGTCTCAAAAATCAATAACCCAAAAATATTTGTTGTTCTTCTTCGGATTTGTAAAGTCTGTTACAGAGTTCAGTCTCCCATGACTCCATTGGAGCTTGGTATTCACTTTATATTATTCAAGCCACAAAAGTGAAAAGCAATAATGACGATATATGACAATCCAAGATGTGTTAAGAGGCTGGTATGAACTCTATTTGTTTTCATTTTTGTACATATACTCATCTATGTGGACATGCTTCGTCGGTTCATGTAAGGTATATGTTATTTAATGGATGCTTTGTAGTTCTTGCTCTCATATGATTAGTTCAATTTACTAATAGTTTGTAGCATGTCATGTAGATGCTTGCTTGCATTGTTTTATTCATAATATGGTATGACATCGTGGTATCCACCTCTGAAAGTTTCATTTGAATCGACTTGGCACATGCTCAAGCATGCACATGACTGAACAAAAAGTCAATTAAGCCTCCATGATTTACTTTGCCTCAGAGTTCTTGTATCATTTTTATGCCTATATTAATTTTGTTTTGTCGCAAGCATGATTATGAGAGTTATTCCTCTCTCGATTGTCGCTTCCTAGCCTTTTGCTAGCCTTCACTTGTACTGAGAGGGAATACTTCTCATGCATCCAATTACCAAAAACCGAGTCTACCAAAGAGTCCACTATAAATTCCTATGCATGGTATTTCATAGCCATTCCAAGTAAATTTTCATGTGCTACCTTTCAAAACTTTCAAATACTTCTCACTTTGTGCCACTGTTTTTAGCTCATGAGGACGTAGTGGTCGGAATTGCTATCTTCCATATTAAATTAAGTACCCCTCAACTAGGCAGCTTCATCTGCTTGTCATTAATTTCACAAGGGACCTGGTCAGACCATTGTAATCTAATCTAAAAAAAGAAAAGAAAAAGAGCACTCCTCCATAATATGTGAAAGTTGGTGGGCACCCGATGGAATCGGTTAGCCATGGTTTGAGAAAGGAAAAAAGGTGGGGAGGAGTGCCAAAGCTTTATAAAAGAGCACCAATGTGCCAAATTTTCAAAGAACTCGGAACCGCTCTCACTTGTTTATTATGGAAGATAGAAAGTCCCCATTGCCAGTCATTGACATGAAACAACCACCTCTCAAAACAAATTTTTATCTCTGTTTTACAAATGAAAAGCTCTAGCATATGTTAAATCACTGCTTCCCTCTGCGAAGGGCCTTTCTTTTACTTTTATGTTGAGTCTTCATCTTCTAACTTTAAAGCACCTTCTTGAGAGCATAGCTGTTATTCTTAGTGTAATGTGCTTGTCCCGGAACACGGTTAATTGTGGTATAACATTGATGCTTGTATCTTTGATATTTTTACTTCTAGTCTTCCCTTGGACTTCAGAGGTGCCTCAGCATTTATGTTTTGCTCAACAAATAAAGGCAAGCGGGATACCACTCTTTCATATCATTTATGAGCATTACAATCTTGCAACTTCTTATGTTTCATGTTGCTTGTTATTAGTATATTGGTACTCTTTCATAGCTTGCTTGACTATGAAGTAGCATTAGTTGCATATTTCTTATTATGAATTGCCTGAGTACTTGCTCATATAGTTAGTATATATACATTTATGAAGCAAATGTGTTCGTGAAAGTTTCTTTTATCGCACTCAGTTGTTAACTGAATTGCTTGAGGACAAGCAATAAGCTAAGCTTGGGGGGAGTTGATACGTCCAAAACGTATCTACTTTCTCGAACACTTTTGCTATTGTTTCTCCTCTAATTAGTGTGTTTTGAACGCAACTAATGCGGACTAACGCTGTTTTCAGTAGAATTGCTCTGGTGTCTCGTTTTTGTGCAGAAATCCGACTTTCAGGAAAAATCCTGGAAAATATTGCAAAAATTCTATTTTGCCAGAAGACCCACGGAGCCAGAAGGAGAGACGAAGGGAGGCAGTGGCCTGGGCTCACCACCAGGGGGCGTGGCCTAGGCCTGGCCACGCCCACCTGTGGTGAGGCTGCCTCGGCCGTCGCCTCGACCCCTCCTTCTGCCTACATCTACCCTCTAACCTGAAAGGAGCGGGGGTTCGATGTTTTTCCCAGATAGACTTCCGCTACGCTGCCACCATCAGAAACCGCGATTCGGAACCAGAAACTCCGTTCTGGCACCCTGCCGGGATGGGGAATTGGAGGAGATCTTCATCACCATCATCACCGACGTTTCTCCATCAACCATCCATGACTTCCCCATCCATGTGTGAGTAATTCCCGCTGTAGGCGAAGGGGATAGTAGGGATTGGATGAGATCATTCATGTAATTTGCTATGAGATTGTTAGGGCATAGTGCCTAGTATCTTTTGTTAGTGCTTATGACATTGTTGCAACTTGTTGTGCTTAATGCTTGTCACTTTGGGCCCGAGTGCCATGATCTCAGATCTGAACTTGTTATTGTTTTATGATGATACTTGTTATTTATGATCCTACCTGCAAGTTGTATACACATATTGTTGTCCGGAACCCGAGGCCCTAAAGTGATAGAAATTGGGATAATCGGAGGGGATGGCTATGATGTGAGGATCACATGTGTTCACCGAGTGTTAATGCTTTGCTCCGGTACTTTATTAAAAGGAGTACCTTAATTACCAGTAGTTTTCCTTGAGGCCCTGCTGCAATAGGCTGTTAGGACAAAAGATGTCGTGCAAGTTTCTCATTGCGAGCACGTACGACTATATACGGAAAACATACCTATGATTATTTAGTACTGGGGTGCTTTATATTATTTATCTGCAATTGCCCATGTCTCACTAATTTCATGAATTATCTTATCCATGCAACGCCCGTACATCCATCCCTATGGCTACAGTATTTCATCCTACTGTTTACTATTGCTACTATTACCGCTTTTTGTAACACCCTATTTTTCGCAAACCATGTTTGAACCAAAATTTCAAGGCAGGAAATTAGGGAAAACTAAAAATTTGCACTACCATGTGTGCATGTGTGCTAGGGTTTGTATTTCCATGTGGTGTTGCATGATTTCATGTGCATGTGTGACGGTGCCATTCAATTTCTTTTTCTTTTCGAATTTCATTTGACCATGTTGCATGAATACATGAGTGAGTGCCATGATTTCATGCTATTGTTAGATCTAGTAGAATGTATGCTTGACACCAACAATCTTTTCTCTCTCTTATTTAAACTTTATTTTTGCACCCCATATTGGAAAATAGGAACTCACCCAAAACCCTATCTCAACTTGACCAAAAATATTGAAACTTGGTGGATGCATTGCTACCCCTTTAAAATCACTTCTGAACCATTCACCACCACCATTGGATCGAAACTTAGAACTTTTCAAAATTCAAATGAATTTTGGCCAAATTCATCAAATCCTTCTCCTTCTCTTTTCTTTTCTCTTCTTCCTTTCCAAAACCGACCAAGGAGCCAAGCCCTAGCCAGGCCACTCTCACCCCACCCTTCTCCCTCTTATTCCCTTTGTCCCATGCGGTTGGACACAAAAGGAGGGGGGAGCCCGAGGCAATTTTGCCAAGATCTCACTCTCCCCCTCTCTCTCACTCTAGCCACCTCCAACCCCCAACTAGCGTCGAGCTGCCACCCAGGAGATGCACCAGGACCCCACCTGCAAGCCCCTCACTTCCCCTACCTCACCATTCCCTCTGCCTCTCGCCAATGCCGACCAGAGCGCGCCCGTTGGAGACCGGGGCCTCGACCGCACACCAATGTCTGCAGACACGCCAGTGGACACCCAGACACACCGCCCCCATCGCCCAACCCGTAGCAGCCGACCGCACCGCCTGTAGGCCACCCCGTATCCCGCGCTCTGACCGCGCCGCGCACGCACTGTGGACGCCAAGAGCGTGCACTGCGTTCCCGCTTGTGCACGCACGCTTTTCTCCCCTGCAGCACACGAACCTGCACGGCATCGAAGCTACGTCGCCACGCCACCTTTGCCCTGCAAGCTCGAGCCCCCACTCACCTTGGCCGTGACACGATTTTAACGCATATTAACTGAACCCGATCGATTTGCGACCGGGACAGGAAGCCACTCGTGCTCTCCCCTGCAGCACTGGACCGAGACCACAACGTCGTCCCCAGCCCGCCGCCCAAAGCCCCCAATCGTTTCCGACGAGTGCACCCTAAACCGCGACCACCGCGAGCAGATAAAGCCCAGCACCCCCTCTCCTTGCCCGCTCTGCTCGCCATTTGCCCCCTCTCAGCATCCCCTCTCCTATACAAGCTCACACGCAGCCAGCCACCTTCTCCCTCGCCGTGCCCAGCCCTAGCGAGCTCGCCGGAGAAATACCAAAGCCGAGGAAGAAAGGGGAAGGTTGCCATCATGCGCGACGCCGCTGGCCTTTCTCCTCTCCCTCTCTGGCTTCCCAGATCTTCTGCGAGGCTAACGCTATACTTTTCCTAGCCTAGGTTCGATGATAGCCGATGCCATCTCCGACCTCACCGGAGCATCTGGAGGAGATGGAGGAGGACTAGGATCCGGCCGCGTCGACGTTCACCTCTCCGACGACATTGCCGAGCTTCTCCGACACACCGCAGCCGAGCACCACTGCCAGATCATCAACGAGCAGCCCTAGGTGAGCTCCGGTGAAACCCCAGCCAAACCCTAACCCCGCCGACGCCCTCATCTTCTGTCGCAGAGATGACGAGCGTGAGCCGTCGATCTCCACTTGATCGGACGGCCGAGATCGGCGCGTACCGCTTCGGCCTCCCGCACCGGCTGACCAGCATGGCCCACCGATAGGTTCGAAGCCGCCGCCGTCCCGCACCCTCTCGCTGGATCTAGGCCGGATCCGCGCTGCATCGGCCCAGTCTGGGCAGATCTGGCCCGCGTCTTCTTTTATTTAGAAAATGCACTGTGAATTTGTTTGTCCTGCAAACTTTGAAATTCCACAGAATTTGTTCTGTACATGAAAATGAGGTGATTCAAATTTCCATGGGTAGCTTAAGTGAATATATTTCAGATGGCATAGGTCTCATAATTTTAGAAGAAATGTAGATCAGAAGATAAATAGTGGTGTGATATTAGCCTCTTTTTCATACTTAATTGCGAAGCTTGAGTTTTGTGTGCTGTAATTGAGTGAATTCAATTTTCAGTGATAACTTATTATGATATCTTGCTTGACTCACTGGTTTTGCTATTTTAGGACTTATATTTTTACGGTAGTAATTAATATGGCATTGTGTGTATTTAATTTTAGGAAAATCATCAATTACAGTAGAAACAGAATTTTGAGTTGAATCCAACTTTGTTGGATTCTGTTCTGGAAGAGCTTTCCAGAGCACTTTACCTCATATTTTTTTGAAGTTCAGAGAATATCTGAGGATTATTTTGGTGCTCTAGCGTCATTTCCCTATTGTTTAATTCATAGGAAATTAGCCATAATTTTTTTCTTCAGTGAATCCAACTTTGTTAGGTTCTTAAGATTGTTGTGAACCTGCAAGTATGCTAGGTGTACAGTTTGATCCATTTGATTGCATTCATGCTTGATTTGGTTGCTAAGTTGTTGTGATCACTTCAAATAAGAAACCCTAGTTCTAATAGGGATAATTGCTAATTAAAAACCTATAAAATTTGCTTGCTTTCTAAAATTGTTTGCTTCTGATACTCTTTGATTGTGTGGTATGGAGTGCTGAAATGTTTGTGACTTGTGTATGCTTGTATATTTATTTGTGCGTTGTTCTTTTTCCCAGTGATAGAATCGAACGAGGAGTGTACCGAGGAAGGTGAAGTGTACGAGTACCAGGACGAGGAGGACCAGGGACAAGACAACCAAGGCAAGCCATCTAACTTGATGCATATCTGAATCCTATTTACACATTTTGCATGTCTCATACTATTTTTATTAAAGTGCATGATTTTATATTGCTATAGTCCTTGTAGCAATTAGTTGTTGGCACAAGCTCCACGAGCCAAATTGTTATCATCCATCGAGATGACCCCTTTGATCACCTATTCTTTACCCTTGCAATAGTGGCTTGTTGATTAGCAGCAAAGCCTTTGGGAAACCTCTGGTGGAGCCAAAACTCTAGGATTGGGAACACTCAAAGAAAGTTTCAAAAATGATTTCGAAAACCTTGGGGTAGTGCCTACCCCACTGAAATATTTTCAAAAATGGTTTTGAGCAAATGAAGGATAAAGGAGTTGGTGGTTTTCAAATGACATAGGTGATCACTAAGTGTTCGCTCAGAACAATTAACCCGTGCAACCACATTACCCTGGTATGGGATGGGGCTTAGTCTGAAGTTTGTTTGCTTTAGTGCGGGAGTCTTGTACTATATAAGGGTTCGTGGTACCATGATAATATGGTGCGCGTTACCCCGGAATCCGGGTTGTCCCCATGAATGGGGCAATACATATCACGGCATATCCCGAGCCGCCGGAAGACACTTGGGTTCTCCCGCCGTGGCGCCGGAGTTACACTCTAGAGGAGGTACTGCCGGGGCATGCCGGGGAGGTAGACTCCACAGGGTAGACACCCGTACTAAGGTAGATAGATGGAAGGCTTCGATTGATTATCCGAACCCCGCATACTGGCGTATGACGAACCGTGGTGGTATCCCGATGGATTTATCGAATGGTGTGGATAAAGTGTACAACCTCTGCAGAGTGTAAATCTATTCGAATAGCCGAGTGCTCAGTCATGGACGGTTGGGACGATCGTTACTTAGCCCAATGTCGGTTTTGTTTTAAAAATGGTGTTTTCGGAAAAATGGAGAAAAGTGTCAAATGGAGTACTCGGAGGGTGCTGTCGTGGCACGGATGTGGTTCGGAGTACTTGTAGGGTATTGCCAAAGAAATGGAGGTGGTCATGTGTGATTGACCATGTTTATGGTGGTCATGTTTGATTGGCCACTGGCTCTTCTCTTGAAAATGAGCTTCCCCCTTTCCTAGAGATTTTACTAAAATGTTTTACAAAAAAATTCTTCTTTAATAAGGATATAGAAATGTCGTAAGACATGCTATATCGACACGAGAAATTAAATAGTTATGAAAAACTAGACTGGAAGCCTTACACCTTGCTACAGCCAAACTGCATGCCAACACTTCCTCCTAGATGGTTTGCGAGTACAATTCCAAATGTACTCACGGCTTTGTCCCTGGCTATTAACTTGGTCAGATTATGGAGAATATTACGATGATGATGGTGAGGAGTTCGACGATGCCAGTGCGAACTAGGATCCGTCTCCCGGTCAGTCGCCTATAGGGTAAAGTTACGACACGGGCTACCGACGCTACTTTGTTTCCGCTGCAGTGTTTAGTGAACTTGCGCTGCGAGGCATTTGAATTCAGCCAAGTGGCCATGTAAGACTATTTGACTATTTATGTAATGGATGATGTACTCTGTAATGCCAACTCGGTTATGTGGATTCATGATGGTCTTCCTGGGATCATGAATTGTATGCATAACGGGAATTCCAGATGGTAAACCGGGGTCCCCACACTTTTATTTTACTACTGCTGTTACTGTTTCACTACTATCACCACAATAAAACTGTCACTACTGATAAACCGTTGCGAGGAAGTCTATTTCCAGGTGCAGCTGAATTGACAACTCATCTGTTAAGGCTTATAAATATTCTTTGGCTCCCCTTTTGTCGAATCAATAAATTTGGGTTTTACTTCCATCGAAGACTGTTGCGATCCCCTATACTTGTGGGTCATCAGCGTGGGACGCTCGATGAGTAGTGTGATGATAATTTGGCACGTCGTCTGCTAGACGTGTTGGCTTCCTCTCTGCTTCATTCCAGGATTCGTATTTCGATGCTGATCTTGCCTTTCTGCTCCTGGATGATGAATCAAAGCGTGGCTACCTCTTCTACGGTGGGATTTGGGCCCATAGGTACCTCACCTGAATAGACTTTCCTCGTGTGTCGGATCTGGGTTTGTGTGATGAACCGACCGCCAGTGGTTGGCCGACCTTGATTGCTATTGGCTCCATGATCATTCCCATCTCCGTGCGATGCCATCATGCAGTGTCTGCCGGATGACGAAATTGAATCATCACTGATCTCACCTTGCGCCAAAGGGTATATGTCATCGTCGCCAATGTACGACCCTGCCTCAATCATTGTATCGTAATCATAATCGACCACATATCCGCTGCCAGATATGGTGGATTCGCTCGAGTGTGAGCTGACTGAATTGCCGATCTTCCCCTTGGCCTTAGGATAGACATCATCATTTGAGCATGTATAGTCCGAGTATAACCCCTCGATGTAATCAGGGTCGTAAGGCGTTGGTCGGAGCGTGAGGGCGTTGAGAGCCTATTCACACTCAGAAATCATCAGGGAGATTGCAGCAGTGCCCCCATGAGGATCTTCACAGCCGGCGATCTCATGCGGTGAGAAATCACCGATGCCCACAAAGTGATAGGCGTCGCACTCGATGCAATATGTGGTGGTTGGTGATGGAGGCAGATCTTGAAAGTCATTCGACCCGACTGATGGGTCAATGTTTCTAGCATGGGATCTACCTCCGCTGATGTCGGCGGCGTTGTTGTCGAGGGAGTACTCGATGGCTGGTTCAATGATGAAACCTCTGATTCTTGTCGAGGTCGACCCCGTCAAGCATTAGATGGGGTCGACGACGGTCTTCACTAGGGTCTCGACGGCGACCATTGGAGCAGATTCGACGATGGTTGGCAAATAAAGTGTACCAATGGTCAGCGAGGCGATGTCGACGACAGCCGGCGAAGTGATGCCGATGATGGTTGGTGATGCAGCGTCGACGTTGATGGTTGGTGATGCAGCGTGCAGAATTGACGGCGGTTGCTGGTGATTAGCCGTCTACCTTTGTCGGTGCAGATGAGTTGGTGGAGGCCGTCGATGCAGGCAGATCGATGGTGGTTGGTGAAGGAGCCGGTGAATCTGTGGTTCCAGATCCCGTCGTCCCCACGGATGGCGCTAATCGATGAGGTTCAACCCCGACAATGCCCATGCTTGAGGGCTTTCGAATCATGGAGCGTGTGTGGGATCCGGCAAACTCGACGGCGATCAGACGACACAGGGAAAAACACAGGTTTACCGAGGTTCGGCCCCCTTGTTGGGTAATGACCTACATCCTGCTTGTCTGACTTTATTGTTGGGTGTTTACATTGGTGTGGTTATAGTGGTGGCGTAGATTGGATCTAGCCAATGGTGAGGAGCTCTCGAGGGTTCGAGCGCTTGAGTGGAAGGTGGAAAAAAGCGTCCAGCGCTACTGGATCTCCCTCCCAACCTTTTATAGGCAAAAGTTGGGTCTCGGGATTGTTCTCCAAGCTAATTACATATAGAGTCGGTTTGAATAAACCCTAGACAAGTCCTAATTCGACTAGGTCTCTTCGAGTCTTGCATTGCATGCCAAGTCTTGCTCCTGGGCTGCGCCAGGCAATCATGCTTGTGCGCCTAGCTATCCCTTCAGTAGATGCCTACCTGGGCCGAAAACCAGGTAGGCTAATATCGAGGACCCATGGGTCATTCCTTCGTCAAGTGCCTACTAAGCAAATTGCTTTTCAAACTTCTAAATGAGGATGGTGTTTGGCAAGAACTGTTAAGAAATAAATATCTCCACTCTAAATCTCTTGCTGAGGTAACAATAAAACCCATGGATTCTCCTTTCTGGAAGAGACTAATGAAAGTAAAAGAGGACTTCTTTAATAGGGGTTCCTTCACAGTGGGTAATGGCGAGGAAACTAGATTTTGGGAGGATACTTGGTTAGGGAACATGTCATTAGCCAAGCATTATCCCTCTCTTTATAACATTGTGCAATGTAAACAAGTTACTGTAGCCAATGTGCTGAATGAAATTCCCCTAAATATTAGATTTTGTCGTACTTTAACGGAGAGCCGTTGGAGGCTATGGTTACAACTTGTGCAGTGGCTAATGTATGTCCAACTTAAAAATGAAAATGATGTTTTTGTTTGGGGATTGACAACGTCTAGGGCGTTCACGATTAAATCCATGTACTTAGACATATTAGATGATGATACAAAATACTTAAAGAAGTACATTTGGAAAATGAAAGTACCACTAAAGAGAAAGGTTTTATGTGGTTCCTACACTAAAAGGTTTTATTAACTAAGGACAACATGATTAAAAGGAATTGGACCGGTAACGAAAAATCTTGTTTTTGTGATAACAAGGAATCCATACAATATCTTTTTTGATTGCCCATTACCTAAAGTCATCTAGCGCATTGTTCACATGTCTTTTGGTTTAGCCCCACCTAAGAATGTCACTAATCTCTTTGGAAATGACTCAAGATATTCCGAAGAAAGATCTTATTCAAATTAGAGTGGGTGTATGCACTATGGTCTGGGAAATATTGTCACATCCCAAAATTTTGGAATGTGAAATAAATTAAATAGGAACCATGTTTGCTTTTCTTGATTTAAAATTTCACAGGGAATTAAAACTTTTTTAGTTTATATAAAAGATTTATTAGAAAAACCATTTCAAACCTTCTATTATTCCTTGAACAACTCATTGAGAAAATAGAATTTTCAAAATACTATTTGATAATCATTCAAATCCTATGCAAGCTTATTTGCAAAGGATTGATATCAAATAAAGTTGGCATTTCCAAAAGTATGTTTCAAAATAAAGTTCAAATATTATTTTTATTAGAGTCTATTCTCTTATTTTAAAAGAATTATTTTGAAAACCCTATTTTTGTTTTGCAAATATGCAAATTAAGCCCTTTAGTCAATTTATAAAGATTTCTTAAAAATCTAGTTTAAATTATGAAAACATGTTTCTTACTGTCCTAAATTGTTGCTTTGAATTTTAGCAAATTTTGGAAACTGGTTTGAATCAATTGGAAGCACAAATGAAAAAGTTATGAAATAATCAAGAAAAGAGAAAAGGAAAAGAGAATCAAAAAAATAATATGAAAAGGGCCTCAGGGCAACCTTCTGGCCCATCTCCAGATCGGGCCCATGGCCCAGGAAGTCCCACCCGAACCAGTATCACCTCTCCTCTCTCCCTCTCGCCGACAGGTGGGGCCCACTCGTCATCTTCCACCCCATGCCAGTCACGCCCGCGATGACTGCGCCCGCGCAGTGACTTCCTTCCCCTTCCATTCCCTGCTGATTCTGGCCATAAAAACTTTCCCCGACTATAGCTATTTAACCTCCTTACTTCCCCCTCTCATTCCCCTCCTTTTTCTCGCAAAACCACCGACAGGCTGTCCCGAGATTTCTCGCCAGAGTTAGCTACTGCCGCTGGCAAAACCTCGACGCCACGGTGAGTTCCGAAGACACCTCGCCCTCTCTCTGTATCCTCTCTTCATATCTTGCTCGGGCGCCTCCTCAGACACCCTCAGTTGGTCCGTTCATCGCAGCAAACGATGCCAGCGCCTACTCCAAAAGATCACCGTCGCCAGAGCCGCTCTAGCATCACCTCTCCCTCTCTACTGGAAGTGTTTGACCTCGCCGTTCATGCAGTCGAGCCTGCCGTGACTTTCTGCTCCCCGTCCGCATCTTCAACATCATCGGGAAGCCCTAGAACATCGTCGGCGACCTTCTCCAGTGCGCAAACCCGCCGGCGACTGCTAGAACCCTAGCTTCCGGTGAGCCACTCTCCCAGATCTATCCGGTGTCATTAGATCTTGATCCAGTGGTAGGGGTGAAAACGGAGCGGATAGTGTGCGGATACGGAATAGTAGTGAAACTGTGTTCGTTACCATATGGACCGAATATGGAGTCGGAGTCGGAGCGGATAGTGTGCGGATACAAATACGGAATCGGAGTCTATCGGAAACGAATATGGACCAAATATGGAGCAAATACGGTTCAGTTGTGGATAAACATTTTTTTGGATCTCTCTTTGATAATAAAGTAAAATTAGCGTGTAAATGTTTCTACATACATAAACATATATTCATATAAAACTAGTTTGTGCCTTGCATGGTGGTGTTTGTGTACCATAAGAAAAAAAAAATATAACTCTCTTTTATCTTCTCTCTCCAGTCACGTACTCAACAACTCATTGCCGGATATTTTGTCAAATATTGTCCGGATATAACCGAGAAATATGGTATATCTTCGGATACGGTCGGAAATTAGTGAAACCATATCCTTTTCTGTATCTGTTAATCACTAGCTGTAGCCATGACCATATCCGGCAACTATCCGACCAAATCCGTTTTTGAGTTTCGTAAGCGTCCGGTCGGTCGGTCGGTCAGAAATAATCCGTTCCGTTTTAACCCCTATCAAGTGGTTTAGATCAAATCACTTAACTGAACAGGTATGGGACAATCTGGATCATCCGATCCACTTTAAATCCTATGGCTCACATCCCTGATCCACCCGAAGGGGTACCGACCAATTAGAACAGGCCACGTGTCGAGCCCTAGTCAGACCAAATTCTATTTTGTTTCAAATCGATTTTCAATTATCTGAAACTTGCAAAAATCATATCTTCTGATCTGCAGATCCAGAGTTAGCAAATAATATGTCCTTGAACTCCTAAAATTGTGTAGAACACAATTCTAAAATAAAATTTGTCATTTGAACTAGTTGAAAACTTTCAAATTTAAATATGTGAGTTTGAGTGTTTTTGATATAGTTCAAATTCTATAAATCCTTTTCAGTTGATTCTTTTTTAAAATGGATCATATTGTTGTCCTCTATCCAGTAGAACCACTGCACAAGTTATTTGGACCAATTTTCTCAAGTATTCAAATTCAACTGAGGATTTGAGTATTTTCCCTCTAGATTTAATTCTACAAATATCTTAGGCATAATTCCTTTTTGCAAAATTGCTTACCTTGATAATTGAAAACCCACCAGAGTACTTCACACACTTTTCACACTTATTCAAAGTTCAACTCCTTTAGTCCATCCTTTTGCAAGCAATAGTTGTGTTTCTGAGCACCTTGTAAAATATCAAGTTCTAATTCTTATTGTGCACCTTATGCTTTTTGGCTCTTGTCCCACTCTACAGATGGTGTGAATTATCCTAAGTCCCAATGACCATTCAACTCTACCCATGAGTTAGTGAAAAATCTACTCTCTATCTTTGCCAAGTGCAAAACTATAAACTCCATCTTACCCAAAATTCTTCTAAGTATTTTGACTACCCCATCCAACAATATGACATAGAAGTTTTCCCATATCAAGACCATGGAGAAGAAGTTGAAGAGAAGACAAGGAGATGAAGGAAAAAGAAGAAGTTGAAGATAAGACAAGGAGATGAAGGAAAACAAGAAGATCAAGAGAAAAGAGCCCAAGTAAAGAAGATGAAAGTGATAGACCTCATGACTTAGAATTTATCCATCCAACTTCTCAAACCAAACCTAAGAATCTCCTTGAAGCTATTTTTACTAAGTGTTTGACACCTCCTAACAATTTAGAAAACCACATCAATCTTTAAAACTCTTGACTTAGCCATTCTCTCCATCCATATCAAGTCAACTTCTTGCCACAATCTTTTGTCCAATTATCACTAAGACAAATCAAGATTAAGCTAAAACAAATAAACACTTGTGTATGTCTTGTTTGATTATGTTGCTTTGAATGGTGTGTTTATGTCATGTTATTTTTCCATCTTATAGTTGTATAGAGAGCTACATGTGTTGATTAAGAGAAGTACAATCTTCAGAATTACTAAGGCAAGTGTCATCATCTTTTGTCCTACTAAAGTTTTGTCACTTGTAGTTTTCTTGTAGAAGATGCATGAGTAGGTTGTTTAAGAGTTTTGTCTTAAGCTTTGCTAGGTTTTGCTTAAGTCTCCTTGGTTAGCCTTTGCATCTCCTTAGTAGAATTGCTGTTATAGGTTGCTTTGTCTTACACTTATGTTTTTGGGAAGGGAACTTCACATGTTTTGGCTAAGTGTTGAAAAACCTTGTTTTGCAAAACTAAGAAAACAATTAAGTTAATGAAACACCTCGGTGGAAGTGGTAAGATGGATTATGTTCAGTGGTTTCCTTGGGTCATGTCAACGAACCTCTAAACCTCCAGGTGTATCGCACTTGTGGACGACCACCCAGGAACAAAGAGATTGGAGACGTTCAAGTCGTGAAGCTTCCAGTGCAACCACGAGTCATATGGGCTCTGTCTTGACTAACTAAGTTGTGAGAACTCAGCCAGACGGACAGAGGGTGGTAGTTGTTGATAGGATGGAACGCGTCCGGGTTGGTTTGAGGGATTGCTTCTGAAAGGTGCCATCTTAGTCTTCACTTGTCCATTTGAGCAAAATGAGCATCATGGCAAAAGGGGTTGACTGAGTCTTGTGGGAAAAGCGCACAACCTCTACAGAGTGTTAAAACTAAGTACTTAGCCGTGTCCCCGGTTACAGACAATTTTGAGCGACATGAATTTGAAGCTGTTCAAGAATCTCCTCATCCCAACTTCTTAAATTAAAACTTGTGGGTGAACTGCGAATATGGCAATTGGCGCAAGTGTCTATCGGCTAGCAGGTCCCGTGCCATTTCTATGTGCCTGTGTCTGCAGGGGTAGGTCACCCAAACCAAGTCATCCATATGTAGTAATTGAGGTTTTGACATCTGATATAAGTTTCTATCAACTAGTGTGTCCCTACGCTAACTACGGCCTGTGGCTATAGGGGTAGGTCACCCAAGTCAAGTTGTCCAGCAGAAGTTTTGCTTCGAGAAAATGATAGGATAAAATTTGTTTTACGCAAAATAAGCCTGAAACTCCACCTAGCCAAATATTCATGTAAGTGTTAGGCTCCATGTGTGTCCACCAAACAATGGCAACTTGCCAATACAATTCAAGTGTATTGATCCTTTGTGGCTGCAACGTTTCATGTTGCAGATTTTCGATGACAAGTAAGGGAACGACAGGGTTACGAGTCTATCCGCAGCATGTTCGCCTGTGGCACATGAAGAAGAAGGACTCCATGCTATTTTTGATTTCGTTGTAAACTCTGATAGCTTTATGCTATCAGTATTTGTAAAGTTTCTTTATGTAATTGCTGGATCATGTAATGTAATAAAACGACCCTTGTTTCTTGATATTACAGCTTAAACTATGTGTGCTAGCGTTTGATCCAGGGACTAGCACTGAAAATTACAGGTATCGTCATCTTTAAAAGGTGAGGTCACTACAATGGTATCAGAGCATTGTGCTGCCCTTAGGTTTGTGACCCTAGGATTGGACAAAGACCTCTTAGAAAAATAGGAGTTGTTTTAAGTTAAAATTGCACACTCATTATCTCGTAAACTCTTCCCTTGGTCATTTTTGTCTCTACTTCTCTTCATTTCAACTCAAAGACGAAGGGCTTCAGCTTCAAACTCCGCAAAGGACTTCAAGAGCACCTACTTCAGAAATCGTCTTTTTGACATCGTCAACATGCTAGATCTGCCCATCTTTATCATCAAAGGAAGCAAATTGAAGGAGTCTAGAAGAAAGGTCTAAGCATTAATAGTTCTAGAAGTTAGAAATTATTATGAAGGATCTTGATAGCAATAGGACCAATGAACTATTTAGCAAATGATGAGCTACTTGCCCCACTCAAAGAGAAGGACCTCAAAGAATAAAAGGAGGATACTACTGCACTGATGGAAACCATAAGCCAACTTCAAAGTGACATGGTAAAGCTTGCTTTTAAACTTTGTGTTCAAGATGACCTCAACATCACCAAGGGTGATCAGATTGCAGCTCTGAACAAACAGATGGACCAACACAATTAATCTACCCAAAGGGAACCAAGAAGCTTTAGCTGGACCTCCATTTCAGACTTTTAATAAGCGACATTGTTGTAATAAACATTTATGATCATACCGACTTGTGGAATGATCGTACCTTTTCATTTGTGTTAAAACTTGATTGCTTAATGAGTTGAATGATAGTTAGATGATGTTGTAAGATGAATGGCCTTGATCTGCTTTGTTTGGGTAGGAATCTTCTTTATATCCCTTCTATCTATTCTCATCTTTATTCAAACCCAAACAAGTGTTTTCTTGACAGGCCTCCATGAAGACAACAACTTTATTAGCTCTAGCTAAGATGCTCAGTAACAAGAAGAAGATGCATAGAATAAGAGATGGCAAACCGAAGGACCTGCAAGCTAAGAGATTTCGCCATATGAGAGTTTACGCAAACCACTAGCTAAGGATCGATATATTTGTTTTCTAAAAATTCTTAACAGGAATTGAAACATGGATTCAATACCCATAGAATCTTTTGTCAAAACTAGTGAGGTGACCAAGAGTTAGAATGCAAGATGCACCAAACCAAATGCAAGGTAATGATTGGGTGCGTCATAGATTGGCCCCCATGAGGATCACTCATATTGTTTGCTCTTGTTATGAGGAATGGTAAATCTTGAGTGGCATACCTACAAGAGGGATGACGTTGATAAACCTAAACCTTATGGAGGATAAGATATTATACCCTTATAATAGGCAAGTGTTGCCAAACGTAGGAATCCGGTGAGGATGAACCACAAGCTTACCGTTGAAGATGACTTGCAATGGAAGATGACCCACAGAGTTCAGATATATCCAACAGTGGTGTACAAGAAGTTTCAATCCTAAAATGGAAGTCTATGAAGAATCAAATAAGGGTATGAAATGAAGCTATGAGAACATCTTAACTTGGTCTTCTGATTGACCCAAAGAGTGACCCTTCAGTGTCCAAAGTAATTCAACAAATGTCATTGAAGCACTAGAATGGAGGAAAGTTATACTCAAGCGATCTTGAGGAAGATTGGATGCTATAGTATGTGAATAGACACCCACCTATTGGAAATGAAGGTAGAAGCTACATATGGTACAAAAGATGACCCAGTGTCAAGTCATATCCATTGTGTGCCTACCATGAACCCAATACCTAGACTACCCACAAAGGTTTCTTTTAAGGGTGGTAGCCCACCTAGTATCCCAAACCCATCTTTCTTTCTAGCCTCTTCAAATCTCTGGGACGAGATTTCTTTTAAGGGTGGTAGTCTGTCACATCCCAAAATTTTGGAATGTGAAATAAATAAAATAGGAACCATATTTGCTTGTCTTGATTTAAAATTTCATAGGGAATTAAAACTTTTTGAGTTTATATAAAATATTTATTAGAAAAACCATTTCAAACCTTCTATTATTCCTTGAACAACTCTTTGAGAAAATAGAATTTTCAAAATACTATTTGATAATCATTCAAATCCTATGCAAGCTTATTTGCAAAGGATTAATATCAAATAAAGTTGGCATTTCCAAAAGTATGTTTCAAAATAAAGTTCAAATATTATTTTTATTAGAGTCTATTCTCTAATTTTAAAAGAATTATTTTGAAAACCCTATTTTTTGCAAATATGCAAATTAATCCCTTTAGTCAACTTATAAAGATTTCTTAAAAATCTAGTTTAAATTATGAAAACATGTTTCTTACTGTCCTAAATTGTTACTCTGAATTTTAGCAAATTTTAGAAACTGGTTTGAATCAATTTGAAGCACAAATGAAAAAGTTATGAAATAATCAAGAAAAAAGAAAAGGAAAAGAGAATCAAAAAAATATGAAAAGGGCCTCGGGGCAACCTTCTGGCCCATCTCCAGATCGGGCCTACGGCCCAGGAAGCCCCGCTCGAACCGGTATCATCTCTCCTCTCTCCCCTTCACTGACAGGTGGGGCCCACTCGTCATCTTCCACCCCGCGCCAGTCACGCCCACGACGACCGCGCCCGCGTAGTGACTTCCTTCCCCTTCAATTCCCCGCTGATTCTAGCCATAAAAACTTTCCCCGACTATGCCTATTTAACCCTATCGCTTCCCCCTCTCATTCTCCTCCTTTTTTCTCGCAAAAGCACTGACAAGCTATCCCGGGATTTCTCGCTGGAGTCAGCTACTCCCGCCGGGAAAACCTCGACGCCATGGTGAGTTCTGAAGACGCCTCGCCCTCTTTCTGTATCCTCTCTTCCTATCTTGCTCGGGTGCCCCCTCTGACACCCTTAGTTGTTCCGTTCTTCACAGCAAACGATGCCAGCGCCTACTCCTAAAGATCACCATCGCCAGAGCCGCTCTAGCGTCACCTCTCCCTCTCTACTGGAAGTGTTTCACCTCGCCGTTCATGCAGTCGAGCCTGCTGTCACTTTCTGCTCCCCATCCAATTCTTCGACGTCTCATCGGGAAGCCCCGGAACATCATCAGCGACCTTCTCCAGTGTGCCAACCCACCGGCAACCACCGGAACCTTAGCCTCCGATGAGCCACTCTCCCAGATCTATCTTGTGTTGTTAGATCTTGATCTAGTGGTTTAGATCAAATCACTTAACTGAACAGGTACGAGACAATCTGGATCATCCGATCCACTTTAAATCCTATGTCTCACATCCCTGATCCACCCGAAGGGTACTGGCCAATCAGAACAGGCCACATGTCGAGCCCTAGTCAGACCAAATTCTATTTTGTTTCAAATCGATTTTAAATTATCTGAAACTTGCAAAAATCATATCATCTGATCTGCAGATCCAAAGTTAGCAAATAATATGTCCTTGATCTCCTAAAATTGTTTTGAACACAATTCTAAAATAAAATTTGTCTTTTGAACTAGTTGAAAACATTCAAAATAAAATATGTGAGTTTGAGTGTTTTTTATATAGTTCAAATTCTATAAATCCTTTTCAATTGATTCTTTTTGAAAATGGATCATATTGTTGTCCTCTATCCAGTAGAACCACTCCACAAATTATTTGGACCAATTTTCTCAAGTATTCAAATTCAAATGAGGATTTGAGTATTTTCCCTCTAGATTTAATTCTACAAATATCCTAGGCATAATTCCTTTTTGTAAAATTGCTTACCTTGATAACTGAAACCCACTAGAGTACTTCACACACTTATTCAAAGTTCAACTCCTTTAGTCCATCCTTTTGCAAGCAATTGTTGTGTTTCTGAGCACCTTTTAAAATATCAAGTTCTAATTCTTATTGTGCACCTTGTGCTTTTTGGCTCTTGTCCCACTCTACAGATGGTGTGAATTATCCTAAGTCCTAATGACCATTCAACTCTACCCATGACTTAGTGAAAAATCTACTCTCTATCTTTGCCAAGTGCAAAACTATAAACTCCATCTTACCCAAAATTCTTCTAAGTATTTTGACTACCCCATCCAACAATATGACATAGAAGTTTTCCCATATCAAGACCATGGAGAAGAAGTTGAAGAGAAGACAAGGACATGAAGGAAAAAAGAAGAAGTTGAAGAGAAGACAAGGAGATGAAGGAAAATAAGAAGATCAAAAGAAAAGAGCCCAAGTCAAGAAGATGAAAGTGATAGACCTCATGACTTAGAATTTATCCATCCAACTTCTGAAACCAAACCTAAGAATCTCCTTGAAGCTATTTTTACTAAGTGTTTGACACCTCCTAACAATTTAGAAAACCACATCAATCTTTAAAACTCTTGACTTAGCCATTCTCTCCATCCATATCAAGTCAATTTCTTGCCGCAATCTTTTGTCCAATTATCACTAAGACAAATCAAGACTAAGCTAAAACAAATAAACACTTTTGTATGTCTTGTTTGATTATGTTGCTTTGAATGGTATGTTTATGTCGTGTTATTTTTCTATCTTATAGTTGTACGGGGAGCTACGTGTGTTGATTAAGAGAAGTACAATCTTCAGAATTACTAAGGCAAGTGTCATCATCTTTTGTCCTACTAAAGATTTGTCACTTGTAGTTTTCTTGTAGAAGATGCATGAGTAGGTTGTTTAAGAGTTTTGTATTAAGCTTTCCTAGGTTTTGCTTAAGTCTCCTTTGTTAGCCTTTGCATCTCCTTAGTAGAATTCCTGATATAGGTTGCTTTGTCTTACACTTATGTTTTTGGGAAGGGAACTTCACATGTTTTGGCTAAGTGTTGAAAATCCTTGTTTTGCAAAACTAAGTGACGAGGGTTAACTCGACAAATGTCCTAGATGAAGGACTTAGGATCAGGGGAATTGGGCGTCGGATGAACTCGAAGGTAAAATCTGTCAAACAAGGTGTGTATCGAGAGTAAACGTGGTGGTCAACTTGGCTTACTTTCAATCTCTCACTGACCGGCCTCTCCTGGCCCCTATATATAGGTGGCTAGGTCTCAAGGAACCGGAGGGGTCCGATACATATTACAACAGTAGTATACGACATGAACTCATATTTTGACTATGATTACACTTGGGCCTAGCTTAACGGGCCCCAGGGGTACTCAAGTAACGGGCTCTATTATCTATACCCTTGTCAGTAGCCCCAGAGATTCTACCAGAATTGTAGATTCGGGTTTAATCTCAAATCTTCATATCTTCGACTTGATCAATCTTTCGACTTCTTCTTACTGTAATAAATAATCAATTTTCGTTATATTATCCCACAAGGGGTTTTGATGAACAAGCCTGACAGCTCTGACGGATCAAGAGGCTAGTTAACTGACGGAGCAGATACTTGTCACCTACTTCAAACTCAATCCCCTTGGACTTGAATCTGGGAAACTGGTCAAACCCATTCTTTTGCCGCATGCAGGACTTACAAAGAACAAGTTCTAGTGGTTCTCAGGGTACCCAGTGCATCCACCAGGATTTTCTTCACGTCGTATATATGGAAAGTTACTGACAGAGCGCATCCAGGTGCGTATACCAGGCCACACAGGACGGATCCTGGGGTCTTACCTTCTTGATTTTTTATGATCACGACATTGAAGCTTTGTCACAATGACTTAGCATGAGAATCATTTGACTTCTTATCACAAGCCTTGTTTGACTGTTAAAATGTGCAAAATATTCGAGTTGTTCTTCCTTCAAATAACTATGAATAGCTCCCGATGGGAGTAATCGATGTTTATTTTGTTGACAATGAAGTCGAAGATTATTGTTGACGAAAGGTAGTCAATTATGCCTTTATATTTTCCTCCATGTTATCAATTATCATCGGGTGCATGACAGTGCTCCCGATGGGAGTAGCCCCCGAGGCTATAGCCGAAATTTTTCGGGTATAGGCTCAAAATATACATATTGTCCTCTCATCTTTCTCCTGCTGTATTCTTGGCACGACTGTGCTTAGCTGCTCTTCCAGATGGTAGTAGCCCCTGAGTCCATGAGGGGGTGCGTTGTGATCTTTTTTCTACTCCAATGCCATTCGTCCACATTGCTCTTTATTTTTATAACTTTGCATGTGTCTTTTCCCTGTCCTCTATATATGCTGTTGCTGCCTTATTTCCTACTCGGGGCAAAATGTAAAAGCCCGTAGATTTATTTGGACCTATAACTTGCTGAGGCCCATGAAAGTTTGCTTATAAATAAAGGTCGCGGGTTAGGGGAAAACCCTAATCCCTTCATTTCTTCCGCCGCATCGTCTTCTTCTTCCACATCTCATCTAGGGTTTTTCCACCAAGCGCAACTTCTCAATGGCGGATGCTGGCGGTGCCAATCTGGACACCGATGTGCCGATGGAGAAGCAAGGTCGCGGCCATCCCCACGGTAGTAAGAATAAACCGAAAGACGCCTCTACGATGGCCTCGCCGTCCACATCTGTGAAGCGGCGTCCCGGCCGCCCTGTGGGGAGTAAAAACAAACCCAAGGTATCTGCTGCTACTACGCCAAGCTCTAGCGTTGCTCCTCGTAATGCTTCTCCTCCTCCTCCCAAGATCTATTCCTTCTTCTGCATCGCCGGTGCTCAATATCGTGAGATACAGCATGTTTCGCTGAAATTCACCATGTTCATGGATGGGCGCGAGCTTCGTGAAGCAATTCTTTGCGAACAATCTGGGGGAGGAACTCCCTACGTGGTGGAGGTGTACTATGATGGATGTGGCGAGATGTACTTCAGGGGCGGCTCGCCCCAGTTTGCGGAAGACCATGACCTCCATCAAGGGTTTTTCATGCTCCTCGACTACCACTGTGGTACGTCGAAGTTTGATGTGAAGATCTATGACTACACTCAGTGCTAGAAAGAGTACGAGGCTGAAGTGCACTTTCAGTAGATGCTTCCTTGATGTAATCTTTGTTAAGTTCTCTGTTGGTTTGCTTAATGTAATAAGTACATGTAATGAATTTTATTTTATGCCACCGTGTTTGTTTGGTAATAGACCAAAGGAACTACCAGTGTTCCGAGGTAAATTTATTTGCGCGTTTCCTTGAACTGTGCTTGCTGTGTGCCGAATATCGGGTTGTAAACAACCTTGCAATAATCCTTGAAGGTACATGAGTATGGGATCTCAATAATAATTTTTATATTCTTTCATACGACTCGAGGGTCGGAGCCCCTGAGTGGAAATAATGATATATTACACATATTGTCAAGTTTAACCCAAAGAATCTGACCTATGGCCTCATGTTCTGGATTCAGAGGGTCAACTCAAAGTTTTCTATCGTCATGCTGCTTATACGCATAAAATCGCCGGAGTTGTTCTGCGTTCCACGGGTTGCTTTCATCTTTCCCTGTCTTTTTGTCTTGTAGTCGATAAGCTCCTCCTGGAATTACTTATGTCATGATGTAAGGTCCCACCCATGGGGACTCTAATTTGCCGTGACCGTCTTGCTTGAGTTGTAAGACCAAATTTCCTACCACAAAAGATCATGGGTGAACTCGACTACTATGGTAGTTTCATAGACTTTGCTGATACTGCGTAGCTCTGGCTAGTGCTACATCTCTTGCTTCATCAAGTGCGTCAACGTTGTCTTGAAGTGCTTCTGTAGAAGTTGTTTCATCGTAAGATGGAATTCTTGGGGCTTCATGAGTGATTTCGACTGGAAGCACGGCTTCTGCGCCATGGACCAGTAAAAACGGGGTTCCTTGGGTAGCCACATTGGGCGTAGTTCTCAGACTCTGGCTTTCTCCAGGGGCGCTAATAGCCTCTTTTTTATTCCATTGCATATTAAGCCGTTGGCTTTCTGGACTTGTCCATTTCTTTTTGGATGGGCTACAGACACGAATTTCAGTTTGATTCCCATACTCTCGCAGTAGCTTTTGAACTCTTTCGATGTGAAGTTTGTCCCATTGTCTGTGATGATGCTATGCGGCACTCCGAAGCGAAATACTATAGATTTGATGAAGTTGATTGCTACTTTGGAATCTTGAGTTGTTACCGGGGCTGCCTCTACCCATTTAGTGAATTTGTCTACTGCCACCAACATGTAGACATGTCCTCCTGGCCAGGATTTGTGTAGTTTCCCTACCATGTCGAGACCCCATTGTGCGAAGGGCCAAAATAGTTGTATTGGCTGCAATTTAGCTGCTGGTGCGTGTGGCCGAGATGCAAATCGTTGACAAGCCTCGCACCTTCGAACTATATATTTTGCATCTTTGATGGTCGTTAACCAATAAAATCCTTCTCGGAAAGCTTTGGCTGCAATAGCCCTGCTGCTAGCATGATGCCCGCATACTCCTGCGTGGATGTCTTTCAATATCTCTTGTCCTTCCTGAGGGGTTACGCATCGCTGTAAGACGCCAGTTATACTTTTCTTGTACAACTTCCCTTGTAACACGACGAAAGCCTTGGATCGTCGTATTATCCTCCTTGCTTCAACTGTATCTTCGGGTAGTGTTTTGTTTATTATATATGCTAAGTATGGTTGCATCCAGGTTTCTTCGATCATCATAACTTCCTCTAGTTCTACTGTGCTTCATGTGCCAGGTTTGCCAGCCCCGAGCCTGTTGTTGGGTGCTGGCTTGGTTCTCCTGTAGTCGAAGCCTTGCTATGTTTTATTGACCTCTCTATGATTTCTTCCCAGAAGACTCCGGGTGGTATAGGTTGGCATTGGGACCCGATATTTGCTAGATTGTCGGCTTCCTCGTTGCTGGCCCTGCTGATGTGTGAAACTTTGCATCCATCGAATGTTCCCTCTAGATAGTAGTATAAGTTTCTGTATGTCGTCATGTTGTCACGGATGGCGTCACACCGATTCATCACCTGCTGGACAATGAGATTCGAGTCCACAAAAATTTTCAGTCGAGTTGCTCCACATGCTTTGGCCATTTTCATTCCATGGAGAAAAGCCTCGTATTTGGCTTCATTATTAGAAGCTTGTGGAAAGCTCATCCTTAACACATACTTCAATTCGTCACCTTGTGGTGATATCAAAACTACTCCTTCTCCTGTGCCTTGGACTCGTTTTGATCCATCAAAGTACATTGTCCATACACTCGATAAATATGGTGGTCCTGTGTTTTGTAGTTCTAACCACTCTGCTGTGAAATCTGGTAGTACTTGAGATTTGATTGCTTTTCATTTCTCGTATGTGACATCTAGGGGTGATAATTTGATTCCCCATAAAGAGATGCGTCTTGTTGCTACAGGGTTGTTCAATATATTGGATAGTGGGGCTTTGTTAACCACTATGATTGGATGCACCGCAAAATATTGCCGTAGCTTTCGTGCTGTTGTGAATACGCTGTATGCAAGCTTTTTATAGTGCGGGTATCTCTGCTTTGTTGGAGATAATACTTCGCTGAGGAAATATATCGGCCTCTGGACTCCGTGCGCCTTTCCTTCTTCGCTTCTCTCGACTACTAATACTGTGCTTACCACTTGATGTGTGGCTGCGATATACAGTAGGAGCGGCTTTTTTTCCTTTGGTGCGACCAATACTGGTGGTGTGGAGAGCACTTTTTTCAGTTGCACAAAAGCTGTATCTGCTTCTTCTGTCCACTCGAACTTGTCATCTGATTTTTTCATGAGTGCGTAGAAAGGAAGAGAACATTGTTAAAATACTTTTACGAGAGGGTTTTATTGAAAGTGTTTGGAAACATCAGGAAGGTAACAAATATTTCTTGGTTTCAACTTTGCGACATCAAAAGAGAAAGACTAGAAAAGGAATATATAGAACAAGAACCTTTTTAAAGCATATAAGCCGACCCGGGAAGAGATCCAGTGGAGACGGGTGGGTCTGTAGCTCAGAGGATTATAGCACGTGGCTACGAACCACGGTGTTGGGGGTTCTCCTAATCGCGCAACAAATTGACTTAATGCCGCGACGCGTCCTGCGAGTTTCTGTACATCGTGCAATTTTGCTGGTTTCCCTATTGTTAGTATTGCTTGGATTTTCTCTGGGTTTGCTTCTATGCCTCTTGCTGACACCAAGAATCCCAGAAGTTGCCCTGCTGACACGCCAAAAGAACATTTTGTCGGGTTAAGCTTGAGCTTGTACCTGTTTAGGTTGTCGAAGGTTTCTGTCAAATCACTGATTCAAGATTCCTCTTTTCTTGTGGTGATGACCACATCGTCGATGTAGACTTGGATGTTGCATCCTATTTGACTTTCGAGGTAGTTTTGCATCATCCATTGATAAGTTGCTCCCGTGTTTTTTAGGCCGAAAGGCATGACTTGATAGCAGAACATGCGGTATGGTGTAATAAAAGCTGTTTTTTCTTTGTTTTCTTTCTTAAACTTGATTTGGTTGTAACCAGAATATGTGTCCAGGAAGGAAAGCCTCGCGCACCCCGCCGTTGAGTCTATTATCTGATCAATGCGAGGTAGCGGAAAGGGGTGCTTGGGACAATGCTTGTTGAGAGATGTGTAGTCGACACATACTCTTTGTACGTCTGTATTTTTCTTGGGGATGATAACTGGATTGGATACCCAAGTTGATGCTTTGATTTCTTTGATGAATCCTACATTTTCTAATCTGTGTAGCTCGGATGCTATTGCTTTTCTTTTGGGTTCATCGAACCGTTGCAGAGGTTGCTTGACTGGCTTTTCTTGTGGATCCACATTTCATGCGTGCTCGACGAGTTCCCTGGGAACCCCTGGCATGTCTGAAGGACACCAGGTGAAGATTAACCCAGCGCTCACAGAGGAACTCGACAAGCGTGCTTTCCTATGCGGGGTCCAAGTTTACCACTATGGAGGTGGTTTTGTTCGGGTCCGTAGGGTGGACCTGGATTTTCTTCGAGTCTTGGGTTGCGTCGAAAGCCTGATCTGGCAGGGATCGACCGACGTCGGGTAGTACATTGTGATCGGTTTCACCCCTGAGTCTTGCATATTCAGCTGTCATGTCGAAAGTTTGCGCCATCCTATTGAATTCTTTGTCAAAAGTGTTGGATACTTCAAAACTGCCTTGTGATAGTCCCCTTGGGTCCTGGAATTTTGAGTGTTAAGTATGCGTAATGAGGGACTGCCATCAATTTTGCAAATGCTGGCCACCCTAGGATTGCGTGATTCTGTGAAGGCTAGTCCATGACTTTGAACTCTAACTTTTCTCTCCGGTAATTGCCACTATCACCAAAGCAAACGTCGAGTTCTACTTTTCCCGATGGGGTGGTTTGTGCTCCCTGGTACTATTCCATGGAAGGAGCAATATGTCGGCTTCAGGTTTTCCAACGAGATGCTCATTGCCTTCAGGGTTCTTGCATATATTAGGTTTATGCCGCTTCCTGCGTCCATGAATACTTGCCTAATATTGTATCCTCCTATTTGCGCTTTCAACACCATTGGCGCGTGCCCTGACCTGGGCACTTTCCTTGGGTGGTCTGCTCTGCTGAACCTGACTGGTTGGTCGGACCACCTCAAGTAGTCTATAGTGGCTGGTGGCGATGATATTGCCAGGTTTACTTATCTTGATATACTCTTATGTTCTTTCTTGGATTTTGGCACCGGCTGGATCATTGCGGATATGTATACTTTTGATTCCAGATGTTTTGCAAGACGTTGCATTTGATATCCTTCACATGTACTCCTTCCTCCCTGACGTGCTCCTTGGTTAAGATTCAGAGCGCCTTGCAATCTTAGGAATGTTCTGCAGTCCTTCATCTGGTGATTAGAAACTCTCTTCCCATCCAAGTACATATAATGAATGCGACAGGAGCCATGGAGCATGTCTTCTGCCGACAGGCCAGAGTACTTTGGCTTTTCTTCTCCATGATTGCTTCTGCCTTGAAACTCCTTGATTTCATAGCCTTCCTCGTCCCTTCTTTCATATCCTGCGGCTATCTGATTTTGCCTTGTGCGGCTATCCTCATTGCGAGACCTTCGCCTTTGCCTGCTTGCTCTATCGACTTCTGGTGAGAGTGCCCTTTTGTTGTTGTACGCGTCTTCTCCATCGGTGAATCTATTTGCTACTTCCATTAATTCCGATACTGTCGTGGGCTTTGTTCTCCCTAACTCTTCCACGAGGTCCAAAAGGCGAAGGCCGGCCAAAAAAGCATCTACTGCCCGCTCGTCGGAGACGTCTTCTGCGGAGTTTTTGATTATACTCCATCGCTGTATGTAGGAGCACAGAGTTTCATCCTTCCTCTGTATGCATGACTTGAATTCTTCTAGCGACGCTGGACATTTGTATGTCGAACGAAAATTTCTTGTGAATTGACTCTCCAGTTCCCCCCAACTCCCAATTGAATCATTGGGTAGAGTGCTTAACCAAGACCGCGCTGCGCCGATGAGGTGTAACTGCAGGCTTTGCATCACCGTTGCTCTCATTCCTCTGAGTATTTGTACTGCTTGTAGGTAGTCTGATAACCATAGTGCGGGTTCTTGTGACCCATCATACTTTTGCTGATCGTGTGATAGTTTGAATCCTTTGGGTACTCGCATTCTGCGAACCCTTCGGGTAAAGCATAGCGCGCCCATCTCTTTTTCATCGTCTTCATAATTTTGTTCTTTCCACGCGTAGCGCGCGTTGTTTACTCTTGCTTGTGTTATGATATTCCTTGCATCCTCCCTTCATGCCTTACGCTTTTTGTCGCTTGATGACTCGCTTGTTTGGCTTTGCGAGGGTTGGTGCTTAAAGTTTTCCTTTCCCTTAACCTTGTGATATGTCGCCTTTTTCTCTGGGGGGTGTTTCCTTAGCCTGTCTTCTACCAACCCGAGGCTTATTATTGCGGCTTGATGCATGTGCTCTCGCAGATCTCCCGGTTTTGGTTGCGTAGTTAGTAGATACGCCTGTGCTGCTACTAATGCTGCCTCTGGTGTTTCCTGCACAAAATCCTCCTCATCATCTGATGGATGTGCGCTTATGCTCCTTACGTGGCTTTCTTTCCTTGCCCATGTTGTTGTCCTCCAGCTGTGTTTTGGGTCTTTGTGCCTTTCTCTACTGGACTCTGATGCATCACTGTATTCATCCCAATATGCTCCACTTGACACATTATTGTTTTCTTGACTTCTCCTGAACTCGTCTTTTTCCTCCCCCAACTTCTTTTTGTGTTGATGCAGTTCGTATTAATACCCTATCAGAACTTCTCTTCTTGAATTGGCGGGTACTTCTGTACCGTGATTGATGGCTAACATGATGATTCTCCATTCCCCGGTGGAGATGCAAATTTTATCCTTCTCCTTCTTACCATTGCTCCTTGATTTGTCGACTTGCACGTCGATTTCTGTGTTGTCTGCATGATCGTTCTCTTCTACTGCTTCGGTGATGATGACGCATAATTGATGTATGTTTCTGGAGACACCACCGCTTCGGGTGGCAAAGTCCCTTTGACTAATGTAGGATTTGTCCACTGTTCCTCCTATGTCGAGTTCTTCCCGAGTTTCGTCAAATTCTTTGATTTTCCTTTTTATATTTTCTGCTGCTGTGAAGCTGATCGGTGAGTTTACCTCACTGGAGGAGCCCATCGATGATCCAGATATTGTCTTGATTTTTCTCACCGACGGATCCAGTTTCGTTGGATCTGAAAGGCGAGTCAAACCCGAAGGTCCGACATAAAAGCTCAGACTTCTGATCGTCAACTCCATCTTCTGGTTTTCGTCGACTTCCAAACTGCCGTAGGCTAAAAGCGAAAAAGCTATCAAATTCATGATTCCAACACCCAGCGTCCCCACGATCGGCGCCAATTGACGAGGGTTAACTCGACAAATGTCCTAGATGAAGGACTTAGGATAGGGGGAATAGGGCATCGGATGAACTCGAAGGTAAAATCAGTCAAACAAGGTGTGTATCGAGAGTAAACGTGGTGGTCAACTTGGCTTACTTTCAATCTCTCCCTGGCCGGCCTCTCCTGGCCCCTATATATAGGTGGCCAGGTCTCAAGGAACCGGAGGGGTCCGATACATATTACAACATCGGTATACGACATGAACTCATATTTCGACTATGATTACACTTGGGCCTAGCTTAACGGGCCCCAGGGGTATTCAAGTAACAGGCTCTATTATCTATACCTTGTCACTAAGAAAACAACTAAGTTAATGAAACACCTGGGTGGAAGTGGTAAGATGGATTATGTTGAGTGGTTCCCTGGGTCATGTCGTCGAACCTTTGAACCTCCAGGTGTATCGCACTTGTGGATGGCCACCCAGGAACAAAGAGATTGGAGACGTTCAAGTCGTGAAGCTTCCACTGCAACCACGAGTCATATGGGCTCTTTCTTGACTAACTAAGTTGCGAGAACTCAGCAAGATGGACATAGGGTGGTAGTTGTTGATAGGATGGAACGCATCCGATTTAGCCGGAGGGATTGCTTCTGAAAGGTCTCGTCTTAGTCTTCACTTGGCCATTTGAGCAAAATGAGCATCATGGCAAAAGGGGTTGACTGAGTCTTGTGGGAAAAGTGAACAACCTCTGTAGAGTGTTAAAACTAAGTACTTAGCCGTGTCCCCGGTTACGGACAATTTTGAGCGACATGAATTTGAAGCTGTTCAAGGATCTCCTCATCCCAACTTCTTAAATTAAAACTTGTGGGTGAACTGGGAATATGGCAATTGGCGCAAGTGTCTATCGGCTAGCAGGTCCCGTGCCATTTCTATGTGCCTATGTCTGGAGGGGTAGGTCACCCAAACCGAGTTGTCCATATGTAGTAATTGAGGTTTTGATATTTGATGTAAGTGTCTATCGACCAGTGTGTCCCGTACGCTAACTACGGCCTATGGCTACAAGGGTAGGTCACCCAAGTCAAGTTGTCCAGCAGAAGTTTTGCTTTGAGAAAATGATAGGATAAAATTTGCTTTACGGAAATTAAGCCTGAAGCTCCACCTAACCAAATATTCATTTAAGTGTTAGGATCCATGTGTGTCCACCAAACAATGACATCTTGCCAATACAACTCAAGTGTATTGACCCTTTGTGGCCGCACCATTTCATGTTGCAGAGTTTCGACGACAAGTAAGGAAACGACAGGGTTACGAGTCTATCCGCAGCATGTTCGCCTGTGGCACATGAAGAAGAAGGACTCCATGCTATTTTTGGTTTCGTTGTAAACTCTAATAGATTTATGCTATGATTATTTGTAAAGTTTATTTATGTAGTTGCTGGATCATGCGATGTAAAAAAATGACCCTTGTTTCTTGATATTACATCTTAAACTGTGTGTGCTAGAGTTTGATCCAGGGACTAGCACTAAAAACCACAGGGATCATCATCTTTAAAAGGTGAGGTCACTACAAATATGGAATACTAGATTTTGTGTTTAACAAACCGAAAAAACTCTTTCCTGCAGGTTATCCCCATGGCTACCCACGGGATCCGTATGTGGTCCTATCTCCAACAAGAGGAGCTGCGGGGAGCGATGGATTCTGGGTGCAAATGTTTAAAGAACGGTAGCTTGGGATTTATTCATCCAGTGTGGCTGGCAATCACATCATAGGATTTGCCATTAGATGAATCATCTCTGTATATCTTTCATTGGCTAATTCATGTGGCCATGTTATGCGACCCGTGATGTGTAAAACTTTGATACCTATGTAGTCTCCAAACTCGAAATAAGTTAATAAACACAATATGCATCATTTGATGCAGAATCAGGGCTTTCCCCATTTCGATGGAGACTTCAGCGAACACCTTCGGCTGGGTGAAGACTACTGAGAGGAATAGAGAAATAGAGAGCTGGCGGCGAGGGTAACTAGGGTTCTAGGAGACCTCCAAGTGGATTTATAGCTCGAGTTTAGCTCGGAAACAGGAACCTCTTGCCGATGATGGTCCAGATGCGACAGTGGGCTAAGTTGCATTCTACAACACAAATCTTGTTAATCCGACTGGAGGCGGATGCGGTTGAACATCAATCGGATTTTGGGACGGCAGTTGGCGTCCGAGCTCGCTCTTGTCCCCCATGGCGACTTGGAGTCTATTGATGCAATGTCGGATGCATGCGAGAGGGGAGGTTGAAGACGACTACGGTGGCGTGAGGTCGAAACAGTATCCAGCCGAGCTGGGTGATACGTCTCAAACGTATCTATAATTTTTGATGCTCCATGCTTGTTTACACACCATTTGCTTTGTGTTTTGTTACACTTCATGGCGTTTTTATGCATTTTCTGGAACTAACCTATTAACAAGATGCCACAGTGCTAGTTCCCTGTTTTCTGCTGTTTTGTGTTACAGAAAAGTTACACAGGAAATATTCTTGGAATTGCACAAAACAAAAGCCAAACCTCCTATTTTTACCGAAGCTTCGCGAAGACCGAAGATGAGACGGAGGGGGGCCAGGATCCAGGCTCACTACAGGGGGGGCGTGACCCAGCCCCTGGCCACGCCGCCCCATGGTGAGGCCAGCTGGCCCCACCTCTGACGATGCCCTTTTGCCTATAAGTTCCCCTCGACAGGAAAAACCTAAGGGACGGATCTCTTTTCCATGAAACATACTGCAAGCCGCCATCATCGCCATCGCGAGATCGGGAGGATCCAGGAGCTCTTCCCAGCACCCTGCCAGAGAGGGGAATCCCTACCAGAGGCCTTCTACACCACCATGGTCGCCTCTGGAGTGATGTGTGATGAACCACAAGTATAGGGGGTGTATCATAGTACTTTCGATAAATAAGAGTGTCGAACCCAACGAGGAGCAGAAGGTGTTGACAAGCAGTTCTGATCAAGGATTCACTGTAAATACTAGCAAATAGGTTTTTAGGGGTATTTGGTAATGCTAATAAATAAAGTATGAGTAAATAAAAGACAGTAATAATAATTGCAGCGAGTGGCTCAATCCTTTCTGGAGCGAAGGACAAGCCGGTAGTGTAACTTATGATGACCAAATGTTCTCGAGGACACACGGGAGTTTTTGTCAAGTGCTTTCGCTTCATGCCGCTAAATAATTTTTATTGGTTTGATAAGTGTTATGGGGGTGAACCTGTGCTAGTGCACTACCCTTACTAGGATTAATACACACTTGTGATTATACCCCTTGCAAGCATCCGCAAATACAATAAAGTAATTAAGATAAATCTAACCACAACCTTAAACTCTAAGATCCTACGCTCCCTGGTGCAACGGTTTGCTAACGGAGGTTTAGGTTTCTATCACTCCAGCAACCCCACAATTAGTAGCCAAATACACAATGCATTCCACTAGGCCCATAAATGGTGAAGTGTCATGTAGTCGACGTTCACATGACACCACTAGTGAAATAACACCACAACATATATATATCAAAACATTAAATATTACTCAACATAATTCCACTACTAACATCTTGACTTCTCCAGTGTCCTCAAGAACTAAACGAACTACTCACAAGACATCATATGGATCATGATCAGAGGTGAAATAATGGTAAATAACAATCTGAACATAAACCTTAATTCAATGGTTCCACTCAATAGCATCAACCACAAGAGTAATCAACACTCGAAAAGTTTCCCCTAAGAATTTAACAAGATTCGACTCAAGATATTACAGCGGGATGGCGTGGTGATGGTGGAGATGAAGGTGTTGGTGATGTTGATGATGATGATGATGATGATCCCGATGAAGTCCGGTGCGATGGTGATGACGATGGCGATGATCTCCCCTCTCCGGGAAGGAATTTCCCCAATAGATTCCTGCCTGCCAGAGAGCTTTTCTCTCTCTGGTGTTTTTCGCCTCGCAGAGGCGGCAGAGTCTATCTCTAATGCCCCCCCTCACTTAGGTTTTCAGGGCAATGATATACGTGAAGGGGCGATGGCAGTAGTGGGCCAGGGTGGCCTCACCATAGGGTGGCGCGGCCAGGGGTGGGCCCGCGTCACCTGGTGGTGAGCCCACCCTGCTGCTCCTCTCGTTTCCTCCTTCTGGCTTCTTTAGTCTTCTGGAGAAATATAATTTTCTGGCATTTTTCTGGAATTTCCTGATCTTCCGAAACATGGTGTCTTGACGGTCCTTTTTCCAGCAGAATCCTGACTCCGGTAGCAAGTCCTCCAAATATCATCGATCATGCAAAAGCAGAGGAAACAACATAAGTATCATCTCTAAATATGAAATATATCAATGAATAACAGTAAATTATGATACAAAATAGTGATGCAAAATGGACGTATCAACCCGCCCCAGCTTTATGGAGTGACCACAGGAAACAAAGCAGAGGAAACAACCTTGCTTGTCCCCAAGCGAAAACTAAACTCGGTAAACATGACCACAGGTTTATGGAGTGAAGTGTCGATAAACAAAATATGGACAAGAAGCGTCACACTTACCAAGGCACAAATCATAATAGACAGCAACTTCCCTTCATATAATTTGACTTGCGATAAGCAACGGGAATCACAATAAAGATGGACAAGGTAAATCATGATTGGTTATGGCAAACCTTTGTTCTTGGTCAGAGAACAATGAACTAACTGCACTTATATTCTGAACGAAGTCTTTTTATATCAGAGCTTATAAAGCAAAAATCACAAACTCAATCATAACCATCTCTTTACAATCATAGAAAGCTTTCAAAGATATATTATTTTAGGTAAAAGCATTGCACTAAACAAAGGAAGACAGTAAACATGATTGAACAAATCAACATATGAGTGAATGAAACATAACAATTCAGATGCTTGCTCGAGATAGAGGGGAATAGGTTGACTCAACATAAAAGTAAAAGATAGGCCCTTCACAGAGGGAAGCAGGGATTAAACATGTGCTAGAGCTTTTCATTTGTAAAATAGAGGTAAAAGTTGTTTTGAGAGGTGGTTGTTTCTGTCAACGACTAGCAACGGAGTCCTTGATATCTTCCATACTAAACAAGTGAGAGCGGTTCCGAGATGTTGATTAATTGGCACAATTGTGCTCTTTTATAGCTTGGCACTCCTCCCCACCTTTTTTCCTTTCTCAAACCATGGCTAACCGATTCCATCAGGTGCCCACCAACATTCACAAACCATGGAGGAGTGCCTTTTTATTTTCTTTTTCTCTTTTTTAGATTACAATGGTCTGACCAGCTCCCTTGTAAAATTAGCGACGAGCTGATGAAGCATGCAAGTCGAGGGGTACTCAATTTAGTATGGAAGATAACAAACCCAACCACTACGTCCTCATGAGCTAAAAACAGTGTCACAAAATGAGAAGTATTTGAAGGTTTTTGAAAGGTAGCACATGAAAATTTACTTGGAATGGCTTGAAATGCCATGCATAGGAATTTATAGTGGACTCTTTTGAAGTAACTTGGTTTTTGTGAATTGGATGCACGAGAAGTATTTCCTCTCAGTACAGGTTTTTGGCTAGCAAGGCTGTATAGAAAGCACAAGAGTTGCATGAAACAAACAAACATATATGTGATAGAAAACAATCATGCAAACTTCCTTGAAGGCACAAATGATTTTAACTTGAGAATACTAATGCTTATGAGCCAATCATGAAGTAAAGCTGAAATGATGTATCTACTAGTATTTCCTTCTTCCTATTCAAACTTCAAGGTAATATGCTATTGACCATTGCTAAGTTTGCCAAAACCAACTAGATTTACTCATGCTCCCAAAGTGATACCAATACTAATCAACAAGACTAACCATATAAGAAAAATTGTAAACTAAAATAAAGTGTGCGGAAAGTAAATGATAGGACTTCTCATTAATATTTCATTACCGCAACTCACACCAAGGGATACATAGATAACCAACTAAGGAGGATACTTCCACACTGCAAACTATCCTATAAGATAACTTCTCTATTCATGATATGACTCTACTTGAAAAGTAAATAGGTAAAAGATAATGTGTGATACCGCGGCACTCCCCCAAGCTTGGAACAAGCCAAGGGGATGCCTATACCAATGATGAATTACTCCTTCGGTGGTGGTGGCGAGTCTTTGTCATCGTCAGACTTCCAAGGCAAAGGTTCCCCATCAAGAAAAGACGACTTGGTCTCCAAAATCCTGAAACTGGCAGCAACACTCATTTGTTTAAACCTGGCCTCATACTCACAGTTTGGTTTTGCAAATTGTAGAGTTGTGCTTGTAATTTGTTGGTGGTCTCATGGAGTAACAAGATGTCATCCCAGAGCTCTGCAGTCTCTTTCTTGTGCTTGGCGATAAGCTCTTGATTTATCCTATAGATGATGTCCACCTCACGTTCCGCCATCTTCTTGTATTTAAAAACTTCTTGTTGCGGCGCTTCCATCCTGGCTTCGAGACTTCTTTTTCCTATAGGCCCCTGAACATCTTCTATCTGCAATTTCCCATCCTTGAGCGACAACTTCTTTGGATGCATCTTCAGCCCCCTCATGTATGGATTAATGATGTCCGCAAGAGAGTTCTCCTCGGACGATCCAGATGAAGACATGGCGGCACCAAAACTGAGAACAACTCCTGACAGTAACCGCTCAAAACGAAAACATGATGAGAACACGATATCCAAACCTCATGTAATCCGGGGGGTTATATAGGCAAAAATTAAACATCAAAATGAAGTCACAGGAGGAAAACGGGATGGAAAAGAGTTCCAACGCAGACTCACCACAGGCTGGCGCGGCCAGGAGGGGGCCCGTGCCACCTGGTGGTGTGGGGCCTCAGGTCTTCGTTTCCAACTCGTTTTCGTCTCGCGATTTTTCATATTTAGTAAAAATAGCAAAAATATTAATGGAAAAGTTTAACGCGAACCTTTTCTAACTAGAACTGTTACCTATTCGAAAACGAACTCTGCAGGTTCCTGCATATTGTCCTGGATGAATTCTTCCGGAGTCACCATTTGAAAAACATCAACATCTTCATTATAGGTATCTCCAAAAATATAATGCTTGAGTCTTTGCCCATTCACCACTTGTGTAGTGTTATCTTTAAGTGAAGCAATTTTTATAGCACCTGAACGATACACTTCTTCAATAATAAAGGGTCCTTCCCATTTTGAGAGTAATTTTCCTGCAAAAAATCTGAGACGAGACCTATACAAAAGAACTTTCTCACCAACATGAAACTCTCTCTTAAGAATTCTCCTATCATGCCATTGTTTGACTTTCTCTTTGAAAAGTCTGGCATTCTCATAAGCTTCGTTCCTCCACTCATCTAAGGAACTCAAATCAAGCAACCTTTTCTTACCAGCAAGTTTAAAATACCTATTAAGCTCTTTCACTGCCCAAAAAGCTTTGTGTTCTAATTCTGAAGGCAAGTGACACACTTTTCCGTAAACCATTTTGTAAGGAGACATGCCCATGGGATTCTTATAAGCAATTCTATATGCCCATAAAGCATCATTTAACTTGCTAGCCCAGTTTTTCCTAGATCTATTGACAGTCTTCTGCAAGATAGACTTGATCTCTCTATTCGATAGCTCTACCTGCCCACTAGTTTGCGGATGATAAGCAGAAACAATCCTATGATTAACGTCATATCTAGCACAAGTTTTCCTAAAACCACCATGAATAAAATGAGAACCTCCGTCAGTCATAAGATATCTAGGTACACCAAACCTAGGAAAAATAACATCCTTAAGCATTTTTAACGAGGTCTCACCGTCGGCACTCTTTGTAGGTATGGCTTCTACCCACTTAGTAACATAATCAACAGCAACAAGTATATGAGTATACCCTTCTGAAGGAGGAAAAGGACCCATAAAGTCAAATCCCCAACAATCAAATGGTTCAATAACAAGAGAATAACTCATAGGCATTTCATTACATCTAGAAATATTACCAACTCTTTGGCATTCATCACAAGATAAAACAAACTTTCTAGCATCTTTAAAAAGGGTAGGCCAATAAAAACCTGATTGTAGAACCTTTTGTGCAGTTCTATCTCCCGCATGATGTCCTCCATAAGTGCTACCATGACATTTCCTTAATATTTCTTTTTGTTCGTATTCTGGAACACATCTTCGCATAATACCATCTACTCCTTCTTTATATAAGTGTGGGTCATCCCAAAAATAATGCCTCAAGTCATAAAAGAATTTTCTTCTTTGCTGAGCTGTAAAGGTTGGAGGCAAATACTTGGAAACAATAAAGTTAGCATAATCAGCATACCAAGGAAGGTCTCGCGAACTTATATTTATTGAAGCCAACTGTTCATTTGGAAAACTATCATTAACAGGAATAGGATCAAAAGAAATGTTTTCCAATCTAGACAAATTGTCAGCAACAGGATTTTCAGCACCTTTCCTATCTACAATATGCAAATCAAACTCTTGTAAAAGCAACACCCACCTAATAAGTCTAGGCTTAGCATCCGTCTTTGACATAAGATATCTAATAGCAGCATGATCAGTATGAATAGTAACTTTAGAATCAACAATGTAAGGTCTAAACTTATCACATGCAAAAACAACAGCAAGAAACTCCTTCTCAGTAGTAGCATAATTCTTTTGAGCAGCATCAAGAGTCTTACTAGCATAATGAATAACAGTTAACTTCTTATCTACGTGCTATCCAAGAATAGCACCCACAGCATAATCACTAGCATCGCACATAATTTCAAAGGGTAAATTCCAATTAGGTGGTTGGATAATAGGAGCTGTGGTTAAAGCCTTCTTAAGAGTTTCGAAAGCTTCCTTACAATCATCATCAAAAAAAAATGGTATATCTTTTTGAAGAAGATTAGTAAGAGGCTTTGAAATCTTAGAGAAATCTTTAATCAACCTCCTATAGAAACCAGCATGACCAAGAATACTACGAATACCTTTAACATCCCTAGGACAGGGCATTTTCTCGATTGCTTCGACCTTTGCTCTGTCAACTTCAATACCTCTTTCAGAAATTTTATGTCCAAGAACAATTCCTTCATTCACCATAAAGTGGCATTTCTCCCAATTAAGAACAAGATTAGTTTCTTCACACCTCTGCAAAACTTTATCAAGATTGTGCAAACAATTATCAAAAGAAGTTCCATAGACGGAGAAGTCGTCCATGAATACCTCCACAATTTCTTCACAAAATCCATGAAAAATAGCAGACATGCATCTTTGAAAAGTAGCATGAGAATTGCACAAACCAAAAGGCATACGTCTATAAGCATAAGTTCCATAAGGACAAGTAAAAGTGGTTTTATCTTGATCTTGCTTTCTAAAAGCAATCTGAGAGAAACCAGAATAACCATCAAGAAAACAAAAATGAGTTTTTTTAGATAACCTCTCTAACATTTGATCTATAAACGGTAAAGGATAATGATATTTCTTAGTAACTTTGTTAACCTTTCTAAAATCAATGCACATCCTATAACCAACTACTACCCTTTGAGGAATCAGCTCGTTATTTTCATTAGGCACAACAGTAACTCCTCCTTTCTTAGGAACATAATGAACAGGACTAACGCATCTACTATCAGCAATAGGATAAATAATACCAGCATCAAGGAGCTTCAATACCTCATTTATTACCACTTCCTTAATCTTAGGAATTAAGCGGCATTGATGTTCAACAACTGGCTTGGCATCTGGCTCCATGTTAATAGCATGCTGACATATAGTAGGAGAAATCCCTTTTAAATCATCAAGAGTATATCCCATAGCTCCTTGGTGTTTCCTCAATATTTCTAATAACCTTTCTTCCTCCTTTCCTGAAAGTTTAGAACTGATAATAACAGGATATATTTTCTTATCATCTATATAAGCATACTTAAGATCATCAGGTAAAGGTTTTAAATCAAAAACAGGATCTTCCTTAGGTGGCAAAGTGGTACCAAGATCCTCCATAGGTAAATTGTGTTTAATCAATGCTGGTTGATGAAGAAGAATATTGTCAATATCTTCTCTTTCTTCCCTGAAAATATCACTTTCATGATCCTCCATAAATTGCTGCAAAGCATTGTTAGGAGCAAGAGCAATAGAAGCAAGCTGTTCAACTCAAAAAAATTCATTAGGCAATTCATTTTCATAAGGAGTTTTAGCGAACTTAGAAAAATTAAACTCATAAGATTCTCCATCAAACTTAGTCACAATTTTCTCCTTCTTACAATCTATCACAGCACTACAAGTATTCAAAAAGGGTCTACCAAAAATAATAGGACAAGTTTTACTAGCTTCAGTACCAAGTATAAGAAAATTAGTAGGGTATTTAGTCTTACCGCATAAAAATTCCACGTCTCTAACAATACCAATTGGAGAGATAGTTCATCTATTAGCAAGCTGAATAACCACATCAATCTCCTCCAGTTCACAAGCACTAATGTCATGCATAATTTATCTATAAAGCTCTAAAGGAATAGCACTTGAACTTGCACCGATGTCACATAAACCATAATAGCAATGATCACCAATCCTGACAGAAATCACAGGAACACTTGTTTTCCTAGGTTTACTAGGATGAAAAACAATGTTAGAAGCATCTTCACAAAAGACAATATGTTCATCTCCTACATTTTTAGTAACAAGGTCCTTCACTATAGCTATAGGAGACTTAATAGTAATTTTCTCATCAGGTTCTATAGCTTTCTTGGTACTTTTATTAAGCATGCTTATCAAAGTGGAATGCTCCTTTACCTTAGCAGGGAAAGGCGTTTCCTCAAAATAAGGTTCAGGCAAAATGCGATCAACAGTGCAGACTTCAGTAGTTTTAGGAGGAATACAACTAATAGAATCTTTGTAAGGTGCATGATACTTGTTCCAATGTTTCTTTGGAACATCAAGATAAGAGGCAAAGGCCTTAAAACAGTTAGCAAGTATTTGAGAATCAAGACCATAAACAGTGCTAACATTATGAAAGTCATCAGTTCCCATAAAAGCCTTAATGCAATCATAATCATAATTTATACCTGACTTCCTAGCTTTCTTGTTTTCCCATCCGTCAATATTTTCTTGAATACGATCAAGAAGACCCCACTTAGCTTCTTCTTTCATGTGTGTAAATGATCTAGAGCAGGAAGCATCCAATAAATCCTTATCGTGAAGAGTGAGCCTTGCATAAAAATTATTAATAACAATATTACTGGGGAGCTCATGAGTGGGGCATTTGAGCATTAGTGACTTCAATCTCCCCCACGCTTGGGCAATACTCTCTCCATTATGAGGCCAAAAATTATATATTTGATTGCGATCTTTATGAATCTCACTTGGAGGATAAAATTTGGAATAAAAGAGAGCTACAATTTCCTCCCAAGCAATAGATGGACCATCCTTTAGCAACCTATAACACTCCTTAGCTCTGGCTTTCAGTGATAAAGAGAATAGCTTCCTCTTAACCTGGCTTGATGAAATACCTGCACACTTGAACAACTCGCAAAATTCATGTATAAAGAGTAAATGATCACCCGGATGGATAGTTCCATCTCCTAAATAGCAGTTATTCATAACATGTTCAACAATTTTCATAGGTATTTTAAAAGGATCCAATTGAGCAGTTGGTGGTTCATCCACTACCGCAACAGTGGTAATAGTGTTCCCAAATAGGAAACCAAATGGAGAACTCTCCACAGAAAAATAAAATAAAAGACAGAATTAAAAACAATACTTGCAGCGAAGATTACCTTTACCAATTCCACTCTTCAATAGCGCTTCACTCCCCGGCAACGGCGCCAGAAAATAGTCTTGATGACCCACAAGTATAGGGGGTGTATCGTAGTACTTTCGATAAATAAGAGTGTCGAACCCAACAAGGAGCAGAAGGTGTTGACAAGCAGTTTTGATCAAGGATTCACTGTAAATACTAGCAAACAGGTTTTCAAGGGTATTTGGTAATGCAAATAAATAAAGTACGAGTAAATAAAAGATAGTAATAATAATTGCAGCGAGTGGCCCAATCCTTTCTAGAGCAAAGGACAAGCCGGTGGTGTAACTTATGATGACCAAACATTCTCGAGGACACAAGGGAGTTTCTGTCAAGTGCTTTCGCTTCATGCCTGTAACACCCGAATTTCCAGAAATTCAAAGTGCCCGTTATGTATTCCACCACAATCCCAGAATCATTGTTGTGATACACATAACATAGTTGGTAACCAGTTCCATAGACATTACAACACGAATAGTTCAAATACAATGGTCATAGTGACCAAGTTCATATTACAACACAACATAGCAGCGGAAATAACGTCTTCGGGTCCATGCCTTCACCCTACAGGCAATGGCGACTCAGGAGATGATCTTAGTTCTGGTACTCATCTGCATAACCTTCCTCCGGATAATCTTCCCCATAGTCTGGCCAAGTTGATAGCCAGGGACACAGCCATGAGTACATTGGATGCACTCGCAAACCATCTTATAAACAAAATGATGAAGTAGATATGCATGGTTGATATGGTGGACTAAGCACTAAGTTTATTTGCAAAAGCTAGTTTTACTTCCCAAGAAGGTTCATTAGTAGAAAAGAGGTTTAGTTCTCTAGTAAATCTAAAGAGGAACTTCAAATGTGTCAACATCAATGTCAAGTCAAGTCATTCACCAAGTTCACCTTCAGTTGTTCATATTCTTGACAAAAGTCAAGTACAGCTTGCCAACTGTCCATGACCGCGGACGCGGCTATTCGAATAGTTTTGAAACCTCTGCAGAGGGGTACACTTTACCCACAAGATTCGATACATCTACCGGGAGAAATCCACGGATCGTCATACACAAAGTATGCGAGTTCCAGATAATCAAACAAACTCTTTCACTTATTCACTCTAGTATAGGATCCTTCCCTAGAGCCCGGGACACGGACATCTCCGTTCCGGCGTCTCTAGTTTTGCCCGTTACAGGATGCTGTATGAATGGAAATTTCCACCCGGTTCAGAAGTACCCGCGCACGGTGCACTTCTATAAAGGATGATACAAGGTCTCCCATACTAGGGTGAACAAGCTACTGACTAAGCTCCTTCCCATTTAGGGGTAATGTGGTCGTACGGTAATGGTTGGCTCACATGGTACATCACTTATCATCATTTACAAATACATTCCATAGTCCTTAGTCAAGATTATTTTCCTTCATAAAACCCTCATGTAGGAGAAATCTCCAATTCAAGTTATCAAGTTCAAGTCACCAATTCAAATAGGGTTCCCCTTATAGATGGACTCAATTTTATTAGCGACTAAGGAACTAAATAGAGTGATGATACCACTAAATAGGGTTGGATAAACTCAGCTTGATACTCTTGCTAAGCAAGACTTCCCTACACAACTATCATTCTACTCTAGCAATTCAATCATGCAATTTACTTAAAACAAGTAGAATGCAATAGTAAAACTAGGCATTTGGAGTATGATTCAAAAGATGGGTTGCCTTGGTTGGCAAAGTGTCCGGGATAGTCTTCTTCTTCTTGATAAAATTCCCCCTCAATATCCTTCTCAGCAACACTAGTGTCTAATAACGAATAAACACAATGCACACAATCACTACACAATACTAACAACATTCCAAGCACACATAGTTGTTTTCAAACAATAGAATTCCTGTTGGATTTTATTTACGTGGGTTGCAAGTTTTCTTCCAAGTTTTTATTAAGTGTGTAAGTTAGATTTTTCTACCATGTGCCATATGTTGTTTACTTTCTAAGCATTGGTATGAAACTAGGGGTATTAGGGCTAGTTCAAGTGGAGGTTGACTAATTAAGTAAATTGATAGTGAGGGAAATTTTTAACTAAGTGTATATTGGGGATCTATCATTTTATGCTACATACTAAGGTTGGATTAGGGTCTAATTGATAGCATTAACAAAGTTCTAATTGATTAAGGTTGGACTAAACAGTAGACAAGTTAACTAGCGAGTTCATAAACCAAGTTTCAAGATTTTAGGAGGTTTAAACAATTTTCTAGGATTTTCCTAAGATTAATAAGGCTATGGTCAAAGTATTCTTATTAAATTAAATCACTAACTCAAATTGGATTCTAACTAGTTTCAGAGGCTAGATAATTTCCTAAGCTTTCCAACACATATTTATTTGCTAGAAATGGATTTCTAAATCTCCGGGAATTTTCATTTGAAAATTATATCTGAAACAATTTTTAAAACGGGCGGGAGAATAAAAAATCGCATCGGACCGAATTCTTAACCGAACTGGGCCGCACCGGGGGTTTCCGAACGGGCCGGCCCGAATACCGCTTCGCAGGGCGGGAGGCCTTTCTAATTTTAAACCTGACAGGTGGAGCCCACCGGTCAGGTCACTTAAGTCACCCGAATCGGTACGCTACCGCTGGATCGAGATCCAACGGCTCACAGGCGTCGTCTACCTCGGCTACGGCAGGAGCTCACCGGCGCTCGCAGAGAGGAAGTGCTCGACGGCGGGGCTCGACGGAGAGGAAGCAGGGGTCGTCGGCGATGACGCAGAACGGCGGCGGCAGCTTGACTCCTCTGCCTGGCACCAGCGACTTGTCCAACGGTGGCCGGACTCCTCCGGAACGCGGCGGCGCACGCTCACAGAGATTGGACGATTCCGAGGGAGAGAGGAAGAAAGAAGGGTGGGAATCGGTAGCGGTGAGGGTGTGCTGCTTCTGGGTGTCGACGGGGGGTTTTTATAGGCACGGGAGAGCGCGGGAGCTAGGGTTTCCAGTCGCATGCTGGGGCGGTATCTGGCGACGTGCACGGGCAAAGCCGGGCGCGGCGGCCTTGGGGGCGTGCTGGCGGGGTGTTGTCCTGACGTCGGGGTACTGTGGGCAGGCTCTGGCGAGCTCACGCCGGTCGGCATCGTGCAGAGAGCAGAGGGCAAGGAGAGGGGGTGTCCGGGCGGTTTCCTCCCTGTCCTCCATGTCTCACGGTCCGGGTCAGGTCAGAGGTGGCTGGAGCTCGACCGAGGGGTGTCCACGAGCATGGCTACAGGGCGAGGGCGAACAGGAACATCGATGGCCACAGTAGCTTTGATTTTTCCTGGATTTCGCCCACCAAGTGTTCGACACAATGCCCGCAAGAATTCAAAATTCAAATTTTTGAAAAGTTTCACTTTGGGTTGTCAACATATTAAACAAGGATTCCAGAGATATTTTTGTTGAGCACAAATATGATGTTTTGCAGAAATAATATTTCAAATTTTGGGTATGGTCACTGTTTTAGATTCAATCTTTGGCAGATGTTTGAGTTAGGTTCTGATTTGAATTTTTGTTTGAAACTTCTTGGTCAAGTTAGTATGCAGCCAGGTCAAGCTGAACTAACTAACCACACCCTTAGTTGAGTTACAGATTGCTTAATCTAAGTGTCCAAAGTAGGGTAGTCAATAATATTTCTTAGATCAAACTTTTCTTCTCTTATTCTTTATTTCTTTTGTTTCTGGTTTCTTTAGCTCTTATAGATCTTCTCTAATTCTTCTGTTGGTTAAGTTGGAATTAAAAAATCATTTCCCAACAAATTATAACACACATGAAATCATAAAAGACATATAAAAGAATTTCATGCATACATGCAATATGAATGAAAAAGTTTTATCTTGGTCCAAAATTTGGCACTTTAATTAATAGGAAATGGATTACAAATATTTGGGTTGTTACAATCTTCCCCCCTTAAAAAGAATCTCGTCCTCGAGATTCACTACTAAGAACTGAAAAGATTGGGGAATTCTTTCTGAAGGTAATCTTCTCGTTCCCAAGTAGCTTCCTCTTCTATGTGATTCCTCCAGTGAACTTTCAGAAACTTGATGCTTCGGGTTCGAGTGGTTCGATACGCTTCCTCGAGGATACGGATAGGCACTTCACGATAGGTCAAATCCTTGTTGATGTCCACAGAACGGTGATCAATATTCTTGAAGATCTCTGGCTTCTCCGGCACTTCAAGACATTTCCGAAGTAAAGACACGTGAAAAACATCGTGCACTTCAGACAACTCAGGGGGCATTTCCAACTGATAAGACATTTCTCCTCTGTGGCCTAGTATCTTGAAAGGTCTAATATACCTTGGTGCAAGCTTTCCTTTTACTTGGAATATCTGCATTCCCTTGAGAGGTGATACTCTAAGATAGACAAAATCTCCAATCTTGAAGGTCGGTTCTCTACGTCTCTTGTCAGCATAACTCTTCTGCCTAGACTAGGCTGCCTTGAGGTACTCACGAATCATGCGAACCTTCTCCTCAACTTCTTGCAGGATATCAGGTCCAAATATCTTGCTGTCTCCAGTTTCAGACCAATTCAAAGGGGTATGACACTTTCTCCCATATAAAGCTTCAAATGGGGCCATTTGCAAACTGGCTTGATAACTGTTGTTGTAGGAAAACTCCGCGAAAGGCAGACAATCTTCCCACTTAGCTCCATAGGCTAGAACACAGGCTCTTAGCATATCTTCAAGTATCTGATTTACTCTTTCAGTCTGTCCATCAGTCTGAGGGTGGTAAGCTGTGCTAAAGGCTAATTTGGTTCCCAAGGCTTGATGCAAACTTCTCCAAAATCTCGAGGTGAATTGGGTTCCTCGATCGGAAACTATGGTTTTAGGGACTCCATGCAAACTAACAATTCTGGATAGGTAAAGATCTACCAACTGTCCTGATGTATAAGTGGTCTTGACAGGAATAAAGTGGGCAACTTTGGTCAATCTATCCATGATGACCTAGATAGAGTCATTTCCGCGGCTAGACCTTGGAAATCCAGTGATGAAATCCATTCCAACTGATTCCCACTTCCATTCCGGAACTTGCAAAGATTGCAGCAGTCCAGCAGGACGTTGATGTTCAGCCTTGACTCTTTGACAAATATCACACTTAGATATGAACAGTGCAATCTCACGCTTCATTCCATGCCACCAAAACTGTTCCTTTAGATCTTGATACATCTTGGTTCCACCGGGGTGGATGGAGTAAGGTGTCTCATGGGCTTCCTTTATAATCACTTCCTTCAATTCTGAATCAGCAGGCACACAAATACGTCCTTTATACCAAAGAACTCCTTGATCATCTTCCTCAAATCCTGGCACTTTGCCGGAACTAATTCTACGCTTAATTCCGTCAATACTCTCATTTCCCTTCTGGGCTTCTTTGATTTGGCTCATCAAGGTGGGTTGAAACTCAAGGTTGGCTAAGAATCCTTGACTGACTAGTTCCAATCCAAACCTTTCAAACTCTTGGTGCAACATGGGTTGCTCCTCCTTGATCATCATATTCAGGGTGCATGGCTTTCTACTCAAGGCATCGGCCACCACATTGGCCTTCCCGGGGTGATAATGAATTTCAAGATCATAATCCTTGATTAACTCTATCCATCTTCTTTGCCTCATGTTCAACTCCTTCTGGGTGAAAATATACTTCAAACTCTTGTGATCAGTGTAGATCTCGCAACGGTTACCCATAAGATAATGCCTCCAGGTCTTCAAAGCTAGGACTACGGCTGCTAACTCCAAATCATGGGTTGGATAGTTTTCTTCATGAGGTCTAAGCTACTGGGAGAGGTATGCTATGACCTTGCCTTCTTGCATTAACACACAACCAAGTCCAAGTTTGGAGGCGTCGCAATAGACATCAAAGTTCTTGGTGATATCGGGCATGGTTAGGACGGGGGCGGTCACCAGTCGCTTCTTGAGTTCTTGAGAACTTTCCTCACATTTAGGGGTCCATTCAAACTTCTTGTCCTTCTTCAACAATTGGGTCATGGGTCTGGCAATACTTGAAAATCCTTCAACAAATTTGCGGTAATATCCTGCCAATCCGAGAAAACCTCTAACTTCAGTTTGAGTGGTAGGGGCTTCCCATTCTATGACTGATTTGATCTTCTTTGGGTCTACTGATATTCCTCTAGCTGATAATACATGGCCTAAGAATCCAACTTCCTTCAACCAGAACTCACACTTACTGAACTTGGCATATAGCTGATGTTCTCTCAGGGTCTCTAAGATTAATCTCAAATGGGTGGCATGCTCTTCTTCAGACTTGGAGTAGATAAGAATGTCATCAATGAAGACAACAACAAACTTATCCAGAAACTCCATGAAAAACTTATTCATGAGATTCATGAAATAGGCAGGGGCATTGGTTAATCCAAAGGACATTACGGTGTACTCATACAATCCGTATCGGGTAGTGAAGGCTGTTTTAGGTATATCAGTTGCACGGATCTTCAGTTGATGGTATCCAGTTCTAAGATCTATCTTTGAGAAGACTTGAGCTCCAGTCAATTGGTCAAACAAATCATCTATCTTGGGAAGAGGATACTTATTCTTGATGGTAACATCATTGAGCTTGCGGTAATCAGTGCACAGTCGGCTGGAACCGTCACTTTTATCCACAAATAAGACAGGTGATCTCCAAGCAGATAAACTTGGCTGAATCAATCCCTTACTCAAAAGGTCATCCAATTGCTTCTTTAACTCCACTAGTTCCGCTGGGTTCATACGATAGGGTCGTTGGGCTATAGGTCCAGTTCCAGGGATAAGCTCAATGATAAACTCAATATCCCGATCCGGTGGCATTCCGGGTAGCTCATCGGGAAAAACATCCGGGTATTCACAAACGATGGGAACTTGCTCTAAAGTTGGTCCTGAGATACTCTTATGACATCGGGTGGTTTGGGGTGGTTTTACGGACACATGCTTTACTACAATTCCAATGCTACTCTTCATGGTGATGGTCTTTTTGGCACAATCTATCACTCCTTGATGTTGAGACATCCAATCCATACCTAGGACTACTTCCAATCCTTTGGTTCCTAACACAATCAAACTTGCTAGGAATGATATCCCATGGATTTCTATGGGCACTGCCAAGCAGGTCCAACTAGCCTTTGTTATTGACCCAGGTATTTGTACAGACATGGTATTTTTTAGGGGTGTTTGTTGAAGTCCACTTTTATCAACGAATAACTTAGTAACAAACGAGTGTGAAGCTCCAGAATCAAACAGAACTCTTGCAGGAACTGAATTAACAGGGAACATACCAAGAACAATGTCGGTTGCTTCCTGAGCTTCTTCAACATTCATGTGATTCAGACGGCCTCGGGGGTGAGGTTGGTTCCTTGGTGGATAATTCTTGCCGTTTCCAACCCGGTGCTATTGCTGAGTAGGAGTAGTGGTCTTGGATGCACCATTCAGCTTCTTAGGGCATTCATTGGAGTAGTGCCCCTTGATTCCGCACTCATAACAGGTAACACCAGACTTGTCACCAGACTTGGGCAGCGCAGGTGCGCCATTTGGCCTTGGAGTATTGGGGTTGAAGTGGTTGCCATTAGGTCTTGGAGGTTCACGGTTGAAGTTGTTGCCGGTCAGACGGTTGGGAAAGTTGGGATGTGGAGCAGGTGCAGATGACCTCATAGGTCTAGGGGCGAAACCCATAAGTGGATTTCCCCTTGGCTTCTGCGAGTTGCTTGAGTTGCCTTGATACATCATACGGCGCTTGCGGTTCTCTGCAGCTTGCTTGAGTTTGCCTTCCATCTGGATGGCAGAGTCAACCAATGACTCCAAGTCTGCAAAGGGAATGCTGACCAAGACACATTGCATCTCATCATGAAGTCCATTCAGAAACCTCTCTTGCTTCTTCTCATTGGTGTTGGTGTCATCTAGGGCATACCTAGACAAGGTAAGGAACTTGTCACGGTAGTCAACCACAAATAGGGAACCTTGCTTCAGATTTCTGAACTCATCTCTCATCCTCTTAACTAATCCCAAAGGAACATGGGCTTTGCTGAACTTGCTCTTGAACTCCTCCCAGGGCATCACATACCCTTGGGCTTGCATTGCACGGGTGCTATCCCACCAAGCTCTTGCGGCTCCAACAAGATAGTGGGTGGTGTACAAGACCTTCTCATTTTCGCCAACTTCGGCGACTGCCAAATTGTTCTCCATAGTGCGAAGCCAGTCATCAGCATCTAAGGGTTCTTCAGACTTAGTGAACATAGGTGGGTTGGTGTTTTGGAAACTCCTTAACTTGGATCGGTGATCACCATGACCATTGTTCTCTCCTTCACTATGGCCATTTCCATTGCCATTGTTGTGGTTCATTGCCATCTGGGTTAGCTGCTGAAGAGTGGCCAAGTTAGCTTGGCGCTCAGCTCGGGCTGCTTCCCGGTCTTCCATGATCAACCTTAGCAGTTGTGCTACTTCCGGGTTCGGGGGTGGGGGTACTCGCGGCATCTGAAGATAATGTGTGTAAGACAAGAGGGAAAAACTAATTGCTAAGATTTAATTGTAACATAGATGATGCAATTTTGTCTTACTAAGGCCTTAAGGGCCAAATTCATATTTCATTCAACAAACATCCAACATACCACACATACGAGTTCACACATTACAAATGGTTTACATCAAACCATTGCGACTCGTCTACTAGATAGGGGGATACAACTCACACCTACACGAAGTGACTTAAAGTAAACTCATAACTAGATAACACTTGGATCCCCAATCTAAACATCGGGCTCCTCGGGGTCTTCCTCCTCATCATCCTCAATAAATCCAGCATCCTCATCATTCTCCTGATCATCAAGGTCCTCCATGAAGTCATCCTCGTCACTAAGGAGGGCATTATCCTCCTTGCGGAGGTCAATGCCTTCCTCCTCACCAAGGTGGCTCTCTAGATCCTCAATGTACTCAGTCAGCTCAGCCACATTGGCCTTCAACTCTTCAATGGTCTGATCCCTTTCCTCGCGCTAGCGGCGAAGGCTCTTGCGATCCCTAGCAAGGATCCTGATGGTGCTCCTTGCCTCCACAAGTGCGAAGTGCTCAAGGTTGGCCTTGGTACGGGCATGATCTGCCTCCTGCTGAGTGGAGTACAGCAAGAAGTCCATGTGATCTGCATATGTACTCGGCTCATTTTGCCCTGGCATGTTTGTGGGACGCCCTTCCGCATCACGCTGAGAAAAGTTCCTAAAGCGCTCCACCTGAACCTCCTCAACATGCAGTCCGCATAAGCGGGCTAGCATCTCCTGCATACCTCGGACCAAACCATCGGCCCAAGTGTTCTCCACAAGCTCAAACTTGATCCTTGGAGAACTTAAATCTCTCTTCTTGCCACGGCAACTTGCCCTGATGAGCCACCGAAGCTCTCCATCCGGGTGCTCATTTAGCACGGCTCCCTTGAACTCCAGATACAGATGATCCAGGAACAAGGTCAGGGTGGTGAGGTCGCGCTCGAAAACAAGGCTACCACCATGGCCCAACTGGTATTGCTCCGTGAACACCGGGGCCATCTACAAAATTTTAGATTAGATTAAGTTAGTGATCAACTCAAGTGTGCAAAATTTTAAGTAGGCAAAAACTGAATCATGTACAAAGCTTTGTAAATAGAGAGGAAAAGACTAAGCAATTTTAAATCATTACTTATCTCTTTGCTTTTATAAAGGTTTCATTTAATGCCCATTCTAACTAAGGTCTCCTATGGTCAGCCTAGACTCTGATACCAACTTGTAACACCCGAATTTCTAGAAATTCAAAGTGCCCGTTATGTATTCCACCACAATCCCAGAATCATTGTTGTGATACACATAACGTAGTTGGTAACCAGTTCCATAGACATTACAACATGAATAGTTCAAATACAATGGTCATAGTGACCAAGTTCATATTACAACACAACATAGCAGCGGAAATAACGTCTTCGGGTCCATGCCTTCACCCTACAGGCAATGGCGACTCAGGAGATGATCTTAGTTCTGGTACTCATCTTCATAACCTTCCTCCAGATAATCTTCCCCATAGTCTGGCCAAGTTGATAGCCAGGGACACAGCCATGAGTACATTGGATGCACTCGCAAACCATCTTATAAACAAAATGATGAAGTAGATATGCATGGTTGATATGGTGGACTGAGCACTAAGTTTATTTGCAAAAGCTAGTTTTACTTCCCAAGAAGGTTCATTAGTAGAAAAGAGGTTTAGTTCTCTAGTAAATCTAAAGAGGAACTTCAAATGTGTCAACATCAATGTCAAGTCAAGTCATTCACCAAGTTCACCTTCAGTTGTTCATATTCTTGACAAAAGTCAAGTACAGCTTGCCAACTGTCCATGACCACGGACGTGGCTATTCGAATAGTTTTGAAACCTCTGCAGAGGGGTACACTTTACCCACAAGATTCGATACATCTGCCAGGAGAAATCCACGGATCGTCATACACAAAGTATGCGAGTTCCAGATAATCAAACAAACTCTTTCACTTATTCACTCTAGTATAGGATCCTTCCCTAGAGCCCGGGACACGGACATCTCCATTCCGGCGTCTCTAGTTTTGCCCGTTACAGGATGCTGTATGAATGGAAATTTCCACCCGGTTCGGAAGTACCCGCGCACGGTGCACTTCTATAAAGGATGATACAAGGTCTCCCATACTAGGGTGAACAAGCTACTAAGTAAGCCCGTTCCCATTTAGGGGTAATGTGGTCGTACGGTAATGGTTGGCTCACATGGTACATCACTTATCATCATTTACAAATACATTCCATAGTCCTTAGTCAAGATTATTTTCCTTCATAAAACCCTCATGTAGGAGAAATCTCCAATTCAAGTTATCAAGTTCAAGTCACCAATTCAAATAGGGTTCCCCTTATAGATGGCCTCAATTTTATTAGCGACTAAGCAACTAAATAGAGTGATGATACCACTAAATAGGGTTGGATAAACTCAGCTTGATACTCTTGCTAAGCAAGACTTCCCTACACAACTATCATTCTACTCTAGCAATTCAATCATGCAATTTACTTAAAACAAGTAGAATGCAATAGTAAAACTAGGCATTTGGAGTATGATTCAAAAGATGGCTTGCCTTGGTTGGCAAAGTGTCCGGGATAGTCTTCTTCTTCTTGATAAAATTCCCCCTCAATATCCTCCTCAGCAAAACTAGCGTCTAATAACGAATAAACACAATGCACACAATCACTACACAATACTAACAACATTCCAAGCACACATACTTGTTCTCAAACAATAGAATTCCTGTTGGATTTTATTTACATGGGTTGCAAGTTTTCTTCCATGTTTTCATTAAGTGTGTAAGTTAGATTTTTCTACCATGTGCCATATGTTGTTTACTTTCTAAGCATTGGTATGAAACTAGGGGTATTAGGGCTAGTTCAAGTGGAGGTTGACTAATTAAGTAAATTGATAGTGAGGGAAATTTTTAACTAAGTGTATATTGGGGATCTATCATTTTATGCTACAAACTAAGGTTGGATTAGGGTCTAATTGATATCATTAACAAAGTTCTAATTGATTAAGGTTGGACTAAACAGTAGACAAGTTAACTAGTGAGTTCATAAACCAAGTTTCAAGATTTTAGGAGGTTTAAACAATTTTCTAGAATTTTCCTAATATTAATAAGGCTATGGTCAAAGTATTCTTATTAAATTAAATCACTAACTCAAATTGGATTCTAACTAGTTTCAGAGGCTAGATAATTTCCTAAGCTTTCCAACACATATTTATTTGCTAGAAATGGATTTCTAAATCTCCAGGAATTTTCATTTGAAAATTATATCTGAAACAATTTTAAAACGGGCGGGAGAATAAAAAATCGCATCGGACCGAATTCTTAACCGAACTGGGCCGCACCGGGGGTTTCCGAACGGGCCGGCCCGAATACCGCTTCGCAGGGCGGGAGGCCTTTCTAATTTTAAACCTGACAGGTGGAGCCCACCGGTCAGGTCACTTAAGTCACCCGAATCGGTACGCTACCGCTGGATCGAGATCCAACGGCTCACAGGCGTCGTCTACCTCGGCTAGGGCAGGAGCTCACCGGCGCTCGCAGAGAGGAAGTGCTCGACGGCGGGGCTCGACGGAGAGGAAGCAGGGGTCGTCGGCGATGACGCAGAACGGCGGCGGCAGCTTGACTCCTCCGCCTGGCACCGGCGGCTTGTCCAATGGTGGCCGGACTCCTCCAGAATGCGGCGGCGCACGCTCACAGAGATCGGATGATTCCGAGGGAGAGAGGAAGAAAGAAGGGTGGGAATCGGTAGCGGTGAGGGTGTGCTGCTTCTGGGTGTCGATGGGGGGTTTTTATAGGCACGGGAGAGCGCGGGAGCTAGGGTTTCCAGTGGCATGCTGGGGCGGTATCTGGCGACGTGCATGGGCAAAGCCGGGCTGGCGGCCTTGGGGGCGTGCTGGCGGGGTGTTGTCCTGGCGTCGGGGTACTGTGGGCATGCTCTGGCGAGCTCACGCCGGTCGGCATCGTGCAGAGAGCAGAGGGCAAGGAGAGGGGGTGTCTGGGCGGTTTCCTCCCTGTCCTCCATGTCTCACGGTCCGGGTCAGGGTAGAGGGGGCTGGAGCTCGACCGAGGGGTGTCCACGAGCATGGCTACAGGGCGAGGGCGAACGGGAACAGCGATGGCCACAGTAGCTTTGATTTTTCCTGGATTTCGCCCACCAAGTGTTCGACACAATGCCCGCAAGAATTCAAAATTCAAATTTTTGAAAAGTTTCACTTTGGGTTGTCAACATATTAAACAAGGATTCCAGAGATATTTTTGTTGAGCACAAATATGATGTTTTGCAGAAATAATATTTCAAATTTGGGGTATGGTCACTGTTTCAGATTCAATCTTTGGCAGATGTTTGAGTTAGGTTCTGATTTGAATTTTTGTTTGAAACTTCTTGGTCAAGTTAGTATGCAGCCAGGTCAAGCTCAACTAACTGACCACACCCTTAGTTGAGTTACAGATTGCTTAATCTAAGTGTCCAAAGTAGGGTAGTCAATAATATTTCCTAGATCAAACTTTTCTTCTCTTTTTCTTTATTTCTTTTGTTTCTGGTTTCTTTAGCTCTTGTAGATCTTCTCTAATGCTTCAGTTGGTTAAGTTGGAATTAACAAATCATTTCCCAACAAATTATAACATATATGAAATCATAAAAGACATATAAAAGAATTTCATGTATACATGCAATATGAATGAAAAAGTTTTATCTTGGTCCAAAATTTGGCACTTTAATTAATAGGAAATGGATTACAAATATTTGGGTTGTTACAATGCCGCTAAATAATCTTCATTGTTTTGATAAGTGTTATGGGGGTGAACCTGTGCTAGCGCACTACCCTTACAAGGATTAATACACACTTGTGATTATACCCCTTGCAAGCATCCGCAAATACAAGAAAGTAATTAAGATAAATCTAGCCACAGCCTTAAACTCTAAGATCCTACGCTCCCTGGTGCAACGGTTTGCTAACGGAGGTTTAGGTTTCTATCACTCCAGCAACCCCACAATTAGTAGCCAAATACACAATGCATTCCACTAGGCCCATAAATGGTGAAGTGTCATGTAGTCGACGTTCACATGACAACACTAGTGAAATAACACCACAACATATATATATCAAACCATTAAATATTACTCAACATAATTCCACTACTAACATCTTGACTTCTCCCATGTCCTCAAGAACTAAACGAACTACTCACAAGACATCATATGGATCATGACCAGAGGTGAAATAATGGTAAATAACAATCTGAACATAAACCTTAATTCAATGGTTCCACTCAATAGCATCAACCACAAGAGTAATCAACACCCGGAAAGTTTCCCCTAAGAATTTGACAAGATTCGACTCAAGATATTACAGCGGGATGGCGTGGTGATGGTGGAGATGAAGGTGTTGGTGATGGTGGGGATGATGATGATGATCTTGATGAAGTCCGGTGCGATGGTGATGACGATGGCGAAGATCTCCCCTCTCCGGGAAGGAATTTCCTCGGCAGATTCCTGCCTGCCGGAGAGCTTTTCTCTCTCTGGTCTTTTTCGCCCCGCAGAGGCAGCGAGGTCTATCTCTAATGCCCCCCCCCCTCACTTAGGTTTTCAGGGTGACAATATACGCGAAGGGGCGATGGTAGTAGTAGGCTAGGGTGGCCTCACCATAGGGTGTCGCGGCCAGGGGTGGGCCCGCGCCACCTGGTGGTGAGCCCACCCTGCTACTCCTCTCATTTCCTCCTTCTGGCTTCTTCAGTATTCTGGCGAAATATAATTTTCTGGCATTTTTCTGGAATTTCCTGATCTTCCAAAACATGGAGTCTTGATGGTCCTTTTTCCAGCAGAATCCTGACTCCGGCAGCAAGTCCTCCAAATATCATCGACATGCAAAAGCAGAGGAAACAACATAAGTATCATCTCTAAATATGAAATATATCAATGAATAACAGTAAATTATGATACAAAATAGTGATGCAAAATGGACGTATCAATGTGTGAGTAGTCTACCTTGGACTATGGGTCCATAGCAGTAGCTAGATGGTTGTCTCCTCCACCATGTGCTTCATGTTTAGATCTTGTGAGCTGCCCTACATGATCAGGATCTTCTTTATGTAATCATACATGTTGTGTTTGTTGGGATCCAATGAGTATTGGTACTATGTTAAGTTGATGTGCTAAATATATATCTTTATGTTATCTCTATGATTTTTATGATCTTGAATGCTTTCCGTTGCTAGTAGCTATCTTGGCCGAGTAGATGCTAGTAACTCCAAGAGGGAGTATTTATGCTAGATAGTTGGGTTCATGCCTCTATTTAATCTGAGAATTGACAGAAACCTCTAAGGTTGTAGATGTGTTGTTGCCAATAGGGATAAAACAACATTCTTGTGTCCAAGGACATTTGCTTTGTTTACACGACGCACTTTGCTTAATGCAATTATCTGTTGTTCGCAACTTAATACTCAAGGGGTCCTCGGACGATTCCCCGCGAGTGGATTTTTAGTCATAGATGTAGTTGGATGGCGGTCTATGTATTTTGTCGTAATGCCTAGAGTGAATCTCATAGTGATCCTCATGATATATGTACGTTATCTTTATTCTATCAATTGCCCAAGTGTAATTTGTTTACCCAGCATGTGTTATTTATCTTATGGATAGACACCACTAGTGAACTGTGGACCCCGGTCCAATTTCCTTTACATTGCTATACTATTTTACTTTTACTCGCATTGTTTACTTTCTTGCATACTATTATCCTATTACCACTCGATACGCTCAATCCTTTGTTTAGAGCGAACCGGTGAGATTGACAACCTCATCGTAAGTTGGGAGCAAAGTTCTTGGTTGTGTTGTGTGCAGGTTTCATGTTGCTGCTGGTGAAAAGCTACACACCTACAAGCAATTTATCTGGCGCCCTTGTCCGGAGTTTCCCAATGAGCTATTCTTACAAGCCATCACTGGGTTGGGCCGGTTGCGTGTGGAATGCGGCCCACTGGTTTGTTTCTCTCTCTTTTTTTCTGTTTTCATTTTTCTATTTTCTATTTGGTTTTTTGGTTTTTCTAATTTGATTTCAAATCTTTTTTGTAGGTTTTGAATTTGGGACTACTTAGGAAATTAATTTAGTATATTACCTCTAGTAATATCTTGTATTGTAAGAACTTAATTGTGTATTCACTATTAAGATAATAACAATATTATTGGTATTTTATTTGGAGATCTTAATGGAAGAAAATTTAAATACTAGCTTTGTTGGGTTCCAATTATTTATCTATGGTTGAATCACTTGTTAATAAGATGCAAGAAATGTTACTTGCACAAAAGTTTTCAAAAGAACAAAGGAATAGGTTTAACCATTATTTGTCAACCTATTAGGAAATGGGGAAAAGGCATGATCTTAGGTTTATCAAAATTCTGCTAATGGCAAGGAAGGTTCTATAGAGCTACTCCAGGGTCATTAATAGATTTCTTGGTCATTAATCAGGATAGGTCAATAATGCTTCATCTCCCCCACAAGAAAGGTTTGCTTGATATAATATCAAGATGCACCTATGGGAATTGATCCCCATTATAGTGAATTTGAATTCAACTATAAGAATAGTTGCTTAAATATACAATACATAGACTTTATAAATAGAACGTGATTCTAGGATTTACTTATATATGCTCACAAAGTGATGCATAATTTGGAATAAGGTAATGGAATAGGTTTCCAAGTGTGTAGACAAAAATGTGCAAAAGTTTGAGGAAATGGTATCACTCTCCTTAGAAGATAGTGATCACTTCTAAGATGTGGTGAATGTGATTATGGTTTTTAAGATAAGTAATAAGTTAGGGCATAGGCTTGTGATCTCCTCCATCTATATAAATTTGCTTTACCTAGTGGAAATCATGTACTTGTACCAAGGTTTCCCATTTGATTTCCATAAGGTTGCTTCCCTCATAAACAATATATGATTACTTAGCTCTCCTACCCCAACATTCCGAATGAGGATACCTGCTTATCAAACTTGGTTTTATTAGGTATCTTAATCATCTCATCTGTCAAAACTAATGTCATCGTTTGATCTCATCACCTCCTTTCTTCTCTAATATTGGTTCATCACATTCCCTCCTAATCCTCCATGTGTTGATCTCATGAACTTGGCACTAAAGCTCTTAAAATAACTTTATTAGAGACAGCCTTCATATATCTAAGACTACTCATGAATCCACTTTCCTTAAGATGCCCAAATCACTTACTTCCTACTCCTACTCAAGGTTTTAAGATCAATCTTATCACCAATACTGGTCCTTGAGATCTAGCTAATCCAATCAATACATTACCCTAGATGTTGACTTCTAGGGCTAGGATACTATACTACTTATAGCCTATACTCCACCTTGTAGTTGATCCTTGTTCTAATTTTGCTCCTTTTCTCTAGGCAGCAATTCTTGATTGTATCTACCTTTAGAGATCAAGAATATGATCTCCACCATTGTGGTATCCGTATAGAATCTACCTCCCACCACATGAATATTACTTCTCTTGTATCAACCTTCTTTGGTTCGTAACTTGGTTATATTTGATCCATTTAGGTTTACAATTGGTTAATCAAGTATTCCACACTCCATAGATTATTGGAATAATCATTATAATCCTTTGGTCATATGACTTGGGTTCCATTTGGCTAATCAAGGTCCATGATTAACACTTGCTAAACTATTCTCTTAAAACACCCATTTTGCTAAGAGAACTCCATATCACTTCTTAACTCCAAGATACTACACATTTGATATCATCCTAGCAATGGTTCTAATCTTCTTGTGGGACACCCTCACCTATAGTTGGGATATTTCCTCTAATCAAATTGCCATTAGGTTAACCTCTTCTACTTCTGAGTTTCATGATTATCTCCAAAAGTTTTACCTCATGAGATGAGAATAACACTGGCATGGCTATGGACTCTCTTCTGGTTTTGGAGATGAATATATTTGGATATATAAGAATACAACAGATCAAGATATGATGATAAGATAGATCAAGATTCAAGGGTAAGGCTTTGTGGTCTTCCATTATAATAGATATGGTCTCAATGATTTAAGTTTAAGAAATACCATGGTGATTAATAGATATTGGATCCTATAGTGATGTGTTAACACATTAATTCTACCTCACATTCATCTATTTTAATTGTTGTTATTATCTCTACCCAAAACATGGTTGTCAACAAAGTTCATGTTGAAGTTTATCACTCTCCAATTCATGAGCTACTTCAATTCCATCAACTAAAGTGAAACTTCAATCACTTTGACATGTTTTATTTAAAAGCGTGGAAATTTCCTAAATTTTCTATGCAAGAATGCAATGCACACATATGTTTCCTCTCTATTTCTAGCCTCACATCCTGGGATGTTACAACTTCTCATCAACGGGCTTGAAGCCAATCTAGACGATGTCCCAAAGCTCCACACAAACACACCTAAGATGAGAGCGCATGCAAGACTTCCAATAGGAATAGTTAAATTCATCAAGCATGGGAGGAGCACTAGATGAAGGGTTCATATGAGTCATAGGCACGTGTTGGATGGGATACTCATATGGCTTAGCATGAAAGGAAGGTCCATCGCGCTTAGGTGGAATCTCTACCTTAGCCTTCTTCGAGTTCAAATTCTCCCTTGGGATGGGCATTCTTTTCATCCGTAGCCATGAGTTTAGCTTCCAACGCGGCAAAATGCTTGTTGAGTTCATTGCATTGCTTATCAAGCAACTCTTGGATCTCAACGGCCATGAGGATCTTGTCTTCACCCACCTCGCTAGGTGAGACCATCTTACTCTCAATGTGGTTAAGCCTTTACAAATAAACCTGGCTCTGATACCAATTGAAACATCGATAGTCAAACCTAGAGGGGTGAATAGGTTTCTACAAATTTTACTTCTCTTTTTCACTAGTTTTAGGCTTTGTGGAATATAAAGATGAACCTAACAACTAGATGGACAACCTATATGATGCAATATAAGAAGCTTCAAGCATGAAGGCTATCACAAAGGTAAATATACAAGTGAAGGGCTTCGATAGAAATAACCGAAGCATGCAGAGACGAACATGTATTCCGACGTTCACTCTGTTGGGATAGTGATATGTCTCAAACATATCTATAATTTTTGATGCTCCATGCTTGTTTATGCACTATTTGCTTTGTGTTTTGTTACACTTCGTGGCGTTTTTATGCGTTTTCCAAAACTAACCTATTGACAAGATGCCATAGTGCCAGTTCCCTGTTTTCTGCTGTTTTTGTGTTTTAGAAAAGTTACACGGGAAATATTCTCGGAATTGGACGAAACAAAGCCCAAACCACCTATTTTTCTCGGACGCAAGATGAAGTCCGAAGGAGAGCCGGAGGGGGGGCAGGGACCAACCACACCAGGGGGTGGTGCCCCCCCCCTTGGCCGCGCCTGGGGGTGGTGTGGGGTCCCTGGCCACCCTCTGACATCGCCTCTCCGCCTATATAAAGCCCTCCGAAGCCGAAACCCTAAATCAATCGGTGTTTTTCCTAGTAAAGTTCCGCAGCGCCGCCGCCATCGAAGACCAATTTTGGGGGACAGAAGTCTCTATTTCGGCACCCTGTCAGGATGGGGAAGTGCCCACGGAGCCATCTCCATCGACTCCATCGCCTCCACCCCATCTCCATGAACGTTACTGTCTCCCATGATGAGGAGGGAGTAGTTCTCCCCAGGGGCTGAGGGCTCTATCGGTAGCTATGTGGTTCACCTCTCTCTCCCATGATGTGATCTATATGTGATCGTGAGTTTGTATCTAGTTGAATTGATAGATGATGTGCTTCATATATTATGCTACTTTAGTGCTTTATTATTGTAATCTCTGGAGACACCTTGTACCATGATGTGAAGGTGACAGTGTGCGCATTATGTGTGTCTCTTTGGCTAGTGTCTCTATGAATTGTTGGTGTTTGTTGGAACCATCTAGTGCGCTCAAGGTGATAGTGTGGGGCAATCTAGTTTGGGAAATGCAAACTTTGAGGAGCGTAGCCCTACACATGATTAGTGTTTGTTATCCATCGGAGAATAGTTTAGAGTAGTATAGTGAAGATAGTATTTATGTGTTCAATTATGTTATCTTTTTTAGAGTGTCCACTACTGAAAGTATGATCCCTAGGACTAGTTTCTAAGCATTGAAACACAGTTTTCATTCAACACTGTTACATGTTTGCTCATAGCGATATTTATTTAAGATTGCATTTACTACTTATAATCATCCATATTACTTTTATTTCACTATATCTTCGCCGAACTAGTGCACCTATACATCTGACAAGTGTATTCGGTGTGTTGGGGACACAAGAGACTTCTTGTATCATAATTGCAGGGTTTTTCGAGAGGGATACCTTTGACCTCTTCCTCCCTGAGTTCGATAAACCTTGGGTGATCCAATTAAGGGAAACTTGTTGCTGTTCTACAAACCTCTGCACTTGGAGGCCCAACACTGTCTACAAGAATAGAAGCGTGCGTAGACATCAAGCTCTTTTCTGGCGCCGTTGCCGGGGAGGTAAGGTAAAAGGTACTCACATCCTCGTGTGTGGGTGCTCGAAGTTATTTCCTTTAGATTCTACAATTATATCTTTTGGTTTTTTGTTTTTATTTTCACTAGTTAGGCTTAATGGAAAACAAAGAGCTTTATAGTATTTTTCTTGAGTTAGGACGTGAAGTGTTTGAAGAGAAAATTGAAAAACCTTTGGAGCTTTATTTGCATGCTAATAGTAATGTTATTTGTATGAATTCTTTGAACACCGTTATTGCTAATGCTATAGAAAAGTCAAAGCTTGGGGAAGCCGGTTTTGATGAGCATGATATTTTTAGTTCCCCAGCTTTAGTGGAGAAAATTTGCTCTAATGATATTTTATCTCCCATATGTGATAATTCTAATGATGTTTGTGATCCTCATGCTTTTAAAATACCTATGAAAGTTGTTGAATGTGCTATGAATAACTGCTATTTAGGGGATGGAACTGTCCATCCTGGTGATCATTTGCTCTTTATACATGAATTATGTGAACTGTTCAAGTGTGCAGGTATTTCAACAAGTCAGGTTAGGAGGAAGCTATTCTCTTTATCACTAAAGGGCAGAGCTGCGGAATGGTATAAGATGCTGAAGGATGGCCGATCTATTGGCTGGGAGGAAATTGTACCTCTCTTTTATTCTAAATTCTATCCTTCTAGTGAGGTTCATAAAGATAGGAATTATATTTCTAATTTTCATCCTCATGATGGAGAAAGCATTGCCCAAGCATGGGGAAGATTGAAATCAGTAATGCTCAAATGTCCCATTCATGAGCTCCCCCGTAATATTTTAATTAATAATTTTTATGCAAGGCTTTCAGGACATTACAAGGACTATCTAGATGCCTGTTTTGTGGGATCTTTCATAAGCAAGGAGGTTGAAGCTGATTGCTATTGATGGTGCGGTGAAATGACCGGCTAGTTGGGAACCCCAAGAGGAAGGTATGATGAATATAGCAGCAAGTTTTTCCCTCAGTAAGAAACCAAGGTTTAATCGTCCAGTAGGAAAAAGCCAAACTCCAGAAGGTGATGCTTGCTAGCCTAGTGACACTCCAACAAGGGCGCCGTTAACGATAACTTGTTAGCGCGTCTTCAACTAGTAGCAACATGGAACCTGCACACAACACAACCAAATACTTTGTTCCCAACTTACGATGGGGTTGTCAATCTCAACGGTTTGGTTGAAACAAAGGGTATGAGCGTATCGAGTGGAAAGAAATAGTAGTATGCGAGTAAAGTAAACAGTGTAAGTAAAGTAAATAGGTGATAGCAATATAATGGAAATAGGACCGGGGTCCATAGTTCACTAGTGGTGTCTCTCCATAAGATAAAATAACACATGCTAGGTAAAAAAATTACAGTTGGGCAATTGATAGAATAAAGACAACGTGCATATGTCGAGAGGATCACTATAAGATTTACTCTGGGCATTACGACAAGATACATAGACCGCCATGCAACTGCATCTATGACTAATAATCCACTTGTGGCGAATCAATCCGAGAACTCCACAAGTATTAAGTTGCGAACAACAGATAACTGCATTAAGCAAAGTGTGTAATGTAAACAAAGCATATGCCCTTGAGCATATGAATGTTATTTTCTCCCTAGTGGCAACAGCACATCTACAACCTTAGAGGTTTCTGTCACTCCCCCAGATTAAATAGAGGCATGAACCCACTATCGAGCATAAATACCCCCTCTTGGAGTCACTAGCAACTACTCGGCCAAGATAGCTACTAACAACGGAGAGCATGCAAGATCATAAACAACATAGAGATAACATAAGATAATATTCAGCACATCAACTCAATCATAACACCAATATTCATCGGATCCCAACAAACACAACATGTAGAATTACATTACGATGATCTCGATCATGTAAGGCAGCTCACGAGATCTAAACATGAAGCACATGGTGGAGAAAACAACCATCTAGCTACTGCTATGGACCCATAGTCCAAGGTAGACTACTCACTCATCGCGCCGAAGGCAAGCATGGCAATGAAGAAGACCTCCGGTGGTGATTCCCCTCTCCGGCAGAGTGCCGGGAAGAGCTTCAGGACCCTCCCAATCTCGGGTCGACGATGGCGGCGGATCGCGATATGTTTCTGGAAAAGTGATCGGGTATTTAGGTTTTTCCTGTCGGGGGGTCTTTATAGGCGAAGGGGCGGCGCCAGAGGTGGACCAGGGGGCCCTCACCATAGGTGGGCGCGGGCCAGGGGCAGGCCGTGCCCCCTGGTGGTGTGGCCGCCCTGTGGCCCTTCTCCGTCTCCTCTTCGGTTCTCTAGAAGTTTCGGTAAATTTCTGGATGTTCGGCTTTTGTTGCGTCCAATTCCGAGAATATTTCCTGTGTAACTTTTCTGAAACACAAAAATAGCAGAAAACAGGGAACTAGCACTGTGGCATCTCATTAATAGGTTAGTTCTGGAAAATGCATAAAAATGCCACGAAGTGTAACAAAACACTAAGCAAATGGTGTAAAAACAAGCATGGAGCATCAAAAATTATAGATACATATCAGCATCCCCAAGCTTAACTCCTGCTCGTCATCGAGTAGGTAAGTGATAACAAAATAAATAATTTTTGAGGTGACATGCACCTACACAATCTTGACCACATATGTAAGCATTGTGCGCTGGGATCAAAAGAACTTAAAACATGGGCATGAAAGATATAATCTTGATAGAAGAAACTTAGCAACCATGTTATAACATGAAAAAGAACACAAATGAAAGATCATGAAAATGAAACAATGAAAGTCAAATGTGTGTTCAAATCATAAGGAAAAACATACAAATGGTTTTCAGCTTGTCCTTCATGAGAGAGCAAAACATAAATGCATAGGACACCTTCAAGTTTAAGAGGGCGACTAGATACAAGTAATTTGAGAACATGTGAAACCAACATCATGAATCAATCAATGAAAACATTGGGACAATGCACATTATACTCAGAATGACAACTAAGCTCTCTTAGACGGTGCATAAAGATAGAAGGTGGTGACTCAACATAAAAGTAAAAGAAAGGCCCTTCGCGGAGGGAAGCAGTGATTAAACATGTGCTAGAGCTTTTCATTTATAAAATAGAGATAAAAATTGGGTTTTGAGAGGTGGTTGCTTTTGTCAACGACTGGCAATGGGGTTCTTACTATCTTCCATACAAAAATGAAGCAAGTTTTTGAGAGAGATTGGCACTTTTGTGCTCTTTTATAAAGCTTGGCACTCCTCCCCACCTTTTTTCCTTTCTCAAACCATGGCTAACCGATTCCATCGGGTGCCCACCAACATTCACATACCATGGAGGAGTGCCTTTTTTTTCTTCTTTTTTTCTCTTTTTTTTTCTTTTTGGAATAAGCAATATGGAAGATAGCAAATCCGACCACTACGTCCCCATGAGCTGAAAACAGTGTCACAAAACGAGAAGTATTTTGAAGGGTTTTTTCAAAGGTAGCACATGAAAATTTACTTGGAATGGCTTACAAATACCATGCATAGGAATTTATAGTGGACACAATGGCAAACTTGGTTTTTAGGAGTTGGATGCACGAGTAGAGCTCATACTTAGTACAAAATGAGGGCTAGCAAAAGACTGGGAGCGACCAACTAAGAGAGCAATAATGGCCATAATCATGCAAAGCGACAAAGCGACATTAAAAGAAGCATAAGATGGCATCAAAAGTCAAAAACTAAATGATCATAGAGGCAATGGCGACTTTGTATGAGTCAAACCTGTGTGAGCATCCGCCAAGTCAACCCAAATAAAGCATCAAGGAGAGAACCAAAATAAATGCTTCCAAATAATTAAAACAACGCATGATTTTTTTTTCAAAGGCTCATTAAGCAATCTCAGTCATTTGAGACAAGTCATGCCACAGAAAAACCACTAAGCATACTATCAAAAATACATAAAGTACGACATGCAAAAGCCTAGGCCGCAGTCTACACAAGCTCCTTCTTGTACCACTTTTTTGCATAAAGTTTTTTCTCTTTTCCAGCACCATTCGAACTTTTTTAAACAACTCTTTTTTGATGAAAACCAAGATGGACCAGAGGTCAAAATACACCTTGATACACAGATATAACAAGATCTGAACACAAATCAAGGCAAAAATTGAAAGCTAAACGCAGTAACAGAAAAAGAGAACACTCGTTGAAATGATAAGAGTGAAAAACTGAGTGTTCTTGGCAAATGAAAAGCAAGGCAACTTCTCCAAAAGAAATTTGTTGGGGTCCAACCATTTATTGCAGCAAACAAAACTGAAAACTAAAACAACTGACGATCCAAGAAAAACGCATAATGCATGAAGCAATAAAAATATAGTGTGTTGAAAGGTGACTTGATTTTTGCCGATGAAGAAGGGGTGCCTCGGGGGCATCCCCAAACTTTGACGCTTGTACCTCATGGATATTTCTTGGGGTGCATGGGCATCCCCAAGCTTGAGATTTTGTCCATTCTTCAACTCATCTCATCATTCTCCGATCCCTACACTTGAAAATTTCCTTCATACAAAACTAAACACAAATCTATTAGCAACATTAGTGTAAGCATAACAATGAATCAACCCCTTTTGCTTCAGATTTCAACTCAAAACCACCACATATAAAGCATATACTACTGTAGCAACTTCCCCAAAAGTTTTGTGATCAAAAGAACTAAAAAAAAGCGATAAAGCGGCAAACACAAATATTGGCAGAAATCTGTCAAAACAGAATAGCTGACAAAGATCCAATTTTTAGAGGATTTTCTGTTGCTCAAATCAAAAAGTGTTCAACTAATGAAAGTTTGGATATAACCGGGGGCATATGCACAAGAAATCGTAGGTCCAAAAGATATACAGAGAATTTTCAAGAATTTTTATGGTGCAGCACCGCAAACTGTTTCAGGACAGCAACATCCCCAAATCTTACCTCACTCAAATTAGAGGCTTCTCTTGGCACAACAACGAAATAAAAATGAGGTGGACTAGATCTGGATTATACCTTATGAGATCTGAAACTTTGACCGCTCTGTGCTCCTTGCTCGCTGAACGAAATAAGGTGAGACCTGCGGTGTTGGAAAGCTATTAATGAGAGGAACAACTTCCGTGTTAAAGGCGCGGCGATTCGGGATCATCTTCAAGGTCAATTTGGCTCCGGTTGACTCAAAATTAGATCTGTTTCAAAGACATAGATCCGTACCTCAAAATGAAAAACTCACCATAAGTAAGTTGTAGAGAATTGAAAGATGAATCTACTCACTAAAGGGATTTGGATTTAGAGCAACGAGCTAGCCTCAAGACCCGATCTCGTCCATCAGATCTGAAATAGTTGGGGACGGCTTACTCGAGCTACGGTGGACGAAAAGAGATGAGGTTGCTCGGGATTGAAGCGTCTCGACGAGATCTACAACTTTTGTTCAGATACTAAAGGCAAATAACGAAGTTTAGAGGCTTAAATATTGAAGTCAAAGTTTCGGTAGAGAGGATTTCGAGATTTTGGGGAAAGAAACGTAGATGTATGGAGGTGGGCGCTATATATAGAGGGGTAGGTCGGTTGGGGAGCTAGGGTTTCGAGTTAGGAACATGTAAAAACAAACAGATCCGAAAAAGGTATTGTAGATCTTTCTGAAAAATCGAGAAATAAAAGGAAAATCGGGGGAAGTCGGGCTCGCGTGCTGGCTGACCGTGGCCAAGCGGCGGATAAAATCTGCCGCACGGGACGGCGTGGATGTTGGGCCGGCTGGGCCGGGATCGGTCCGGTCGGCTCAGATTTCTTTTTTTTCTTTTTTTTGTTTTCTTATTTCTTTCATAACTTTTGTATTTTAGCTCCAAATGAGCTCAAACTAATTTCTAATTTTTTCTAAAAATCTACACAACATTTTAAAACAATAAAAACTAAAATTTGATAATAAATTTAATTTTCAAATAAAACTTTATAAATTGGTCAAAAAGGGCTTTATTTGCATAATTCAAAAATAGCAATATGGTTTGAAAAATAATCCTTTAAAACCAGAGAAAATATTTTATAAAATAATATTTTAAATTCATTTTCAAATATAGTTTTGGAAATGCAAACTTTATTTAAAATAAATCATTTTATAAATACTCCCTATGCAAATATGCTTGCATAGGTTTGAATGAATGCAAAGTAGTATTTGGAAATTCTATTTTCTCAAAAGAGTTCTTCAAGGATTACTAGAAAGTTTGAAATAGTTTTCTAATAAAGCTTTTAATAAAATTAAAAGTTTTAAAACCTTGTGAATTTTCAATCAACACAAGCAAAACAAAAGCAAAAAAATTCCCCCAAAATTTAAAAAATCTTGGGATGTTACATGTGAAAGGTTTATACAAGTAACCATCTAGAGCTTTGGGTCAGGGATGTGGTTTAGGAACGATCCAAAAATAACTTAGAGAGATAAAATATAAATATGGCTAATTAGCATGTGATCCCCAAGCTTTCGGTGTGAGAAAGATTCAAATGTATCCACGCAATAGCATGTGATGATGGAGAAGAGAGATACAAGGAAGTTCTCATTATAGAGAGGAGTGATAGTGAGTGCTAAAAAGTGAATCAAACGCTTAAAGAATTATAGAACTAAAAGGGTTGGAAATAGTTTTGACTAGAGCTCAAAACCATGTCACATTTATTAGAGCAAGGTTCCATATTACTCTCACGAGTGCATGGATGGGTCAGAAAGAAAAGAAATTGGGCACAGGAGGATCCCTAATGAATTTATTTTGAAATCTAAAGGTGTGGTCAAAATGGTATCTGCAAAAGACCAAATGGTCACTGATCTGATTATGGTCAAAAACAGGATTAAAACAATTAGCAGGTGGTACCATATGACCAAGTGGTAAGGGAGGGAATGGATTACTAGATTACAAGGATGAGTTCAAGGTGGGTGCATTTCCATGGATAGAAGATATGATCTTAATACAAGTGTCTAAAAGTTGAATCTGTTCACACCAGTGAAGATAGGGTTAAACCTGGAGTTTGGATAATTTTGCATTTTAGCTTGCCTCCTTGGTACCTATGGACTTCTCTTGGATGCTATAAAACATAAATAAACTTCTACAAGCATAATAAGATCTAAGGGAAGTTTCTCCAAGAAAAGCAATCATGCACACAAGAGGAGGTCAAACAAAGTCAAATACAGCCAAACAATAGTCAAACTCAGGTAACATACATCATAAGAGAGATGGTCTGAGCAAGTGCTCAGTGGGGTTCATGCCTTCAAGAGGGTTGAAAAGAGTTTTAAATAAATAAGTAAAATCTTTTGCAGTGGTGTCCAAGATATAGTGGAGACATAAACATCTCCCTTATATAGTTTTCTCAAAGGTGTTTGAAAACCATTTTCCAAAGGTTTATAAAATAGTGGTTTTATAAAATAGTGGGATCACAACACTATGTACCTGTAGTTGTAGAAATACTTAGTTTTGGTAAAGCTCTTGTTTTAAAGATAGGTCTTGGCTCCTATTTTTGGAAAATTAAAAATATTTTGTAAGAAGAGAGGTGCCAAGTTACTTTGTTTTGGAGGGAAAGCTAGAATCACAAAGGGTGGCATGATCTCATGAGCACACTAATTGTGTTTGTTAACAAGTTGGTTCAACATTCAACTCTAACAGACAAGATCAACATAGAAATCAAGGCAAACATTCACAAAATTTTACTGAGAACTAAAAAGTTTTCGTTGGCCCTCATTTTTGCCTCACTAAACTCTACCTAACCAAGGTTAGAAAATTTGGGGTGTTACATATATGAAACCCGGATGCCCAAGATTTATCTATTAGTAATGTTGTAACAATTAACTAGGATTTGGTGACATACCCCTGTAGACCAAACGCATGGATTACGCTGCCGCACACGCGTTGATGATGAAGACGACATAGCCTACCTCAAGGTCCTGTAGTTCTTGATGTTGTGAAAATACCAGCATAAAGACTTAGTGCCACAAAGGGCAGCACCTCGTAGTACTCGTACACATATAGTGAATGATGACTTCTTCTGGGATCTCCGATCCAGTCAAGATTGTAGAAGTAGATCGGTTTGGATGAGATCGAGAATTCCCGCAGCACGACGGGGAGCAGCAGTCAAGTAATCCTCGCTCCTATGAAGCCCTTCGAGGAACTACATGGGGAAGAGATGAGAGCTCCTTAAAGGATCTCCCTCTTTCTGTTGTGTGTTCTCCTCCTCCCCTTGGGGCTCCTTTATATAGGGGGCAGGGGGCAGCCTTACCCATCCACCAAGGCAGCCAAGGGGCGGCCAAGGTGGGGCCAAGGTGGCCAGCTGCCAGCCCTAGGGTGCCCCCACCAACCCTCAAACCCTAGGGCGCCCCATGAGGCCTTATCCAATAAGGGGACACCTAGGGCCTTAATGGGCTTCCCTTTGGAAGGGGCCCATTAAGGTGGGCTGATTTTTATTAATTAAATAAATAGATGTATTTAATATTAATTCACTTAATTACTATCAGTTACTTATTTATTTAATCCCTGTTGCTCCGAAACTCCTTCCGGAACCCTCCAAACAACTTTCGAATCACCACGAAACCTTTCTATCTCTCTCTTGTCAATACTCCGATAATTCCGAGTATACCAAATCAATATTACACATCATCGAACCCTTAAGTATATTACCCTACGGTTCGGAATACTCCAGACATTACCGACTCTCAGGTGAATGACCTGGAGGGCCTAATGATCCCTGTACATTTACGGAGATCTTTTGTCATTGAACCGTAAATGTCGATGTCATATTCCCTTTGTTTCTTTGATACTTGTAATATCTGAGATCTGATCATCGCTATCATTATACCTAGTTCAATCTTGTTACCAACATTGCCATTTACTCATTCCCGTGATATTCTATCCTCGTGACCTAGTCACATGTTGTAACTTTGGATGGAATCTCACCAAGTGGGCCGAGAGTATCTTTCCGCCACATGGAAGAATAAATACTGCTATTGATGCATATGCCTCAACCTACTCCATTGGAATACCTGAAGGTACCTTTTTAGTCATCATATTACCGATGACGGTTGATGCAATCAAAGCAGCCGCCGGATGTAGTGATAAGATATGATCTCATGTTCTAAGGATTAGGTTACCACGCTTCTTATTATCGCAACATGAACATCGTGACATGATCATGTTACAATACTAATATTTGGTATGTCCATCATGGCATTTACCGAATGGCCTAATTACATTGTAAATTAAACATAAATGTTCCATGATCAGGAAACCTCGATCATCAGTTGACCAATGATCTAGTATTGGAGGTTTACTAGGGACTCTGGATGTTCAATACCACATGTGTATCAATGTTTCCAATTGACACAGTTATAGCATAGTATTAAACTTATTATAAACTAATGATATATTCAAATAAACCCTTTATTATTTTCCTCTAAGGCATATATCCTTCAACGGGAACATACACCACCTATATCCACAAAGAGAGGTGATGGTCATCGTCTTGTAGACCATCACATCATGCAATATGTGCATGCCTATAGTAGAGATATTGCCATGTAGAGTGAGAGTTTCTCCTTGTGCATACATATTGTTGATTCTCTTTTGAAGAGAACAAGGGACAACCTAGAAGAGAAAAGGATATAAAAGTAAGAAAACACACAACAACATGAGAAATGAAAATGAAAGATCTTTGTCGTGGTTTCGTCAACAGATCTGCCATAGGGGTAGGGATATGGCGGTTTGTGGAAGGGGTGAACACGGAGGAGCGATCCAGGACGGTGGTAGCACGAGTTTACCCAGCTTCAGATCCCGCAACGGTGGCGAGACCCTACGTGCTGCTATAATTCACTATAAGGCAACAAGTGCTCGGTTACAATGATGAGGTTGGCTGTTTCGCTATGCGATTGGCCGTAAGCTTGGTCTCTTGCCTCAAGGGCTGCTCCACGCCGGGCTTATAAAGGCGCCTGGCGTGGGCTACACGTTGGTACCGGAGCGGATACAACTTGGAGTCCTAGACTAAGTCCTATGCGTGCGCTACAAGGTCACCCGCCATGGGCCGTCATGCGGATCCGCCATAAGCTCGCCGCCAGTAGCCCGCCATAGGCCTGTCTCCGGATCCGCCATAAGCGCCTGCGTCTGGCACCGCCGTGCCATCTTCAGCAACTGGGCCGCCCGGTATGGCGAATCCGCCATACCACCCCTGATGGGCCACCCTGGCTTGCTGATTTAGGACTACGTCGCTGGTATACCTATTCGGTATATCCCCAACAGTAGCCCCCAGGGAACTTCAAGATCACCATCTTCATCCGCCATGCTTGTCCTTGATAGGTCGTTTCCGCCATAGCTCTTCTTCACTGGGATGGCGGTTATCTTGAGATTCCTTCTTCCATCTATCAATCCGCCGTAAATAGCGGATCAAGCGACGTAGTTATCTTAGCGAGATTTTCGGGATCCGATGGATCATACCGTTGAAATCCGCCGTAAATTTCGGCACACAGTTCCTTCTAGGGTAAGATTCACAGAGTTACTTTTTTACCCTTGGACATGTGTCGCCAGATTAGGGTTTCTGCGATCGGGACGAGCGGTGGTGATGGCGGGCATGAATCTCGAGGCCCGGGGTCTATATATACCCCGGCCTCTCACCCCGGCCGATCACTCCTTCATTCGCCCCCGTCACCTCTCTCTCTTCAGCGCCGCCACGAGAGCTTCGCCATCTCCGGCGAGCCACCGCGAAAGACCTCGCCGCCGGTAGCATTTTCCGCCGAAGAAGACTTCCTTCCACCCGACGTCATGAACTCTGGATCACCAGCTCGCCACTATTCCGATGCGGAAGAGGAAGACTCTCCTCTGCAACAGTCAGTCCTGGGAGATCATCCTGGGATGGCGGATTTGGAGCCAGAGGACAATCTGTCCGAAGCTGAAGAGGAGATGGCGGGTGCTAACCCAGATGATCCCACTGCGGATGGCGAAGTGATACGTCTCAAACGTATCTATAATTTTTGATGCTCCATGCTTTGTTTTACACCATTTGCCTATTGTTTCGTTACACTTAGTGGCATTTTTATACATTTTCCGGAACTAACCTATTAACGAAGTGCCACAGTGCCAGTTTCATGTTTTCTGCTGTTTTTGTGTTTCAGAAGTGATACACAGGAAATATTCTCGGAATTGGACGAAACAAGTTCCTGAAGTCATATTTCACCGGGGAGCTCCCAAACATCCGAAGACCTGATGGAGAGGGGCCACGTGGGCCCCACACACAGGGGTGGCGCGGCCAGGCCCCTGGCCGCGCCGGCCCCATGTGAGGGGGCGTGGGACCCCCTCTGACAGTCCCCTTTCGCCTATAAGTACCCCCTGACGAGAAAAACCTAAGGGCCCGATCAGTTTTCCAGAATACATCGCGATCCGCCGCCGCCGTCAACCCGAATATTTTCTGGCGCCGTTGCCGGGGAAGGAAGAGAAGACTTCTGCGAGGGGAGTTCTTCGCACACACATACTTTACTTTGTTATTTGTTTTGCTTTACTTTATTTTATTTTACCTGCATTGCTTTTTATATCAAAAACCCAAAAAAAATAGAATCCTTGGTAGTTGTTTTTACTTTACTTTAGATTATCATGTTGTTTCCTAAGTTCGTTCTGGAGGACCTCTCTGTAGGGAGTGGTTCGATTATTGGCAAAAGTAACATTGAGGAGTTCTTTAATCACATTAGTATGCATGATGAGGATGAGGAAAAGTCTTGGGTTGAGCTTGCTCCTAGTATTGAAGTTGCTTCTATTTATTTAATTGACATATTGGAAACTAGGTTTGCTAGTCTTAATCCTTTTATGCAATATATGTTCCTTAAGCTTCATGAAATTGCGGACCCCGAAAAGAAAGCTTTTATCTTGGAAACTTTGCGTTTAGAATTTAAGGATGTCGTTATTGAAGCTAGGAAGGTTCTTAAACGTTTTAATAAACTCGGTTCACCTATAACGGTTATTGATACACATGATGGGGAGGCCGAGATACCTATACCTTGCAAGCTTTTGGGATTGAATGAAGCTTTCGAAAATAATTTTGCCTGGATTTGTCCTGAAAATCTTTTTGATGAGAATAGTGTACCAAAGCATGATCACAAGGGATCTTCAAAAACTTATGTGGATGAAATACAATGCCTTATTGACAAAACCTCTTCTGTTGATCTTAATGCTTCTTCTGAAGGTACTTGATTCGCAATTTTCTGCGCCTAGCTCAAAGGCGTTAAAGAAAAGCACTCTTGGGAGATAACCCATTGTTTACTTTTCAGTACTTTTTCTTTTATTTGAGTCTTGGAAGTCATTACTACTGTAATGACCGCTCCTTATCTTGTTTATTTCGTTTTTGTGCCAAGAGAAGCCTCTAATTTGAGTGAGGTAAAGATTTGGGGTTATTGCTGTCCTGAAACTGTTTTCGGTGCTGCACCGTAAAAATTCGTGAAAATTCTCTGTTTATCTTTTGGACCTGCGATTTCTTGTGCATATGCCCCAGGTTATATCCAAACTTTTCTTAGTTGAACACTTTTTGATTTGAGCAACAGAAAATCCCTCAAAAATTCGTCCATTATCAGCTGTCCAGTTTTGACAGATTTCTGCCAATATTTGTTTTTGCCACTTTATCGCTTTCTTTTGAGTTCTTTTTGATCATGGAACTCTTGTGGAAGTTGCTACAGTAGTATATACTTTATATGTGGTGGTTTTGGGTTGAAACCTGAAGCTAAAAGAGGTTGAATATATTTTATGCTTACACTAATGTTGCTAATAGAATTGTGTTTAGTTTTGTATGAAGGAAGTTTTCAAGTGTAGGGATTGGAGAATGATGAGATGAGTTGAAGAATGGACAAAAGCTCAAGCTTGGGGATGCCCATGCATCACCCCAAGAAATATCCAAGAAGTACAAGCGTCAAAGCTTGGGGATGCCCCCGAGGCACCCCTTCTTCATCGGTAAAAATCAGGTCACCTTTCAAGACACTATATTTTTATTGCTTCATGCACTATGTGTTTTTCTTGGAGTGTCAGTTGTTTTAGTTTTCTTAGTTTGTTTAGTTTGTTTGTTTGCTGCAATAAATGGTTGGACCCCAACAAATTTCCTTTGGAGGAGATGTACTCGTTTTCATTTGCAAAGAATGCTCTAGTTTTCACTCTTATAAATCGAGCATTCTAGTTTTTCTGCTACTGCTTTTGGTTTTTGTTTTCGCCTTGATATGCATTCAGATCTTGTCATATCTTTTCATCAAGGTGTATTTTTGCCTCTGGTCTTCATTGGTTTTCATCAAAAGAGGTTGTTTTAAAAATTTCAAATGGTGTTGGAAAAGAGAAAAAGCTTTGTGCAAAATAGTGGTACAAGAAGGAGCTTGTGTAGACTGCGGCTTAGGCTTTTTCATGTCATGCTTGATGTATTTTTGATAGTATGCTTAGTGGTTTTGCTGTAGCATGACTTGTCTCAAATAACTGAGATTGCTTAATGAGCCTTTGAAAAAAATCATGCGTTTTTTTATTGTATGGAAGCATTATTTTGGTTTTCTCCTTGATGCTTTATTTGGGTTGACTTGGCGCATGCTCACACATGTTAGACTCTTACAAAGTCGCCATTAGCCTTCATGATCATTTAGTTTTTGACTTTTGATGCCATCGTATGCTTCTTTTAATGTCGCTTTGTCGCTTTGCATGATTATGGCCATTACTGCTCTCTTAGTTGGTTGCTCCCAGTCTTTTGCTAGCCCTCACCTTGTACTGAGTATGAGCTCTACTCGTGCATCCAACTCCTAAAAGCCAAGTTTTCCATTGTGTCCACCATACATACCTACTAGCAATTTGCTATTCCAAGTAAATTTGACTTGCTTTTATATTCTCTTCAAATTAAACTCTTACCAGTGTTATGCGAAATTCGGTCAGTAAAGCTCTCACGAACCGGAAGGCACACTTTACTTTTTCCTGTTCTAAAAATTTGACATTGTGGTCTTTTATGTTGAGTTGTTATGCTTGCAAGTTGTAAGTTGGATTCTAGCCCAACCATGCTGTCATGGGGCAAGCTTTCAACATTGCACTTCCTTTTGAGTTGATATCGTGATCTTTTGTTTATGGATGCCCGCGGTGTGAAATGAATTGGGAATCTTGTGAGGATCATGGAGTTTTTATATGTGTTAGGGAAACGCCGGGCCGCCAATCTAAGCCATGCATAATTCATGGTGGAAATTTGCAGCATACCCATGGTGAACATTCGACGACGCATCTCACAATAAAAAGCTAAACAATATAGCAAATAAAAGAGATGTCGAGGTGTTCATCGTCTGCTTGTCCTGTCATTTTGGTGTGGGCTTGTTCCATGTCATCGGGCACGGAGGTACCCCATTGGCGGTTCTCAATGATACACATATATTTACAATGACAAGAGCCTTGCTTGGGACTCTAAGTAAAGTAGCATGAGGTTGGGTACTTGTATTCACGGGACACGAGGTTTTCAACTTATGATTTGTCAAGCATATGCATCATAACTGTTCTCGCATTAACTTTAACCATTCAAGATGCTTATGATGGGGGCAATGAGAGCTCAAAGCCGGTAAGTACCATAATTTTTGAAGGTTATAAAACTTGCAATCACTGCTTCCCTCTGCGAAGGGCCTTTCTTTTATTTTTATGTTGAGTCACCACCTTCTTTCTTTATGCACCATTAAGAGAGCATAGTTGTCATTCTTAGTGTGATATGCATTGTCCCAAGGTTCATTGATTGACTCATATTGTTGGTTTCACTTGTTCTTAAATTATTTGTATCTAGTCGCCCTCTTAAACTTTGAGGTGTCCTATGCATTTATGTTTTGCTCTCTTTGAAGGACAAGCTGAAAACCATTTGTATGTTTTTCCTTATGATTTGAACACACGTTTGACTTTCATTGTTTCATTATCATGATCTTTTGTTTGTGTTCATTTGCATGTTTACAACATGGTTGCTAAGTTCTTATTGTCATGATTATATCTTTCATGTCCATGTTTTAAGTTCTATTGATCCCAGCTCACCAATGCTTACATATATGATCAAGATTGTGTAGGTGCATGTCACCTCAAAAATTATTCTTTGTTATCACTTACCTACTCGAGGACGAGCAGGAGTTAAGCTTGGGGATGCTTGATACGTCTCAAACGTATCTATAATTTTTGATGCTCCATGCTTTGTTTTACACCATTTGCCTATTGTTTCGTTACACTTAGTGGCATTTTTATACATTTTCCGGAACTAACCTATTAACGAAGTGCCACAGTGCCAGTTTCATGTTTTCTGCTGTTTTTGTGTTTCAGAAGTGATACACAGGAAATATTCTCGGAATTGGACGAAACAAGTTCCTGAAGTCATATTTCACCGGGGAGCTCCCAAACATCCGAAGACCTGATGGAGAGGGGCCACGTGGGCCCCACACACAGGGGTGGCGCGGCCAGGCCCCTGGCCGCGCCGGCCCCGTGTGAGGGGGCGTGGGACCCCCTCTGACAGTCCCCTTTCGCCTATAAGTACCCCCTGACGAGAAAAACCTAAGGGCCCGATCAGTTTTCCAGAATACATCGCGATCCGCCGCCGCCGTCGACCCGAAGATCGGGAGGGTCCAGAAGCTCTTCCCGGCACCCTGCCGGAGAGGGGAATCGCCACCGGAGGTCTTCTTCATCGCCATGCTTGCTTCCGGAGCGATGAGTGAGTAGTCTACCTTGGACTATGGGTCCATAGCAGTAGCTAGATGGTTGTCTTCTCCACCATGTGCTTCATGTTTAGATCTCATGAGCTGCCCTACATGATTGAGATCACCGTTATGTAATACTATGATGTTGGTTTGTTGGGATCCGATGAATATTGGTGTTTATGATTAAGTTGCTGTACTGAATTATATCTTTTGTTATCTCTATGTTGTTTATGATCTTGCATGCTCTCCGTTGTTAGTAGCTATCTTGGCCGAGTAGTTGCTAGTGACTCCAAGAGGGGGTATTTATGCTCGATAGTGGGTTCATGTCTCTATTTCACCTGGGGGAGTGACAGAAACCTCTAAGGTGGTAGATGTGCTGTTGCTACTAGGGAGAAAACAACATTCATATGCTCAAGGGCATATGCTTTGTTTACATTACACACTTTGCTTAATGCAATTATCTGTTGTTCGCAACTTAATACTTTCGGGGTGTTCGGATGATATCCCTGGGGGTGGATTATTAGTCATAGATGCAGTTGGATGGCGGTCTATGTATTTTGTTGTAATGCCCAGAGTAAATCTCATAGTGATCTTCTTGACATATCACGTTATCTTTATTCTATCAATTGCCCAACTGTAATTTGTTTACCCAGCATGTTATTTTATCTATGGAGAGACACCACTAGTGAACTGTGGACCCCGGTCCTATTTTAATCATATTGCAATCATCTGTTTACTATTCCCGCACTGTTTACTTTACTAGCATTTTACTACTGTTTTCCACTCGATACACTCATAACCTTTGTTTCAAGCAAACCGGTGAGATTGACAACCTCATCGCAAGTTGGTAACAAAGTACTTGTTTGTGTGTGTGCAGGTTCCACGTTGCAGCTAGCAAGCAAAGCTTGGACAAAGCGCCAGTTGTCCGCTGCTGTCGCAAACTAGCAAGCATCACCTTCAGTCGTCACCGTCTCCCTTCTCCTGATCGATATTAAACCTTGGTTTCTTAACTGAGGGAAAATTTGCCGCTACACTCATCATACCTTCCTCTTGGGGCTCCCAACGGGCTGGTCATCACCACGCACAAGGACAGTTTGCTCCCACATCAATTTGGAGTAGCAGCTATATTTTCTGGCGCCGTTGCCGGGGAAGGAAGAGAAGACTTCTGCGAGGGGAGTTCTTCGCACACACATACTTTACTTTGTTATTTGTTTTGCTTTACTTTATTTTATTTTACCTGCATTGCTTTTTATATCAAAAACCCAAAAAAAATAGAATCCTTGGTAGTTGTTTTTACTTTACTTTAGATTATCATGTTGTTTCCTAAGTTCGTTCTGGAGGACCTCTCTGTAGGGAGTGGTTCGATTATTGGCAAAAGTAACATTGAGGAGTTCTTTAATCACATTAGTATGCATGATGAGGATGAGGAAAAGTCTTGGGTTGAGCTTGCTCCTAGTATTGAAGTTGCTTCTATTTATTTAATTGACATATTGGAAACTAGGTTTGCTAGTCTTAATCCTTTTATGCAATATATGTTCCTTAAGCTTCATGAAATTGCGGACCCCGAAAAGAAAGCTTTTATCTTGGAAACTTTGCGTTTAGAATTTAAGGATGTCGTTATTGAAGCTAGGAAGGTTCTTAAACGTTTTAATAAACTCGGTTCACCTATAACGGTTATTGATACACATGATGGGGAGGCCGAGATACCTATACCTTGCAAGCTTTTGGGATTGAATGAAGCTTTCGAAAATAATTTTGCCTGGATTTGTCCTGAAAATCTTTTTGATGAGAATAGTGTACCAAAGCATGATCACAAGGGATCTTCAAAAACTTATGTGGATGAAATACAATGCCTTATTGACAAAACCTCTTCTGTTGATCTTAATGCTTCTTCTGAAGGTACTTGATTCGCAATTTTCTGCGCCTAGCTCAAAGGCGTTAAAGAAAAGCACTCTTGGGAGATAACCTATTGTTTACTTTTCAGTACTTTTTCTTTTATTTGAGTCTTGGAAGTCATTACTACTGTAATGACCGCTCCTTATCTTGTTTATTTCGTTTTTGTGCCAAGAGAAGCCTCTAATTTGAGTGAGGTAAAGATTTGGGGTTATTGCTGTCCTGAAACTGTTTTCGGTGCTGCACCGTAAAAATTCGTGAAAATTCTATGTTTATCTTTTGGACCTGCGATTTCTTGTGCATATGCCCCAGGTTATATCCAAACTTTTCTTAGTTGAACACTTTTTGATTTGAGCAACAGAAAATCCCTCAAAAATTCGTCCATTATCAGCTGTCCAGTTTTGACAGATTTCTGCCAATATTTGTTTTTGCCACTTTATCGCTTTCTTTTGAGTTCTTTTTGATCATGGAACTCTTGTGGAAGTTGCTACAGTAGTATATACTTTATATGTGGTGGTTTTGGGTTGAAACCTGAAGCTAAAAGAGGTTGAATATATTTTATGCTTACACTAATGTTGCTAATAGAATTGTGTTTAGTTTTGTATGAAGGAAGTTTTCAAGTGTAGGGATTGGAGAATGATGAGATGAGTTGAAGAATGGACAAAAGCTCAAGCTTGGGGATGCCCATGCATCACCCCAAGAAATATCCAAGAAGTACAAGCGTCAAAGCTTGGGGATGCCCCCGAGGCACCCCTTCTTCATCGGTAAAAATCAGGTCACCTTTCAAGACACTATATTTTTATTGCTTCATGCACTATGTGTTTTTCTTGGAGTGTCAGTTGTTTTAGTTTTCTTAGTTTGTTTAGTTTGTTTGTTTGCTGCAATAAATGGTTGGACCCCAACAAATTTCCTTTGGAGGAGATGTACTCGTTTTCATTTGCAAAGAATGCTCTAGTTTTCACTCTTATAAATCGAGCATTCTAGTTTTTCTGCTACTGCTTTTGGTTTTTGTTTTCGCCTTGATATGCATTCAGATCTTGTCATATCTTTTCATCAAGGTGTATTTTTGCCTCTGGTCTTCATTGGTTTTCATCAAAAGAGGTTGTTTTAAAAATTTCAAATGGTGTTGGAAAAGAGAAAAAGCTTTGTGCAAAATAGTGGTACAAGAAGGAGCTTGTGTAGACTGCGGCTTAGGCTTTTTCATGTCATGCTTGATGTCTTTTTGATAGTATGCTTAGTGGTTTTGCTGTAGCATGACTTGTCTCAAATAACTGAGATTGCTTAATGAGCCTTTGAAAAAAATCATGCGTTTTTTTTATTGTATGGAAGCATTATTTTGGTTTTCTCCTTGATGCTTTATTTGGGTTGACTTGGCGCATGCTCACACATGTTAGACTCTTACAAAGTCGCCATTAGCCTTCATGATCATTTAGTTTTTGACTTTTGATGCCATCGTATGCTTCTTTTAATGTCGCTTTGTCGCTTTGCATGATTATGGCCATTACTGCTCTCTTAGTTGGTTGCTCCCAGTCTTTTGCTAGCCCTCACCTTGTACTGAGTATGAGCTCTACTCGTGCATCCAACTCCTAAAAGCCAAGTTTTCCATTGTGTCCACCATACATACCTACTAGCAATTTGCTATTCCAAGTAAATTTGACTTGCTTTTATATTCTCTTCAAATTAAACTCTTACCAGTGTTATGCGAAATTCGGTCAGTAAAGCTCTCACGAACCGGAAGGCACACTTTACTTTTTCCTGTTCTAAAAATTTGACATTGTGGTCTTTTATGTTGAGTTGTTATGCTTGCAAGTTGTAAGTTGGATTCTAGCCCAACCATGCTGTCATGGGGCAAGCTTTCAACATTGCACTTCCTTTTGAGTTGATATCGTGATCTTTTGTTTATGGATGCCCGCGGTGTGAAATGAATTGGGAATCTTGTGAGGATCATGGAGTTTTTATATGTGTTAGGGAAACGCCGGGCCGCCAATCTAAGCCATGCATAATTCATGGTGGAAATTTGCAGCATACCCATGGTGAACATTCGACGACGCATCTCACAATAAAAAGCTAAACAATATAGCAAATAAAAGAGATGTCGAGGTGTTCATCGTCTGCTTGTCCTGTCATTTTGGTGTGGGCTTGTTCCATGTCATCGGGCACGGAGGTACGCCATTGGCGGTTCTCAATGATACACATATATTTACAATGACAAGAGCCTTGCTTGGGACTCTAAGTAAAGTAGCATGAGGTTGGGTACTTGTATTCACGGGACACGAGGTTTTCAACTTATGATTTGTCAAGCATATGCATCATAACTGTTCTCGCATTAACTTTAACCATTCAAGATGCTTATGATGGGGGCAATGAGAGCTCAAAGCCGGTAAGTACCATAATTTTTGAAGGTTATAAAACTTGCAATCACTGCTTCCCTCTGCGAAGGGCCTTTCTTTTATTTTTATGTTGAGTCACCACCTTCTTTCTTTATGCACCATTAAGAGAGCATAGTTGTCATTCTTAGTGTGATATGCATTGTCCCAAGGTTCATTGATTGACTCATATTGTTGGTTTCACTTGTTCTTAAATTATTTGTATCTAGTCGCCCTCTTAAACTTTGAGGTGTCCTATGCATTTATGTTTTGCTCTCTTTGAAGGACAAGCTGAAAACCATTTGTATGTTTTTCCTTATGATTTGAACACACGTTTGACTTTCATTGTTTCATTATCATGATCTTTTGTTTGTGTTCATTTGCATGTTTACAACATGGTTGCTAAGTTCTTATTGTCATGATTATATCTTTCATGTCCATGTTTTAAGTTCTATTGATCCCAGCTCACCAATGCTTACATATATGATCAAGATTGTGTAGGTGCATGTCACCTCAAAAATTATTCTTTGTTATCACTTACCTACTCGAGGACGAGCAGGAGTTAAGCTTGGGGATGCTTGATACGTCTCAAACGTATCTATAATTTTTGATGCTCCATGCTTTGTTTTACACCATTTGCCTATTGTTTCGTTACACTTAGTGGCATTTTTATACATTTTCCGGAACTAACCTATTAACGAAGTGCCACAGTGCCAGTTTCATGTTTTCTGCTGTTTTTGTGTTTCAGAAGTGATACACAGGAAATATTCTCGGAATTGGACGAAACAAGTTCCTAAAGTCATATTTCACCGGGGAGCTCCCAAACATCCGAAGACCTGATGGAGAGGGGCCACGTGGGCCCCACACACAGGGGTGGCGCGGCCAGGCCCCTGGCCGCGCCGGCCCCGTGTGAGGGGGCGTGGGACCCCCTCTGACAGTCCCCTTTCGCCTATAAGTACCCCCTGACGAGAAAAACCTAAGGGCCCGATCAGTTTTCCAGAATACATCGCGATCCGCCGCCGCCGTCGACCCGAAGATCGGGAGGGTCCAGAAGCTCTTCCCGGCACCCTGCCGGAGAGGGGAATCGCCACCGGAGGTCTTCTTCATCGCCATGCTTGCCTCCGGAGCGATGAGTGAGTAGTCTACCTTGGACTATGGGTCCATAGCAGTAGCTAGATGGTTGTCTTCTCCACCATGTGCTTCATGTTTAGATCTCATGAGCTGCCCTACATGATTGAGATCACCGTTATGTAATACTATGATGTTGGTTTGTTGGGATCCGATGAATATTGGTGTTTATGATTAAGTTGCTGTACTGAATTATATCTTTTGTTATCTCTATGTTGTTTATGATCTTGCATGCTCTCCGTTGTTAGTAGCTATCTTGGCCGAGTAGTTGCTAGTGACTCCAAGAGGGGGTATTTATGCTCGATAGTGGGTTCATGTCTCTATTTCACCTGGGGGAGTGACAGAAACCTCTAAGGTGGTAGATGTGCTGTTGCTACTAGGGAGAAAACAACATTCATATGCTCAAGGGCATATGCTTTGTTTACATTACACACTTTGCTTAATGCAATTATCTGTTGTTCGCAACTTAATACTTTCGGGGTGTTCGGATGATATCCCTGGGGGTGGATTATTAGTCATAGATGCAGTTGGATGGCGGTCTATGTATTTTGTTGTAATGCCCAGAGTAAATCTCATAGTGATCTTCTTGACATATCACGTTATCTTTATTCTATCAATTGCCCAACTGTAATTTGTTTACCCAGCATGTTATTTTATCTATGGAGAGACACCACTAGTGAACTGTGGACCCCGGTCCTATTTTAATCATATTGCAATCATCTGTTTACTATTCCCGCACTGTTTACTTTACTAGCATTTTACTACTGTTTTCCACTCGATACACTCATAACCTTTGTTTCAAGCAAACCGGTAAGATTGACAACCTCATCGCAAGTTGGGAACAAAGTACTTGTTTGTGTGTGTGCAGGTTCCACGTTGCATCTAGCAAGCAAAGCTTGGACAAAGCGCCAGTTGTCCGCTGCTGTCGCAAACTAGCAAGCATCACCTTCAGTCGTCACCGTCTCCCTTCTCCTGATCGATATTAAACCTTGGTTTCTTAACTGAGGGAAAATTTGCCGCTACACTCATCATACCTTCCTCTTGGGGTTCCCAACGGGCTGGTCATCACCACGCACAAGGACAGTTTGCTCCCACATCAATTTGGAGTAGCACGAAGCTGAGGAGGAGGAAGCAGAGGACGAAGAACAGATCCCTCAGAACCTCCATGGGTACTGGCAGAAATCCCATGTCAAGGATTCTGACGTCAGGGCCATGGAAAGCGAGGGCACCGTGGCTCCTCAAGCTGAATCTGGATGGCGGACTGACCTCAAGGCCCCAGTGCCTCTTCCTAACCCCTCCGAAATCGTGATGCTCAAATTCCACGTGGAGAGGGGTCTCAGTATGCCTCCATCTCTTTTCTTCACAAATCTTCTGAAGTATTATGGACTGCAGCTCCACCACATATCACCAAACAGCTTGGTGTCTGTGGCGGGTTACGCAGCTTTATGCGAGGGATACCTTGGGATCCGCCCCAGGGTGGACCTCTTCTAGCTTTTCTTTTCTGTGCGGCCCAATTACGAAGATGACGGATCTCTTCGAACCTGCGGGACAATTTGCTTTCTTCCGCGAAGGTCGAAAGAATACCCCTTCATCACGCCACTGGACTCCGCCATAGGATGGAGAGGGTCCTGGTTTTATATGGCGGACAAACCTGCGCCATCTCAAACCCACGGCCTCCCTTCATTCACAAACGTCGCTGCCGAGTCCCGTGACACCTGGACAGCTGTCAACGACGAAACCGCCACTCCCTATGTCAAGCTCCTGGCTCGGCGAATTGCCAAGCTAACTGTGGATGGCTTGAAGGGAATAGACACCATCAACTGCTGGATATCCCGGCGGATTCAGCCGCTGCAACACCGCGATCGCCTGATGCACGAGTATACTGGTGCAAATGATGGCATGCGTTGCTCAGACCAAGAGCTAGACCCAAAGGTGGTCGAGAAGCGCATCCGTTCCCTGATGAAGTCTCCCAGGAAGAAGCCTTTGAAGTTCGGCATGGCTATGTTCGAGAATGGCACCTGCCCTTCGGTAAGTTCCCTTTCCGCCATAATACTGTATAATATCTTTTATATTTTATAGGACAACATTTTTCTTGTTATCAGCTCAAATCGCTTGGCCCTGCTCACTTCGCCCATCCTCTTCACCGTCACAACCTCAAATCTGCCGCAAAGGAGGAAGTTGTTCACTCTAGCGGAAACAAAGAGGGGATGGCGGGGAATGTGGAGGACACGGCCCATACGATCCAAGAGAAGGCTGTTTCCAAGAAACGTGGCGGTAGCGGGAAAACTCGTGGTGGTGGCGGGAAACCTGCTGATTCCCGTCGTTTCGAAGCTCAACGCAGGGCGGAGCTTGAAACGCCATCCGAGAGTACCACTACCATCAATCTGCCCAAATCAAGGTAATCTTTGGACACCCTTTTTCATTGTTTTACTGCTGTTCACTTCTAATCCTTTTTTCTCTAAGAAGAAAGAAGCCTACTGTCAAGGAGCCATCCTCCAAGCGAGCCAAGCCCTCCCCTGCGACTATCCCGCTCACCCCTGATGCACCAACTCCTTCTGTTCGTATCGATATTGATATGGAGGATGCTGGTGGTCAGTTTGACCCAATGCCAGAAATCAACCCAACGACTGAAGCTGCGGCTAATGATGTCATCCAAAGTGAAAAGACTTCTGGCTCTCAAGGTCAAGTGGCGGATACTCCGTCTGGGGGCAGTCTATATTGGAAGCAAAAGCAACTTGAGGTCGTCAACCTCATTTCTAGCCAGGAAGATGCCAGCAACCAGCTGTCCAGCGGCATTGCCGCTTTTGTTGAGAAAACATCGACTATGAAGAAGGTATGTACTCCCAGTAGCCCCCGAGTGCCATGGCGGATTCGCAATTTTAATCCGCTATGGTGCTCTAAGGTTGACTTCTGTAAGTTTTTGAATAACTTAGCCCTCGAGCACTGGTAGTTCACACAGTGCTCTATAGAGAACTTAAATTTTCATACTGAGTAGCCCCCGAGCGTTATGGCGGATAATTATCCGGCATAAAGCTCTTAGAAGACAAAAAATCAGCATAAGTAGCCCCCGAGCATCATGGCGGATTCCATCCATCGTGATGCTCTAAGAGTAACTAAAAAATTAACATGAGTAGCCCCCGAGCGTCATGGCGGATTCTATCCATCATGATGCTCTAAGAGTGACTAACACTTCAAATTTTGCCAGAACTACAAGAAGGTGGTGGAGGACCTGGTCCAGGTCGTCAGCTCGCAGGAGAAGGAGCTGGCGGAGAAAGGCGCTCTTGTGGCGGATTTGCGGCAGCAGCTTGAGAATAGCGGTAATCTACCTTAAGTTTCCTTTATGCTTATTCAATCAAATGCTGAGCTGACAAAATTCCGCCATGCAGATGCTGCCAAGCTTAAGTCCACAATCGAGGGGATGGAGCAGGGCCATGCCATTGCGATGGACGGGCTGAATCAACAGCTCCGAAAATCATTGGCCGAAAATGCCACCCTCGAGAGGCAGCTGAAGGACCAGGAGAACCAGGGCAAGAAGAAGGACAAGGAGATAGCGGATCTCCGCAAAGCCACCGCTGACTTCGAGAAGCGGCGTGAAGGCTTTAACGAGCTCCTCCATCACTTCCAAGACAACTTGCTAGGTACCGTTTCTTCTTATAGCGTAGAATGTTCAATTTCTGCTACGCAGTTTGTGACGCATCTTCTTTTTTCCGCCATGCAGCTTCCTTGGGGCAGAGCGAGGTGGACACCGCCGAAGGCTTGCGCATGGCGACCGACGCAGCGAGGAAGGAGCTTGATGGCCTTCTCAGTGCTGGTCGCCAAGCATGCGGGAGCCTGCAGATAGCGGGTTCTTCCAACCTTTCCGCCATCGCGCTCACGCAGAAGCTGCTGCTGGTGCCAGGGCTGGTGGCGGATTGGAAGCTGTCTTCTGCTCGGGGTGGTGCCAGAACAGCGCTGACTTTGGCGAAGGCCCACTACCCCGAGATGGACTTGGACCAGCTCACCTCCGGCATCCCTGAGAGCGGCGAGGATGGCGCACCGGTGGACGAGGCCGCCATCCGGCAGAGCGTGCTTGGGTACGATCAGCTGTGTGCCCTTGGCACTCAGTTGAACGTATACTATGAAGCATACGAGCTGCTAGGGTCGCCAAGCCAAGCTTCGGCATCCGCCTCCGCGGCTACAGCAGGTGGTGATGGCGGGGATGAGGTGTCCTCCAAGGTTCCGCCATCTTCTTGAGATGTGCCCTGCAGTATGGCAGGAAAAAACACTTTGCATCAATTCGGCCCCTGAGTGGGTCTGTAATTTAAACTTAAACTGCGTGTGATGTGTCTGCACTGTGACTGATCTGCTTGTGGCGGATCAGTAGAATGCTTGTGAACTTTTGCAGTTTGTTTTTTATGAAGTGGTTTAATTTGCGCGAAGAAACTGCCAGGCCTAGTTTTATGCAACTTGCAGTTTTTGCCATGCCCAAAAAACAACACTTAAAATTTTTCACGCGTAGGATTATGCGATCCGCCATCCGGCTCTCTGTGCTTGACTTTTCGTGAGATGGCGAAATCTTCGCACGAACAATCCGCTAGGGCGACGATACTTAATAGCAACCGTCCAGAACCCTGAGCAGATGGCGGCTAGGATCGTCAAAAAGTAACTACTCTGGAATCCACACAGAGAACATCGAATGAAGATCAAAACATAAAAAAGCTACGCAGACCGCTTATGGCGGATTTAAAAGAGACGCAAGTGCAGAGCACAATTGCGCAAAAAGGTTCCATACGATCTAAATGAACAATAAAGGAGGTAAAAGACTCAAAAAAAATCAAGAGTGAACCAAATGCTTTATTTCATTGATCATATAGAGGTGCCTATTACATAGCTAAAAAAGTGCTAAGTGTAGAAAGGACGTAGCTGTGCGATATTCCATGGACGATCTGTCTCGTCGTAGATATCATCAGGGTCTCTTCGTTTGTGCTTCTTACTTGGTCGCTTTTCTAGCTCGCGAATATCAACGAGGTAGTAGGATCCATTCAGTAGAGCTTTGCTGATGACGAAGGGTCCTTCCCAAGGCGGGGATAGCTTGTGGGACTTCTGCTGCTTGAGGCGTAGCACCAGGTCGCCCTCTTTGAACGAGCGTTGGCAAACTCGCCTGCTGTGATAGCAGCGGAGATTCTGCTGGTAGATGGTGGATCTCTGGGCTGCTAGGTCGCGCTCTTCTTCCAGCAGGTCCACAGATAGTTGCCTGGACGCTTCTGCATCTTCTTCCTTGTAGGCCTCGACTCTTGGAGAATCGTACTGAACATCACTTGGCAATATTGCCTCTGCTCCGTAGACTTAGAAGAAAGGGGTAAGGCTGGTTGATCTGTTTGGCGTGGTCCGTAGACTCCACAGTACAGATGGCAACTCCTCTGCCTAGGCTCCAGCTGCTCTATGTAGCGGTGCTTCCAGGCGTGGCTTAATCCCTGACATGATTAGTCCGTTGGTCCTCTCAACTTGGCCATTAGACTGTGGATGTGCCACAGATGCTAGGTCAAGGCGGATTCCATTGTGATGGCAGTATTCTTCAACTTCTCCCTGAGACAAGTTTGTGCCATTATCGGTGATGATGCTGTGTGGGATGCCGAATCTGACCACAATGTCCTTGACAAACTTTAGGGCGGTTTTGCCATCAAGTTTTCTGATAGGCTTAGCTTCCACCCACTTCGTGAATTTGTCTACCGCTACCAAAAGGTGCGTAAATCCCGAAGGTGCTGTTTTTAGCGGACCTACCATGTCCAGCCCCCAGACTGCAAAAGGCCAAGTTATAGGTATCGTATGCAGTGCTGTGGCGGGCATATGGGTCTGCTTGGAGTACATCTGGTAACCATGGCAGAGCTCCACAATGCGGTCTGCATCTGCCTTGGCTGTTGGCCAGTAGAACCCATGGCGGAACGCTTTTGCTACTAGGGATCTGGCGGCGGCGTGATGCCCACATTCGCCTTCATGGATCTCTCTTAGTATTTCGATTCCATCCACATGGGATATGCACTTCATAAAAACTCCCGAGGTGCTTCGTTTGTAGAGTTGGCCATCTATGATGGTGTACGCTTTGACTCTACGCTCGATTTGTCTTTTCTGGACTTCGTCTTCGGGAAGCTTCTTATTCGTCAGATACTCTAGGAAGGGCTCTGCCCATGGCGGATTGCTAGGCAAAACCGCCATAACAGGGGAGCTCGCTATCTCCGGATTTTCTGGATCCACCATCTTAACTAATGGTATGCGCAGATGCTCGAGAAATACTCCTGGCAGAACTGCCTTATGGCTGGATCCCAGTTTGGACAAGGTGTCGGCCGCCATGTTATCTTCTCGCCGCACATGTTTTATGTCGTAGCCGAGGAAACTTTTGGCCATCTCGTCCACTTCGTCCCTGTATGCCGCCATGACTTCGTTCCGAGCCTTATATGTGCCAGCCACCTGCTGAGCCACAAGGTCAGAGTCTCCACAACACATGATGTGTTGTACGCCGATTTCCTTTGCGACACGTAGCCCGTGTAGTAGCGCTTCATATTCCGCTATGTTATTGGTGGTGGGGAAGTGAATCTGGAGAACGTAGCTGAGCTCATCTCCCTTAGGAGATTTTAGCGTCACTCCAGCCCCCGAGCCGTGTAGCAACTTTGAGCCATCAAAGTACATCACCCAATGCTCTGGTTCTGGGACGGGCGTAGTTTCCTGTGCTTCCTTCCAATCCGCCATAAACTCCGCCAAAGCCTGAGATTTGATGGCGGTGCGAGGCTTGTAGTCGATGTCGAAAGAGGCCAATTCAATGCCCCACTTCGCAACTCATCCTGTTGCGTTGATGTTGTTGATGATGTCCTTCAGTGGGGCTTTACTCACCACTGTGATCTTATGGTCATAGAAGTAATGCCTTAGCTTACGAGAAGCTAGGAAAACTCCGTATGCCAATTTTTGGTAGTGAGGGTAGCGCTGCTTGGATTCCGTCAGGACCTCGCTGACATAGTAGACTGGTCTCTGTACGCCATGCTCCTGCGCTTCTTCCTTATGTTCTACCGCCATGACGATGCTGACCACCCTATTAGTTGCTGCCATGTATAGTAACATGGGTTCCTGGTCTTCGGGTGCCGCTAGGACTGGTGCAGTGGATAACACTCTCTTCAGATCCTTAAGTGCAGCGTCTGCCTCGTCAGTCCAGACGAATTCGTCTGATTTCTTCATCAGCATGTAGAGTGGCAAAGCCTTCTCGCCAAGACGACTGATGAATCTGCTCACTGCTGCCACGCAGCCTGTGAGTCGCTGCACGTCTTTTAGGTCGATGGGCCGGGAGATGTCGAGGATTGCCTTGATCTTCTCCGGGTTAACCTCAATTCCGCGGTGGGAGACGATGAATCCTAGGAGTTGTCCAGCTGGGACCCCGAAGATGCACTTCGTTGGGTTAAGCATCATGTTGTACTTCCTGAGATTGTCAAAGGTCTCTTGCAAATCCGCTATAAGGCCATCTTGCTTTTTGGACATGACTGCGATGTCGTCCACGTATGCGTGGATGTTTCGTCCGATTTGATCCGCCAGGCACTTTTGCATAGTGCGCTGATACGTTGCTCCTGCGTTTTTCAGACCGAATGGCATTGTGACATAGCAATATGTGCCATAAGGTGTTACGAACGACGTGGCGAGCTGATCGGACTTTTTCATCTTGATCTGGTGGTATCCGGAGTAGGCATCCAAGAAACACAGTAGCTCCGATCCCGCCGTCGAGTCAATGACTTGGTCAATGCGAGGCAAGGGAAAAGGGTCTTTTGGACATGCTTTGTTCAGGCCGGTGTAATCTACACACATGCGCAGAACTTTTGTGTTTTTCTTAGGAACTAGTACCGGATTTGCCACCCACTTGGTATGTATCACTTCTTTGATGAAGCCTGCTTTCAACAGCTTGGAAATTTCCTTTGCTATGGAGCGGCGTTTTTCATCTCCGAAGCGTCTCATGGCTTGTCTTACTGGCTTTGAGCCAGGAATTATCTGCAGAGCGTGCTCGGCGAGTTCCCTGGGTACACCCGTCATGTCAGATGGCTACCATGCGAAGATGTCCCGGTTCTCACGGAGGAACTCGACGAGCGCGCTTTCCTATGCGGGGGACAGATTTGTCCCAATGGCGGTAGTCTTGGCGGCATCGCCAGCGACAAGTTCCACCTGTTTTGTATCGACTGTAGGCTTGAAGGTGGGCGGGGTGGCGGAAACCTCCTGCTTGGATGCCGGCATCTCCGCGGGGTCTGTGGCGGCGTGGATTTCTTTGAACTCCTCGCCGAAGAACACTGCTTCTGCGAAGGCGGCTTCTCCTTCCTCGCACTCCTTTGCCTTCCTGAAACTGCCATAAACGGTGATTATGCCATCCGGTCCTGGCATCTTCAGCTGATTGTAGATGTAGCATGGCCTTGCGTGAAAACTGTGGAAGGCCGGGCGCCCGAAGATCACGTGGTAAGTGCTTTTGAACGGGACCACCTCAAAGGTTATGGGCTCTTCTCTGTAGTTATCCTCGCTACCGAAGGCGACCTTGAGCGTGATGGACCCGAGGGACTTGGCCTGGCGACCAGGAACCACCCCATAAAAGGTGACCGCGCTATGGCGGAGTTGGGTCTTGGTGAGGCCGAGCTTTGTCAGCGTTTCCACGTACATGATGTTTAGGCTGCTCCCACCATCCATTAAGCATTTGGAGAACTCGTAGCCATGGATTACAGGGCATACCACCATGGCGTAATAGCCATCTGGGATGTGCTCTGGATGATCATCGCGGCTCCAGTGCACCGGTACTTCGGACCATCGGACGTACTGGCGGATTTTTGGCACGGTGGCATTAAGGGAGCGCATAGCAGCTCTCTGAGCCTTAGCCGTGGGGGGTCCAAGGAATGTGTGAAAGGCACCTTTTTTGTCCTTGATTGGGTTACCCTTGCCAGCACCACCCTCTACCTTTTCGGCGGGTTTGGGCGCGGGGTCTTCATCCATATCACTGCCATCCCTAGACTCCTTGTCTTTATCCGCTTTTCCTTTGCCACGAGGCCTTGTCGCCGGCTGCGTTTG